>PVJI01000443.1:0-265484 GCA_004026765.1 Micronycteris hirsuta
GCTGGGCACATTAAGATTTCATTTGCATGTCTGGGCACCTGGGCTTCCCTGAAAGCGCAGAAAAGGAGACGCTTTCTTGAGCACAGAACTGAGGGGAACTCGGGACCATGCCTGTTATCTGAGGGGATCTTCATTGTCATCCTCTGAGGCACGTAATGTCATTTCCATTTTGTAGCTGAGAAAACTGAGACTCGGCAAGTCAGCTGAGCAGTTAAGTTCCTTTCCAGGAAGACATGGTTAGCAGGTCATGGCACTGGGATCAGAAGCAAGGTGCGAGTGGCTTGGAAGTCCAGGGACTGTCGCAACCGTGGTCTTCCACGTCTCGTGTTTCCTGCCCGTCTTCAGGGAACCTCCCTGTGCCTTGCATCACTCCATCAGCCTTCACCACGAACAGTACAGCCCTGGTAGTAATAACATCCTTGCAGATATAATGTGATAGGGACGGGGATCTGGACTTCCAGGTTGCAAGGGGAGCAGCAGAGACACTGACCTGGGAGGTGGGTGTGGGTCATGCCCACCCCTGCAGGCTCAGCCAGGCCAGTGTGTGCTCCCTCTCCAGTTCTCTTCCTCTCCCGACGGTGTGCCACTGCTGGGAAGACATTCTTTAAGAACCCTATCTGTCCCAGAAGGGGTCCTTCCCCTCCAGGGCTTATGTTTTTAGAATCCCCCATTTCCCTCTCTGTCAGTAGCATCTTAGAGAGACCCCCAAATCATGTTGGAGTCTTAGTCATAGCCATGTTTCCTGACAGATCTGGAAATTGCTCTTATTAACCTTTCATTATCTCATTAGCGCGTTGGTTTTGACTTGCCCATTTCGTCCTTCAAAGCCCTACGCCACCCCCGCCTCCTTCCCGCGGAGTGATGAAGGATGTATTGCAGGAAGGGCTGGAGCCGCTTCCTCCTTCTCCCTTTCTTGTCTGCAGAACTTTAATTCTTATTCACTCTTCCTATTCTTCTTTAATCGTGGAGCGCCGTCACCTGACAGGCACACTTGCCATTTTTCGTCTTTGCTCTTCGCATACTTTCTTGGGCACGTCCTGCGTCTCCTGAACCTCTGCTGTCCAGAGCTCATTCCCGTGTGTGTATCTTCACAGTTGTTTCCCTTGCTGTGATTTGAACTCTCACACAGCAATTCCAGGCTTCCAGAGAAAGGCTCTCGCCGCTTCCCTCTCCCAGGGAAAGGCCTCCAAACTCCAAAACCCACTTTTTCACATGTCATAATGGCAGTATTAACTGACATTCGAGGGGTGAGTTACAATATTCAAAGCCTGTTCCTGCGTAACCCTCCCAGCAACCCCATGACTATTTCAAAGCAGGCAAAACTGGGGCTCACAGACTCTCCAAAGTTGCATGCTGGGGAGGAGCGTTGTGGGAAGTGCGAAGCAGATGCCTGCAATTCCAAAGTGTTTGCCCCTGCACTTTATCACCAGCAAAAGCCCAGGAATGTAAGACACACTCTCACTCCATGAGGATCTACTTGCGGATATGTGTGGATTTGCCAAATGGAATTCCAAAGTGATTACTCCTGCCCACCCGCCACGGTGCGTGCGTGTCTCCCCACACGCTCGGCAACCTCACCTGGGTAGCATCTTGGCCCCCCATTATCTGCCTTTCTCTGTCCTCGGATCCTGGGCTCCACGCCTTCTCTGCTTTCTCAGAGGAAAAGAAAAGGAAAGATGGGTCACCTGCGTCTGTGGGTCACCGGAGCCCCCCTCTCCAGGTGGGCCTCCCCTGGCAGCTGCCCCACACCCCTCCAGCTGATCAAAACCCAGGGGTGTCTTCAAGGCAGGTGGCATCTGGCCCTGAATGTACAGGCAGCCAGACAGTCCCCCCTTTCCTTTCTGAACTCTTCAACCAGCTCTGCACCAGCTCATGTGGAGTCCCGCACACGTCTGACTCACACCTGAATGTCCTCAGCAAGCTTGCCATTGCCTGTCCACCTCCTCTCTCCCTCCCGAGCTCTCACCTGGCTCCAGGTCGCCTAACTCTCTGGGCTCCAGCCCCAGCTCTTATCGCCAACACATGGAGCTTGTCAATATTTGCAATTCTTCATGATTAACAACGTCCTTATTGACTGGAACAGACATGGACATTTTCCCATCCTCCATATACCAGGATTCCATGGCTCCAGCTGCCACCTCTTTCAGAGAAAGAATTTTTTCTGGACCCGTGCTTAAGAGTGTGGCCCATCCCCATAATCCACAGCCTGCGGCCACCAACCACAGTTCTTGCTTAGTCCGTTGTGGCCGCTACAGCGAGATTCCCATAGACGGGGTGGCTCAAACAGCCGACCTTTATTTCTCACAGTTCTGAAGGGCAGCTGTGCAGGATCAAGACTAGGTGTCAAGGGAGGACCCGCCTCTTGGTTGGCAAAAGGCCGTCTTTTCGCTGTGTCTTCACATGGTGGAAGGGGTGAGGGAGCTCTCTGGGGTCCCTTTTATGTGGTTTTCAGGTCCTCGTCCCATAGTCAGCTGTGCTGCACACCCTTGGGGCCTGGGTCAGGCGGCCCCTTGAGTGTGAGTCTGTTGCCTATCAGGCTGCGCCGGACGTGCTGGGCCCAGGGTCTGAGGGGAATGTCATCCTGCAACTGTCTGCCTCGTCTGATCTCTCCACCAAAACACAGTGCTTTTTTGGTTCCCACTAACAAACATATAGTGTAGGAAGTGGATTGTAACGGATAATAGAAGAACACATAATTCAAGGACAGGTCTAAACTATCAATCCTAAAAAAGAATGAATCTGTAGAAAGACAAAATTGAACAGGAAGAACATTTTCTCTAGGGTAGCAAGGTAGGGCAAAACTAAGCAGAGGTGTGATCCAGAGCCGTAAACAGAAGGATGAGCCGAAAGTCTCCGGGGCAGGGAAGGGAGGGCTGTGGCGTTGGAGCGTGGTCTCGGGCAGGGGCCACAGACACACACAGTCCTACCCATTTCGACCCCTCCCCACCGCTGCAGCAGCCACGCCGTTCAGAGCGTGCTCTTCGGGTGCTTGTCCCACTTTCCTCGCAGCATCCTTTGCCTTGGAGATGTCAAGAGTGAATGCTGTGTTTCAGCCCTACCGGATCTAACCAGGAGAGATGGCAACCGGCTGTGACCTGGGAGTGATCCCAGGGTGCCGGGCCTCACAGTGAAAAGTGGGGTTTGTTTTAGCTCATCAAGTACCAACTTATGGATGGGTTAATCGTATATTTCATAGCATCGATTCATGGGCTCATGGTGTGGACTGACAGATTCATGGCACACAGACTCATGGATGGTCAGTGTGGATGTGAGTTCACACACATGGACTTACGGATTTACCCCATCCTAACCAGTCTGCACGCTTCAGTCCTTAATTAGCATAACCACATTGCAACTTCCTTTTCTAGACCATTAAATCCCCACATGACTCAGTTGGAGCTTTGTTCTGTGCACCGAAAGGCAGCCAATTCGATTCTTGGTAAGGCACATGACCGGGTTGTGGGTTCACTCCCCAGTTGAGGAGCATATGGGAGGCAACCAATCAATGTTTCTCTCTCATAGCGATGTTTCTCTCTCTCTCTTTCTCTCTCTCTCCCTTCGTCTCTCTCTAAAATTCCATGGAAACATGTCCGTGGGTATGGATTTTTAAAAATCCCCCACTATTTGCCATCCTAGAGCCACCTGACGAATTCCCCCCGCAGAGCAAGTCTCCTCCCAGGCAGGTCACCTCCGCTCTCATTCAGCTCATCCCCGTTGCGGCCTTTGTTTTTCCTGCGACAATTTCTTTCTCTCTCACTCAGGAAACCACCTCAAAATGTGAGTGAGACGATGACGCTTATTACGGAGAAGTCTCAGACGTGTGCTCCCTCTTTTCAGAGCGTGGTCACCTTTGATGCGTTGTAACACATCACACCTGATGATGACGCTGTGGCTGAGAACCGAGCAGCCCCCATCATTTATCCTGCAGGAGGCACCGTGTGCCGTGTTTTTCAGTCAAATGCAAGGGTGCCTGAGACTCCTGCAAGCTGACTGCGGTCAGACCTCTGCGCAGCCAGCGAGTGTGGCTGCTGGCAGAACGTAGCTAATTTTGAAATGCCTTAAGGTGGTTTCCACTTGGCAAGCAAGATGACTGCCGTTCAGTGAGATGGAGCTTTTGGAAGTGGCTTGATGTGGCCGTTACTTATGCTTAACTTCTCTCCCTTCTTTTTTTTCTTTTTATGACTGCAAGGTTTTATAGTTACATGTTAATCACATTTTCTGCTTCCTTCTCCACTAAACTCAGCCCAGGCAGTGATGTGTTTAAGAGCCTCCTCTCAGCACGAGGCAAGGATGCCGGAATTCTTAGCTGACAGCAGCTTGCAGACTTGGAAGGTTTTTCTCTGTTATCTTGGAGAATGTGGGCTTGTTTGAGGTCAGGATGCGGGAAGTGTCTGCGTTGGCCAGACCTGCCGGGTCCCCGGGGAGCCATACTTCAACAGCAAGGAAAATGTATAGTCCTGACTCTCAGTCTCAAGTCCAGATGTGCACACTCTGAAGAGACAGCACGCTGAGAAGTGTGCAAGGCGAACACTCAGGGCAGCCGCTTGCAGAAGTGAGGTCTGTAATTTGGCACCAAGGACCTTCTCCGCTGCTTGTCTGGAATTGACATTGATGTCACCGTTGAGAGTGTTTTGGGAGAAGCTATAAATCTCCCCCTGCGTCTGATTTGATCTAACAAGCTGCCAAAGCTCACGGGAGAGCGGGAGGGTTGGCCCCTCAGTGGGGCGCCTCCAGCCATCCTCCAGGGGGCGGACTCAGGAATGAATTATGGCCCCGGGACCCTGATCACTACTGGGAAATTCCGCACATGGAGGTGTCACCGTGTCTACAGGCCTCAGCAGGGCAGGAGAACTTAAATGTTCCAGCAGAGTCCTTGGACATCAGTGTTAGAGACCCGAGAGAGGCTGGCATTGGTAGATGATAAATCCCAAAGATAACTGTCAAACCAGTGGGAACTTCAAGTTCAAAATCCAGATGAGGCAGCCTTGCTAGGGTTTATGTTATGGTTGTTGTTTTTCTCCTTCCAAGTGCTTACACTAAGAGGGGCTCTTACCTCGAGATGATAGTATCTTCCACTAAATCTAACAATTTCTGAGTTAAATGTTACGGTGTGCGGGATACCCACCGTGAGACTTCTCACTTAGTCCTCAGAGTCGCCCCCTGCGGGAGCTGCTGTGACCCTCGTCTTATTCATGGCCACACGGAGGCTCAGAGAGAAAAGCATCGTGTGGCCCAGGCCCCTCAGCCAGTAAGTGGCAGAACGGAGGCTCAAGTCATGCCTGCTTCTTGAAGTTACTTTACAAAAAAGGCGTATTCATCTGCAAGAAGGTGTATTGATTTGTTTGATCTGCTCTAACAAACTATCCCAGACTGGGTGATTTATTTCTCACAGTTCTGGAAGGTGGGAAATGCAAGATCAAGGTGTTGGCAGATTCAGTTTCTGGCGAGGACATTCTTCCCGGCTCATCAAATTGTGGTGCATCCTTACGATCTCCTTTAAACTTACTCACTTCTGTAGAGGCCCCGTATCCAAATACAGCCACACCGGGGGTGAGGACTTCAATACATGAACCTGGGGGCAGGGCAAGAACGCATTACCCATAGCAGAGCCCACCGGTTCCCACCCTACGGGAGAGTGTTGAGGTCACGCGTGAAAAGCACTGTTCCCCAGCTCAGCATGAAGTAAACCGTTGTTTGCACTAAAGGAGAACAGGTGGTGAACTCTACCTAGGCAGGTGTGATAAAAGGGGTGACTAAGAATTGGGGTGCCTGGAGTTGAAAGCTAGGCCAAGCCACGTGTGCCTGCGAGCAGCGTGGGCGCTGGCTGTTCCTGGATGGCTGTGAGTCTGTCTGCGGGCGCCCACAGGGCGCCGGGCCGGGGGAGGGAAAGGCTCCTCATTTCTTCCTCGCCTCTCCCATCGCCCTTCCCTGTCTTAACCTTTTTCCTGTTATTTTATATTAATTATTTGGTTTGGACTTTGTCTAGAGCCCTACAGGCCGGGCCAGATGAAGGCTGTCTTCTATCTTGTCCAGTATCGTCATAACTCACCCACCTACAGCACTCATGCCACACATTCATGCAGCCTCCTCTTGCACACCTCCCCTGACGAGAAACTCACACCTTCACTGAGCTTTGAGTCTAAAAGGGGAGACCGGTAATAAGTACACAAATAAGAATGTCAGGTTGGAAATGTCATACAGTAGTGACATTTCCTTTCACAATCAAATTACAGCTTAAAGTCTAGTGGGCACTCGGTGTGAGCAAGGCACTCTGCTAATTATGGAACTAATAATCTTGCGTGTAAGTATAGGGTTTTTTTAAATAAGTTTCAAAGAGCTTTATGCCCTTTGATCCTCACAAGAACCTTGTGAAATAAATGGGATGGGCATTATTTTGATTATTAAGCCCATTTTGCAAATGAGGAAAGGAAGACTTATTTTAGCAGCAACACAGCCGCTGGTGGGTGTGTGAGAATTCACACCACACTCACTTCACAGTATCTGGCTGCCACAAATTAGTGGGTTTGCTGATAGCTTATCCTTGTTTCCCAAGCCAGCTCTAATTCAGTCATTAGCTGTATTGTGTGCCAGCATTTGACAAATGCGCACATTCACATATTTATGTGATGCCTGTGGTGGTTTGGAAAATATATCTCGCATCTCACTGTCATCATTAGTCTTTGTAGGGAGGACATTAATGTGGGGAGCCAGGAAGAGGCTTGCCAGGATCAAGAGACTTCACCGCAGAGCAGGAGGCCGGTTTCCGTGTCAGGAAGTGCAAGGTGAGACACCTGGGGGAGGTCAGGCGGTGCTCATTCAACAGGCAGGACTCAGGGGCAGGTCGGAAGCCCCATGCAGGTAGGTCACGAGTGCACAGCTGCAGGGGGACAACTGAGCTGGGCCAGCCGTTCGCAGAGGCCACAGAGGACAGCAGAGTGAAACGTCTCCCAACGACAGCGGAGGCAGCTGCATTTGGAAGTCTGCTAAATGAGGTGGCAAAAAAGGCTTCTGGCTCCTTGTTCAACAGTCTGCCTTACTGGGACTCTCGGCTGCTCCTTCCTCCTCCTGCTCTCTCAAGAAGGGACAACCCAAAACAGAAAGCACCCTTCTTTCTTCGGGTTTCTCATTATTAATGGCTTTTTAAAAAAATACCTACACAGGACAGGTTTTATCTGTTCTGATTGGTTCTTTAATAAAATTCTGCCATGCGATCTCTGTATGGATAGATATCAAATCCCTGGAGTGGGTACCAGTCAGGAAGCTCGATCAGGCCCCAAACAGGGAAGCTCACCTGAGCGTGCCACTGAGGTGGGGCAGGGCTGTGTCAGAGATGAGCTCAAATGAAGGGGTGGCCTGTCACGGGCTGTGCACAGAAACCAGAGAGAATCAGAAGAAATTTAACGTGGGCGCGAGAGAGTATGTGGATCCTCAGGACACAAGGGGGCAGAGGCTGTTCATCTTTTCCCATCCCACCTTGACCGATGGAATCCTGAGCCTGCAGAAAGTCATCCTTCCAAAACAGCCTGGCCACTGCTGCAGGGTTCCAGGGTAAGCGTAAAGTCGGGAAGACGTAGGGCCGGGGGCTGCAGGTGGGCTTCCCGCCCCACCCTCGAGAGTTAGACCCATTGTTCTGTACCAAGCAGCCTGAGTTTTCCCTAACACGGCGTACAAGGAGAAAGCGAGATGTCAACTAGAGGAGTAAAGAAAGTAAAGTTTAAATTAGGAGAGTCCAATCCAGACAAGCTTCAGTGGGTTTGATGGCATATGACTGAATCTCCCTGAGCCCATTTCTTAGTCTGGAACAGGACAGGAATGGGTCACGTGAACTCCAAGGTCCCTTCAACCTTGGAGATACTGGGTCCCCATGAATAAAACTACAGAAGGAAAGAGAAGGCAAAAGAGCATTTGTAAGGGACTCTTCAAGAGGATGAAGTGATTAAGAAGTACAAATTGGCAGTTACAAAATAGTCAAGGGGCCCTGGCTGGATGGCTCAGTTGGTTGGTGTGTCATCCTGTACACCAAAAGGTTACAGGTTTGATTCCTGGTCAGGGCACACACCTAGGTTGTGGGTTTGAGGCCTAGTCACGGTGCCTACGGGAAGCAACCAATCGATGCTTCTCTCTTACATTGATGTTTCTCTCTCTTTCTCTTCTCCTTCCTCTCTCTCTAAAACCAATAAACATATTCTTGGGTGAGGGTTAAAAAAACTGTCAAGGGAATGTGAAGCACAGCATAGGGACGATAGTCAATAACTATACACAGTGTCAGGGGTACTAGAATTATGGGGGATCACTTCGTAAGTTATATAAATGTCTTACTACTATGCTGTATGCCTGAAACTAATATAGTATAGAATGTCAGCAGTAACTGAAAATTTTTTTTAATTTTTTTAAATAAATAATTTTTTTTAAAGAATTCTTCAAGGACATGAGATGTTTTCAAATCTTGCTAATTCATCTTCCCTGCATCACATTTCACAGTTTACGGTGCTACCACATATATTAGCTCCCTCATTAAGTCCTCACAGTGACAGAGTTGCCTCATTTCCCCAGGATACTGTGGCTCTGTGGGTGGAATTAAACGAGTTGTCCAGAGAGACGACACGTGTCACAGAACCAGGAGGCAAACCCAGGATGTCTGACATGGCCACCCTCATGTGTCACTGTCTGGCTCTTGAACCTGTCACATCACCCTACTTCGTCCTCCCTCCCGTCACCTGTTGATCCTTGCATGTCCTCTCAGCCTCTTACCTTGCCTCCCGCCTGTGGCTCACATTCATCCTCCGCCCACAGGGGTTGGAATCATTCTCCTTCTCCCATCTCAGAGCTCCCTTCCCCACCACAGTCCTTCCTCCGTCCCGCGCCACATTTGCTTTGTTCATCCAGGCAAGACTGAGTTCCGACCCTGAGACTTACCCTGGTGTGAGAAAGGAATTCAACAATAGCCACACGAAAGAATTATGCGCATAAAGCAAGAGGGTCTTTCTGCCATTTCTCTGAACAGGAAAATCAATTCAACAAATATTTATTGAGCACTTACTCTGTGCAAGGCATGGTCTGTATATTAAAAAGAAAAATGGCATGGCCTTGAGGTGGAGGAAAAAATAAAAACATGGTTCAGCCGATTTGTGATGGTCTAAGAGTCTACGGGGAGCAAGCAAGGCTCCATAAGGCACTTGTCCAATCAGACTGATATTTCTGTTCATCCCAGAACAAGAATGATGACAACTCGAAGGATATGTCACCTCTCTCAACAGCAGTGTGACTTCTGCTCCAGAAGCCAAACAGCGAGAGAAGTGGCGCTGTGCCTGTGGGAAGCAGCCCAGGCGACCAGGAAGCCAGCCACTGGGCGGCACCGCTGGGCTGGAGCTGCAGCCCGGGATCCGAGGCAAAGCGGAGCGGGGCGCCCATGCAGTCTGCTTCTCCCGGATCTCCTTTCCCGGAGTCCCCGCCCCTTTTCACTTCCAGTGCCTTGCTGGGCTTCGCATGCATCCCGTGTGTTCTTTTTATGGCGTAGAAGGGCCCTTTCCGTACCTGGCACATGAAACTAAGACTGCTGGGAATGTATTTGTCTGGCAGAAATTGGAGGAAGCCATGAGAAAAGCAGACAGTGACAAGGGCCCCTGGAGAATATCCCCTTAGCAGTCAGGCTCAAAAAATGTGCCTTCTGGGGCATCCCCTGGAGTCACAGAACTGCAGGGAGAGGTGACATGTAAGTCCTGGGCACCACTTTCCACAGAGGGTCCCCGGCCTCAGCCCAGACACCTGCACCGGCCTTCGCAACCACGCTGGCCAACCAGGACCTGCGCCTTCTCGGCAGCTCTGCTCATTAGCACGCTCCCTCTGAGTCCAGTTTCTCAGTCACGCCCACCCCGCCATAGCTTCTGTCCCCTGGGGCCATCACAAATGAGCATAATTCCTAGAATTTTCAGTGTCTGGGAATCTCATGCAAGCTTCAGAGCTCCTAGAGTGTAGGGACCAAGTTAAATGTTGAGATCCTTTTAAAATTATGAAAGAAATACAGCCCACTGTATAAAATTCAAACCACATAGTAAAAACATTCAGGTCTCCCTCCCCCCTTCACCAGGGAGACCCACTAGGAACTGTTTGCTGGCTATTCTTCCAGACTTTTTATCACGCATTTCCATCAACCAAGGGTGTGGTTCCACATTTTAAAAGCTTCTGGGTGGAAAGCAGACTCCTGGAGGAGCCTCAGGAGAAAACAGACGTCCTCTCCGGGGAGAGGACAAATAATGGTCGCGCACAAATGCAGCAGCGCAGGAGATGGAGCCAAGCGGGCAGGTCCGGTATATTTCAGGGTGGTCAGACCAGTAAAAATTGTCGAGTGATTCACTGAGCCAATGTCTGAGGTGACCTTCCTTTGGCTGTGCTCCTCCTTTGTCCACCTCCTCCCTGGCAACAGTCGGAAAACCAGGGAGCTTTAAAAATAGACCCCAGCTCCCCTCGCCTGCCATCTGAACACCGTCCCTGGACAGCGGAGCGAACGGCAGCACAGGGGACCGTCACCGCGAGACGCGGAGGAGACTTTTCCATTTAAATGCCTATTTTTAAACACTGAGTGCTTACTAGAAAGTGACCCTCCAACATGCATGTATATTTATTTCTTGACGGTTTCCAACCCCTAGGGTGGAATTTGAAGAGGCCGGATATTTGGAAAAATAACCAACTCACACCACCTTTTGAATTGCCCCAGATTTATTCCTGGGGTGTGAGCCTATTTGCCAATTCCTTTTCTCTTCCCACTTGTTTTTAAATTGCTGAATTGTCCCTATACATAGCCAGGGAAGAGGCTGGCTTGGCCATGAAAATAGCTGCTTAGAGAAACAGAGCAATTTGGAATAAGCAAAAATAGCTCTTTGCGGTAACTTGAGTGTCTCATTTTCGATATTGATTTCCGTGCCCTCTCGAGCGTGGTTTTCTGACATCACGTGTGGGGCAGGTGAGGGCCCCGCCCTTGTTTATTTCCGGGCCCACACGACGCACGGCAGCTCTCCGGTCATGCAGGCTGAGAAGGCGGCAGTGAGCCCAGGGAGCAGACTCACTTTCACATGTGGTCACAGAACCTGTAGGTGCCACATCCTTTGTCACGGCCCACGGGCGTCTGAACGATGGATTTCGGCTACCGCAGAGCAGCCCACCTTCTCTGTGAAACGTGATTCTTACCGCTGGGTGCCATCTGAACTGTCTTCCTTTTGCTTTAGCGTTCACTGCCCAGGCGACTATTGGAAATCGGTGGCATTGCTTTAGAAAAGTGGTTTCGACCACGCCACGGGGCAGACCTATGAAGGCCTGGGGTGGTGTCTGGGCACCTGTCATGGGAAAGGCTGCCTGGTGTGAACCCTTCAGGTCCTGCTGCTTTTGAACCATCTGCGCTTGCACGCTCCTGAGACACGGAGCACCTGAGCGCTTAGAGCGCAAGCGCTGGAAACCCCGGGCAGCTGCACGTCCATGCCTGCACGCCCCGGCCGAGGCCTGGAAGAAGCGTTCCCCTGGCCCGTGTCTCTCCCTCGGAAACACTTCGTCAACCGCTTGTGAGAGGAAAGGACGTCCTCCAAAAAACAAGCCAATATTAGACTGGAAGAATCTCAAAATAACTAGGCTGAGTAAAAGGAGTGAGACAAAAAAAAAAAAAAAACAAGTGCATATGGTAGGATTTTATTTATGAAAATTCTAGAAAATGCAAACTCTAGTGAAAGAAAGCAGGTCAGCCTTGGCTCCGGGACAGGGAGGGAGAGGAGAGATGGATTCTGCAAGGGCACAAAGAAACTTTCTGGGCTGACGGATGCGTTCATTATCTTGATTGTGCTGGTTGTTCAGTGAATTGGACACTTTAAGTATGTGCAGTTTATTGCATGTTCCTTATACTTCCAAAAAGCTGGGGGAAAGAGGGAATACTGCAAAAGAATTAGACGTGCTGCATTATTCTTGAGCCGTAAGAAGAACACTAGACTCCAATAATAGTTCATATTAGTCCCTGCTAAGCTTTTACTTGCATTTTCTCATGTGATTTTCAAAACAGCCCTGGGAGGAAAGTCAGATGCAGAGACAATAGGGAATTTGCTCAGATTCCCAGTGAGGGGTTTGCTTGGGCTGGACCCACGTCAGAATGACTCCATAGCCTTGGCCTTAAGTCCAAAGAAGTATTTAGTCCTGGCTCTGCCTGGACAGTCCTGTGACCGAGCTGGGTCACATGGTTGTTTGGTGCTCAAATGTCCCCTTCAAAGGCCCGGGCACCCTTTAAGCAATATCTCTCTATAATAAGACTTTCTTTTTGAGGGATCACCAAATTATCCTCCAAATGAGTCAGTCTTAAATAAAAAGCTGCCTGATGTCATTTAATTATAATGTGGCCAAGTGAATGTAGGAGTCACTGTGTTTGAAACATAAATGTGCATTTGACTTTTAGCTCTTTACTTTTAAAGGATGGTGGGTTACTTTGGCCCCTTGGTAAGAGTCCCTGGTGGGCACCTCTCTGGGGCTGCAGAGGTAACAGGTTTTCCACGTGAGCGGCGCTGCTGGCGGCGACCTCTGAGCCCACAGACAGACGGCTGCTCCTTTCCCTACCAGAGGGGGAAGTACCAGAATCCCAGGGCCCTTAGCCCCCCAACCAGGTGCTCCACCCTGCCTGGAAGAGGGCTGAGAAGCTTTATTTTCTCTCTCTCTGGGTCCCAGGCTTGTTTCACCCACACCTTATAAGTCCCCACATGTTCTCCAAGTCTCAGCTTTCCCCACTGAGTAGGAAAAGAACCAATTTCTTGTGAAGCTAAAGAGGTATCCCTTCATCAGACAAATGCCATGACCTTGAACGAGTCATTGCATTCTTCCTTCCACCAGTTTCGTAGGGTGCAATCAAAACTGGCAATTAACTAGTGAAAGGACATTGGGCAAATCATCTAACCTCTCTGTGCCTCGTTTTCCTCATCTGTAAAATGGGAATAAAAAGAGCTGTTTTATGGCATATGGTTAGTCATAGAATGGATGTAAGGGCTAAAAGAAGTGATGGAAGCAGAGCAGCCGCAGCAGTCCGACACACCGCGCACCTCTGCCGGCTGTATTTGCGCGGCTGCTGTTGACTCTGATGCCTACAGAGAGCTCTGGGCTAATTTTGCACCCACATTACAGAAGAGGAACCCAACGTTCAAGAAAGTTGAGTAACTTGGTTTGCTGGTGAGGGCAAGCTAGAACCTGCGCCAGGAATTGAGTAGATGATAAAAAGGCCTTCACACTCGAACACTAGGTGGTTTTTCTTCTTTTTGGCATCGGCAATGTTAAATCCGCAATATCCTTCTTACAAAGTCTCCCAAATCGGTTATAACACTTGGGTTGTCATGGGGGAATAGAGGAAGAGGAAAGGGACAGGAGGGACCTCCACTGCAGTACATTGCCCCCTGTTGGCAAGGAAATGGAGGCGGGGCGGTCAGGAGGGCATCCTACCCACTTCAGTACACTGCCCCCTCTTGGTGAGTGGGCTAAACCCGAGTAGCTTCCTTAATTTGTAGTTTACTTCCGTTTAGCTGGGGTCCACTGCTTCCTGCAAAAAGGGTTAATTTTCCACTTCTAAAAGTGTCTTCTGCCAGTGAGGCTGAAAGCTTTTTCTGATCTGAGCTCTGAAGTTATTTGAAACTGGATATAAAGCATGTCCGGTAATCTTGAATCAACAGCAACCCTGAAGGACGACACCCAGACACTTGATTTAGAAGGCATCTTTGTGAACCAGACTAAAAATTTGGGACAGCAATGCCAAAACTATAATTTCTGATTCTTCTTTATTTACTGCTGCGAATCCCGAATCTTATCTGGCAATTCGGTGGTCTAGTTAAGAGGGACATTTTTCATGGACAAAAATGTTGAACTGAGTTTGCCTTCAAAACTGAAAGAAGAAAAATCAGCTAGTGTTTGCTTCTTGTTGGTACCTTAATACTCAGACTTCTGGCTTCTGGGGGCAAGAAGCAGAAAGCCACTTGGGCTAATTTAAATAAAATAGTTATGGAAAGAGTAAGGGGCATCTAAAGGCCACAGATTTATATACTCATATCCATATTCTTATGTTTCTTAAAGAATTTATTCTTAAAGTGGTATAAGCTTCGGACCCTGCAAAAGCTGGACCCGTTTCTGCGCTCCAGGCCTCAGCCGCCTCTGCTGACCCACACGCCTGGGGGCAGTGGCTGAAGTGGGGGCCTCAGGCTGGTCTCTGCGTGTCATCCAGCACAAGGCCAGTCTCATCAGCTAGAGCCTCTGCCACCCTCAGCTCAAGTCCTGGAAGGAAAGAACCTCACCAGTTATTGCCTAGCCAATGGCAGACTCTTTTCCATCCACTCACTTGGAAGAGTGGAGGAGATGGGAATGCTTTGGTAGAAAAATACATTCATCTCTTTAGCAGAGCCTGTGAGTGACAATGAGTCCCAAAGAAGGTAGCCTCCAATTGTGTTAACTACAGAAGGAAGACCCTCAAGAAAATGACCAAGTCCTCAATCCCCCTTCTTCCTCTTTCTCTCTCCTGTCTTCCCTTGGAGGTGGCAGTGTGGCCACGGGCTGAGAGGCGGCAGGGCCAAGGAGGCGGTGCACGGCCCAGGGCCCAGGACATTGCCAGGGGCTGAGACGGTAGAGGCAGGCAAGAAACCCAGAGGCATCAGGAGCTTCGTTACGTAAGAGGGAGCGAGTGAAGAAGAAAATATATTGAGGCTAACAGGAATCTAGTTTTTCACTGTTACAAATATGGATCAGGGCAAGACAGAAAGAATTCTGAAGTGATAGACTGTAGTTAGAAGTGTTGATGTAAACTTGCAGATAGATAGATAGATAGATCAATAGATCGATAGATCGATAGACAGACAGACAAGTAAATCAGAAGAGGTAGCTCTTCTTTACCACAAGAGGTCAACAAACAAATGTAGAAGGAACGATGGAAATCAGGTATCACTGTCTGGCAGCCATCACAGGGGTTGTTGACAGGGGCGTCCACAGACGCTAAGACTGAGTCGAGGTGATATCGGAGTGGCCTTAGAATGTCTCCCCACAAAATCCTTAGCAACCACAAAGGGGAAAATGATGCACGTACAGCACAGAAGCCTGGCAGCCACCACCTCCACCAGATGATTGAGGGCCCGTCACAACGGTGTGAGTGGCAGCACCATGGGACCCAGTGAGGTGCACAGAGAAGAGCCCAGGCTCCTTTCTGCGGGTTTCCTGTCCAAGTGCATGGCCTGAGGAACTTTGGAAAACCCAATGAAAGAACTGTACTATTTATGCACCGTCCAGGTCAAGAAAGACAGGGAAAAGACCGAGCCAATGTTCCGCATTGGAAGGAAATAAAGAAAGGTGACAACCCAAAGCAACATGTGATCTGGGATTGGTCCTGGACAAGAAAACAGAAAGAAATGTCGCTGGGACGGTCGGCCAATGCTGAGCGAGCTCTGTGTAACGACGTCATTTCCTGACTTGGAGGGTTTGTGGTTGCCGCACGGGACAGTGTCCGAGATTTGGGGAAGTACACACTGAAGAGCGGAGGGGCGTGAGGGATCCTGCCTGCAACTTGCTCTCAGATAGTTCAGAAAAAGCAACAGTGAGAATGGGGAGACATATATATACAGAGAGAGAGAAGGTATGGCGGAGACGGGTAACCCGTGAACAAATGGGGAATTGAAGTGAAGGGGCATTGGAAATTCTTTGTGTTCTTCTTGCGCCATTCCTGTGAGTTTGCAAGTGCTTCAAAATAAATGATAAAAATGTGCTCACAAAACAAGTCCTGAAATTGCGATCCATGTCCCCCAGGCCCCTGATAAAGGAAAGGAGTGCCCCCTCGCTGCGGTGAGCGGAGCCTCTTAAAGAGCTCTGGCCTCTACCCACCGAGGTGAGGCAAGTACAGTCGCCTCTTCTGCTGACCAGTGCAAAACACCGAAGCAAAACAGAATGGATTTAAAGAGCTCTCACGAGAGTAAATAAAAAACTGGTGCTGCTTTGGTAAGACACTCTGAAGTGACCCTTTGTTTACAATCTCAAAAGCAAACAACTGACTCATGCCAGAAATAGAAAGCATTTACATTTTTAAAAATAAGTGCCTCTGACAAACAGTTGGAGATGATCAGTGCCAAAGCAAAGCATTGTCCTAAATATTTCCATCTACTTTTGTCATATTATAAATAAAGTGTTGACAGTGAAGAGGACCGTACGGTAGGGCATAAAGAGTTCATGCTTAGGAGTCAGATATGGCTGTGTTCAAATTCACTCCTCTGCTTTCTAGCTGTGCATCTTCAGGCAAGTGAGTCAGTCCTTCTGAACCTGGGTCCCTTCGCCTGGAGGGGGTGGGTAACAGCAGCTACCTGCTGTGGTTGTGACGCGGCTCAAGGAGGCCTCACAGGCAACACATCCTGCTTTTGCAAGACCCTCAATGAATACCCGTTTCCTCGATCTCTGTGAAACACACGGAAAACCCCAAGGCCCTCCAGGACCCAGGCCATACTTCAAGAACAATCTCAACAGACACTGAGGCACTTTGCTAGTTTCATTCATGTCCCTTCAAGCCCAGGACCCCTGCAGCCTGTGATTTCTTGCCTTCAGCCTAGTGACGTTTTTTTCTGGCTGGTCTTTATTTCGACCAGACAGCCCTTCATCTCACAGCACGAAGTCCAGGCAACACTTGGACGTGGCCGAATTTATTCTTTCCCCTTGAAGACATCTCCCTTCACTGGCATGGCTTCTGAGCAAGAGGGGAGCCAAGAGGGAAAATGTTCATCTGTCTTACCCTGTCCGCAAAGAGAAGCAATGCGGTAAGAAATTGGACTGAGATGGATTTCAAAGGGTTGAACTTAATAGCAAAAGGCCAAATAAATCTCAAGGAGTGTGTCCGCAAGACCCAGGGGCACTGCTTTTGGTCCTTGTCTCTTAGAAGCTGGTTTATTCTGAGAACAAGCCATCATTTAAAAGCCAGCCTGGTGTCAGGTCAGCCAGTGTGCTCATTCTCACTTCCCATTGTTTTTCACGTCCAGGAAGGCGCACCACCCATTAGCTGAGGTTTTAGGACAAGCCTCATAATCATCTCCTACCTAATCCTTTACCATCACGTCCACTGGGATGGGAGAGGGAGGAGAGAAGGATGGACCTGCTGGAGCTTCGGGCTCTCACACCAATTGCTTCAAACCCAGGAGGGACAAAAAGGAATGTGGGTGGGGGGTGGCAAATGGCTGAGAGAAGCCCTGATTCTATTCAGCTCCAACTCACTCTCCTGAAGCCAAGGAAATCCTGTTCCAAATATGCCCTTTAAAAAGCATTCCAATGCTAGGGATGGTCCTCTAGTTTCTCTCAGAAATGCTTTGGAATAAAGTGCTTTTCCCCATTTTTCTTCTTACCAAAGAAATAGTCATGGCTTCCGGTCAGGATAGCAACAAAGGCAGACGTGGCTCACCTCTTTGCACAACCACATCAAAACTACAACTAAAATATAGAACAACCATCACTCAGGAACATCAGAAATCGAGTTGAATGGAAGTCTGACGACTAAGGAATTGAAGAAACCACATCCATCCAGACCGATGGGAGGGGTACAGATGCGGAACAGGCTGGCCCCACACCCACATAGATAAAAATTCGTGGGAATATCTCAGGAGCAAGCAGTCCCAGCCCCACACCAGGCCTCACAGCCCTGGGTTCCAGGGCCTGGAAGATAAGTCCCCGCAACTTCCGGCTGCAAAACCAAGTGGGGATTGAGTCGGTGGAGGAGGCTGATGGAGCCCTAAGCAGCTCCTCTTAAAGAACTCACACATGGACTCACCTGCTCAGATTTGTTCCCTCTGGGCCCCAGGACCAGGGTGGCAGCTTGAAAGGCACCAGTGGTATACAGGGAGAGGCTGAAGTGTCTGGCATCGGGGTGAGCAGAGGCCATTATTCCTCTGCTGAGCCCTCCCCCCACAGAGCCGGTAGGCTAGTGCCAGGTCTGAGACTCCATCGACCTGGCTAACGCTGTGTGACCCACCTTGGAGCTCCACAGAGGCTCTACCCCACCCAACATATGGATCCACCCAAGCAGTTTTCCATAAGAATGGCTGGTCTTGGCTCCTAAATCCTATCAGACAAGCAACAGCTGGCTTCAGTGAGTCCTAGCTGCAGCCAGATTAGAGTCACAGCTTGGCTTTACCTGGGAATCCGCAAGCCAAGAACAAGTAGCAACCACCTCAGATTGCTTAATAGCTCATGCAGGGCACCCCAGGGCAAACACGTGCGGGGGCTGACCTTGGCCCACACCACCCAGGCAACCCAGGGCCAACACACTCAGTGGACAGCTATAGACCACGTTGGAGCACCACCACCCTGCCCCTGCACAGCTGATTCTCCATGGAGAGAGGAGAGCCGATGGCCTGGGTAAATCCCTCCCATTGATCTGCCAACAACAACCAAGGCTCAGCTACAAGAAGAGGGTGTACTCAGCCCACAGGAAGGGCGCACCTTGAGTACCCAGCTTGGGTGATGGGGAGGCTGTGCCACCAGACCCTACAGGACACCTACGACATTAGGCAACACTACACAGACATGAAGTCAGAGCAGCTCTACCTAATACATAGAAACAAACACAGGGAGGCTGCCAAAATGAGGAGACAAAGAAACATGGCCCAAATGAAAGAACAGATCAAAACTCCAGAAAAAGAGCTAAGTGAAATGAAGATAAGCAATTTATCAGATACAGAGTTCAAAACACTGGTTATAAGGATGCTCAAGGAACTCAGTGAGGACCTCAACAGCATAAAAATATCCAGTCAGAAATGAAGGATACACTAATTGAAATAAAGAACAATTTACAGGGAAAAAACAGAGGAGTACATGAAGCCAAGAATCAAATCAATGATTTGGAAGATAAAGAAGCAAAAAACAACCACACAGAACAAGAAGAAAAAAGAATTAAAAAAAAAAATGAGAATACTATAAACAGCCTCTGGGACAACTGTACAAAGTCCAACATTCACATCATAGGGGTGCCAGAAGGAGAAGAGAGAGAGCAAGAAACTGGAAATCTATCTGAAAAAAATAATGAAAGAAAATTCACCTAATTTGGTAAAGGAAATAGACACGCAAGTCCAGGAAGCACAGAGTCCCAATTATGATGGATGCAAAGAGGCCCACTCCAAGACACATCATAATTAAAAAGCCAAAGGTTAAAGGCAGAGATTCTTAAAAGCAAGAGAAAAGAAGTTAGTTACCAGAAGGTTGCCAGATGGGAGCGGGGAGAGGGAGAATGGGTGAAGAGGTGAGGGCATTAAGAAGTACAAACAGTAGTTACAGAACAGCCACGGGGATGTAAAGTACAGGACAGGAAATGGAGTAGCCTGAGAACTTACACGTGTGACCATGGACATGAACAATGGTGGGAGGACTGCCTGAGGGAGCAGGGGGCGCTGGGAGGAGGGGGCAAAGGGGTAAAATCAGGACAACTGTAATAGCATACTCAATAACATATAATTTAAAAAAATTTTAAATAGTCATAATAGAAAAATTAGTAAATACAGAAAAGCCAAAAATAAGAGGAGGGGGATATCTATTCCTCTATTGATGCATGCCTTTTTTCCTCTTTTCAAAACTACAGTGGTCCTACACAGCAGTTCTCACCCAACAGCGGGTCACAGAGCACCGGCCCTTGCCGTCGAGACTCCTTCCAAACTACTCTTTGTGATGGCTGAGTCGTGCTCCTTAGGATCACAATTTATTTAAGTAAATCTCTAGTGGTGAATATTTAGGTTGTTCCCCGCATTTCACCACTTGTAGCCATGACTATTTCCTGAGAACAAAGTCCTACAGGTAACATTAGTGTAGCAATAGTATGCAGATTTTTAAGACGTTCGCCATGTATTGCCAACTTTTCTTACCAGGAAAGTTTTACCAATGAAATAATGCATTCTTACTTTCAGGGGATCGCAGCTGCCAAGTTCTTTCATTATCTCCTTTACCCCATTGTAAAACTCAGGCTCATGATTTACATACATGATTTGAAAGCATGGAGTTAGGTTAGTGCCTTGTAGCTCTCAGGGTGCTTGTTCCCACCCACGCGGAAAAGCGTCTGTTCAAGAAAACACGGATCGTGGCTGTGGTCTCTCTCCACCATATAAAGACCTCAAAAATCAGGATTTTGCCAATGATAACTCTGATAAGGGGTTAATATCCAATACTTATAAAGAACTCATACAATTTAACACCAAAACAACAAACAATCCAATTAAAAAATGAGCAGAGGACCCAAATAGACATTTCTCCAAAGAGGACACACAGATGGCCAATAGACGTATGAAGAGATACTCAACGTCACTAATCATCAGAGAAATGCAAAATAAAACCACAATGTGGTATCACCTCACACCTGCCAAAGGGATACCATCAATAATTCATCAAACAACAAGTGTTGGTGAGGATGTGGAAAAAAGGGAACCCTCATGCACTGTTGGTGGGAATGCACATTGGTGCAGCTGCTGTGGAAAACAGTATGGAGGTTCCTCAAACAATTAAAAATAGAACTACTTTATGACCCAGAAATTCTATTTCTGGGTCTTTATCTGAAGAAATCCAAACCCTAATTTGAAAAGATATGTGCACCCCTATGTTCATTGTGGCATTATTTACAACAGCCAAGATGTGGAAGCAACGCAAGTGCCCATCAATAGATGAGTAGATTAAAAAGCTGTGATACAGCCCTGACTGATGTAACTCAGTGGGTTGAGCATGGTCCTGTGAACTGAAAGGTCACCAGTTTGATTCCAGGTCAGGGCACATGCCTTGGTTGCCAGCCAAGTCCCCAGTTGGGGACATGTGAAAGGCAACCAATCTATTGATGTCTCTCACACACGGATGTTTCTCTCCCTCTCTTTCTCCCTCCCTTCTTCTCTCTCTAAAAACAAACAAAATCTTTTTGAAAAAACAGCTGTGGTACATATATACAATAGACTATTACTTGGCCATAAAAAAGAGTGAAATTCCACCATTTGCAAAAAAGCAGGGACGGACATAGAGGGTATTATGCTAAGTGAAATAAGTCAGACAGAAAAAACAAATATCATATGATTTCATTTATTAGTGGAATCTAAAGGGCAAAAGAAACAAGAAAAACAGAAAAAGACTTCTAAATACAAAGAACAGACTGACCGACCGTTGCCAGAGGGGAGGGATTTGGGAGCCAGGTGAAAAAAGGTGAAGGGATTAAGAACCTCACATTGGTAGTTACAAAATAGTCATGGGGATTTAAAGTACAGCTTGGGGAATACAGTCAATAATACTGTAATAACTATGTGTGGTGCCAGGCAGGTACTGCAATTACGGGGGGTTCACTTTGTAAATTATTTGAATGTTTAACCACTGTGCTGTATACCTGAAGCTAATATAAAAAAATTTAATATCACCTATAATTGACAGATAAAAATAAATTAATGTAAAAAAGAAAAAAGAGAAAATTCAGAAGAAAAAAATCAGGATTTACAAAAGAAACCTTTTTCTTTCTGTCATGTCTTTATAGAGGTTAACAAGCTCCATCTGGAATGTTTGAAGAGGAAAAATTATTTTAAAGAAAAAGAATGCTCCGAATTTTCACAGCCCAAGCTTAGCACCATGAACATTTCAGAGGACTTCCTTTGAGTCTATTCTCCTTATCTGTGTTTTGTTTGTGTACGTGACAACACATTCCATTTTGTAGTCTGATTTTTCATGTTTTGTTCTCTACTGAGGGACTTCTCTGACCTTCCCACACTCAGGAAAAGGCTACCTAGCTTGTCTCCCACGCTTCTGGGGGGCCGAGGGGCTGTCCACGGGGAGTGCTTTCCCCGCAGGGCCTTCAGGAGGGAAGCCACACATCTTTCCCAAGCCTTTGACCTCTGGCTCCAGCCCTGGGCTTCTAAGCACTCTTAACTGGACCTTCCTCTGCTACAATCTATAAGCCATTAGCTGGGGCAATATTAAATCTAGAAGGTTCATCCCTAAGACCTCAGCTTTTATACGGGGTCGATATAATAAACGGCCATCTGAAGGATGTTTCTGCATCTCCCACAGAAGTCTTTGAAGAGAGCGTTTATTATGTGCCTCACTGTCCTTATTTGAGATTCTCGTGATAAATTTGTGCTCACAATGAGTGTCAGGGAAAAGTTTGCCTCTCCTGACAAATGGCTCTACTTCCTTTTATCCAATAACTCATCACATTTCCCCTTTCGCTTTAGCTCAATTTAATGCGCGATTGCGGTAACTATCTTCCGCTAGGTTTCTGGTTTAATCATTTCCTCCCTTCATCCATATGACTTTGGATATTTCATCTTTAATCTCACGACCTGGGGCCTCTATTTTTAATAGTTAGTCATCTCAAATTTGTTTGGAAGTTAGTAGGAACACAAATCAGAAATAAATAAACAATCATCTGGACGCCCAGGCCATTGCTTTAAAATCATATCTGCCTTTGTAATTAATAATTCCCTTCATTAATTCCAAATTCCTTCCTGGTATTTCCAGGCAGCTGCACCCATAGAGCTATTAGAAAAAGCAGTTTGGATACATCGTGCCTGACTGAGAAGAATAGGATTTCTTGGAAATGAGGTGTTATATATCGGTGTCACTTAGTCATTTTCCTATATAACTAAGTCCTGGTAAGCCTCGCTGATTAAATACAGCCTCTTACTGGTGTGACAGCAAGATATTTCCCTGCAAGGATGACAGCCACTCCGCTCTCAGGCCGGCTCCCTTGGTGACTGATAGAGCAGAATGGAGGGAGGCTTCTCGGTGCCCTGGGACATGGGACACTGCTGTTTCCGCCTGAACCAGTTCTGTCACTTAACATTTCTTCCCCTCGAAGCCCTGCCATGGACCTCCTTTCGTGTGTGTCTCGCCATTTTGGGGTATGTCACCTCTGTCTCCTAAACCATTCCTCCCCCCATACAGACCGCTGTTTAAGTGCAATTCCCCACCCTTCCTTGCACCCACGCCGTTGCCATGGTCTCGGCACAGGCACAGTGCACTTCCCCACGCCTCGACCTTGGCCTTGGCTCTGCAACTTGCTCTGGTCAATAGCATGGGCGGAAATGTGTACCTAAGCCTTAAGAGGCCTGGTGAGTTTCCACTTGCTCCATGTGTTTCTGCTGTAGCCATGAGAACAGTTTCCCTCAGCCTGGGACCCGTTCAAAGCAGAGTGTCCCCAGATGAACAAAATAAATGCTTATAATTTTATGCCACTGAGAGGTTGTGGTTGTTTGTTATGCAGCAAAAGCTGACAGATACATTTTATGATAGATCTTTCTGGGAAGATCTGGTTCTTGATCTTATTTTCTTGGCCTTGATTCTTCAGACCATTCAGGGAATTCTCCAGTCCCCTGGAAATTAGTCTTCACTCGTAGGATTATTCTCAGCCTGCCCCAAGCACCTCAGTTCAGCTCAACTCAGAGTCCTGGGCTCCCGCTTGTCTCTCAGGATTCCCTAGGATGCCCTAATAACGAGTAGGTATAGCATGTGTGCATCTTAGTCCCTGGAATTTGGGTTCTAAAAATAGCCAACTCTTACTGAGCATGCACTAACAAAGTGCACCAAGCGCCTCCATGTGTTATTTCAGATATTCCACAGAATTATGTGGCAGGGATTATTATCTTTGCTCTACACACAAGACTGATGCACTCGGGGAAAGTAACTTGCCCGAGTCTCATAGCCACGTGCAGGGAGAGCTCAGACCCACCGATGTCTAACTCCAGAGCCCGCATCATGCTCTTACCTTCTTTTGCACCTGAATTGTGTGAATTACTCTGTGCCCCCCACCTAGGTTGTCAGACAAACAATCTCAATCATACTCAGGGCCAGAAAGCCCAGCGAGGGGCCAGGTCCTGGATTTGGGTGGCTGCCATCCTTGTCATCACTCCCTCCCCCAACGCCAACCCTCCCCCAATTGCAGGTGGTCCCCTAGCTGGGAATTGTTGGCAAAGACCTGTATAGGACCCCCCTGTGCCATGTCCTGCCGAGCAGTAGCAAGGCTTGGGGAGCCATTCTGTGGCCAGAGGAGGCTGGAGAACTCAAGAGGCAAGAGGATAATGGCTAGTCAGGGAGGCGTGCCAGAGCTGCAGGGAGGAGCTCCACGGAGCCTATGGGAAATTGGGATCACACTTGCTCTTCCAAGGCAATGCCTGAACCCCTACTAGCGCTGAAAATCACCACAGCAATGCAGAGCTGGAAACGGCTCTCGAACACTTTGGTTGCCGACAGGGCAGCTGAGGCCCATGTCTCTACAATGCAGGACCTCACTCCTCACTCCCCAGCAGCACTGGGGAGAATTACGCTGTCGAGGCAGCACACTGGTCCCCTTATTAGGACTCATTATAAGCCTTTGTCTTTAACTTGAGGTTATATCCCTTAATCCTAGTGCTACATCTTGCACAGGTATTACTGCTAGTGTGTCAATCATTCATCTGAGACTTGAACTGTCTGCACTACCGCAAAGCAGACACCCTTCTGGGCCCTGCGCAGTTGAAGGTAGGGCATTTTCCTTAGTTGTTCTTCTTTAACTAGGTAGGTATATTTATATCGTGAAAACCTGTCCTCTCCTCATGCCACAGGCTCCGGGACAGATGGATTTGATCCTCCCAGAGGCCTCTCAGGGCGGGAATGTGTTCCTGAGCACCAGGTGCCAATGTCATCCTGAAAAGAAGGGGCTCTTCCCTACTTTGCCTATTTTCTACATCCTCACAAGTTTGCTTCCGGCCTCATGATGAGGTGTCTCACCTGAGACATGATACTCGCTTCCTAAGAAACTTACCCCTCGGAATGAAGACCAAAGGTGGGCTCTGTTTCTGGCTGAGAACGCTTCATCTATCTTTAATCGATTTCCTGGGAGCGAGAAGAGAGGCTCCTTCACTCACACCTTTACCCCTCGCACCTGACATCCATCCTTCCCAGTGGGCTGTTAACGTACCCGGAGCCCTTTCAGAGAAGGAGGCCCGAGATCCACTCAGCCATGTTCCCAGAGGCCACCGCACAGCTGTCCCCAGCAGGGACTGCGTGTCCTCACTGCCCTTCCATAGGTCTGCCTGAAGTGACAGCCCGCAGTTCTCTGGCTGTGGCTTTCAGAGCCTCCCGGTGCCTCTCCCGCCCCTCCTCTGACGGGTGTAAATTGGTTCACAAATCCTGCAATTCGTTTAGTTCATGCTCCGCTGAGTTTCCTGCGCGATTTTCTGGTTTATTGCCTGTTGCCTGGTTGCTAAGATTCCTTGTAAATTGCATTGCCCTCTGCTCTGCTCTGCCATTTGTCCAGGCTCAGCGTGGAAGCTGTTGTCCTGGCATTTGCCATGTGCTGGTCGTGAATCGCTCTGAAGAAACAGCTCTGCTGCAGGCAGGCCTGCCACCTGAATGGCAAGGAGGCGGCAAGGTGAGACAAGACCGCAAGGGCACACGGCTAGTTTATGCCACCAGGCAGAACCCATCTTTCTCGCCTGTCTCCTTCCAGAGGAGGAATCAATATATTGAGGTGGTGGGATCACTCAGAGCTCTTGAAATGTTTCCTGCCGCCACCCCATCATGCCCTAGGGACTGCAGTTGACTGAAAGACAGACAGATGGCCCTCCACAAGCACTACCAAGACAGACAAACAAGATGTGACTGGGAAGAGGCTAAGAGTACAGGTGATCTAGGTTGAAATGCAAGCTCTGTCACTTCCTGGCTGTGTGACCTTGGAAAAGTTACTTAAACTGTCTGTGCATCAGTTGCTCTTCTATAAAATAAAGATAACAAGAGCACCAGTGTGGACTGGATTGTTGTGAGGTTTAAATGAGACAAAGTGTATACAGCATAGTCCCTGGCTTATAGCAAGTACTCAATAAACCTTAACTATCATTACTATTATCAGCAACATCACTGTCCCAAAGCAGCACGCCCAAAGTCAGAGAACGCTGTTCCTTCACACCCCTTCACCCAGCTGATTTGTCTTCACCCTGAGGCACTGTTACTCTTTTTTAACTTCTTTTTCAATTTTTCCATTACGGTTGACATACGCTATTACATTAGTTGCAGGTGTACAACGTAGTGATCAGACGATTATATAGCTTACAACGTGGTCGCTCCGGTAAGTCTAGCGCCCACCTGACACCAGCCATAGTTATTGTCCTGTCATCAGCTACATCCCCTGTGCTGCGCTTTACACCCGTGACTGTCATTATAGTCAGCCCCCAGCCCCTGTCATCGAGTGACCACCAGGGTTTCCTCTGTAGCTATGAGCTCGCTTCTGTTTTGCTTGGTTGGTTATTTTGGTTTTTGGAGTCCACACACAAGTGAAATCATCCAGTATTTGTCTTTTTCTGCCGGACTTATTTCACTTAGCATGATACCATCTACATCCATCCATTTGTTGCTAATGGCAAGATTTTATTTTTTATGGCTTAGTGATATTCCATTGTACATACATATCACATCTTCTTTATTCGTTCATTTATTGATAGACACTTAGGTTGCTTCCCTATCTTGGCTATTGTAAATAATGTGCAATTAATGGATTAAAGACTTAAATGTAAGACCTGAAACCATAAAACTCCTAGAAAAACAAACATAGGCAATGAACTCTTGGATAGCGCTCTCAGCAATACAGTTTTGGATGTGTCTACTCGGGCAAACAAAAGAAAAAGTTAAACAAATGGACTATGTCAAACTACAGTTTTGGGGCAGCAAAGGAAACCATCAAAAACCCAAAAAGACAACCTACTGAATGGGAGGAGATATTTGCCAATGATACATTTGATAAGGGTTTAATATCCGAAACAGATAAGGAACTCATACAACTTAACACTAAAAAAAGAAATAAACCATTCTGATTAAACAACGAGCAGAGGACTGAATGGACGTTTTCCCAAAGAGGACACACAGAAGGCCAACAAACGTATGAAAAGATGCTCAACATCACTAAATCAGGGAAAAGTAAATTAAAACCACGGTGAGATACCTTCTCACACCTGTCAGAATGGCCGTCATCAGTAAACCCAAACAACAAGCGCTGGTGAGGACGTGGAGAAAAGGGAAACTTCGTGCCCTTTTGGTGGAATTGTAAACTGGTGCAGCCTCTGTGGTAAACAGCATGGAGGTTCCTCGAAAAGGTAAAAATAAAACTATGACCCAGCAATTCCTCTTCTGGGTACTTATCTAAAGGAATTCAAAACGCTAATTTAAAAAGATAGACGCACCCCTATGTGCGTTCACTGCAGCCCTGTTACTCCGAGCACCTCTTCAACTCGGTGTTTCTTGTCACTTCCCTTCCTTGTCTGCCTTCCGCCCCAGCTCCCTCTGGTTAACACAGCGGCTTCGTTTTCTCTTGCACCCTTTCATTGGAGGAGGTGAGCCACTCATCATCATGAAAAGGGAGACTTTCTCCCACCTCTTCAGAGAAGCATTGTAAATTATACATTTCTATAGGTGGCACATAGTTATATAAATTACAGGCAATATTTTTATAACATGTACATGTGAGTCTTGATATAGTTAAAATATTTATATAGGCCCCTATAGAAAGGCTAATATGCATTCTCCTGGCATAGACTGTTTCTCCAATGTCCTTGGCAGTCACCAGAGTCCAACGCAACTGATGGAGCTCTGTTCCATATTGACCTGCCTTTTAGCTGTCTTTATAAAAAGAGCATTGCAGATCCCTGGGGGCTCAGAAGCCACTTTGTGGAGCCCTACGCAGGAACTTAGAGGTGGAAAGAAACTTGGAAGTCATTGAACCCAAACTCGTACCACACCCAGAAATCCCTTTTCTAACAACCACACGTCGAGGCATCTGCAGATCTCCACAGAGGAAGAGCCTGGTGCATCACTGGGCAGGCGGTTCAGGATGTTAGACAACTATTTATTAAGGTGAACTGAGATTTGCCCCTTTGAAGTCCCTCACTTGGCACCCTCTTGGACAATGCTGGAAAGGACCAGCTCTTTTTAACACAACAGGCTTTTCCACCATTTGAATCTGCCGTCCCATCTTTCCTTAGCCGTCTCTTCTCCAGGCTAAATAGCCCAAATTCCTTCAAACATTCCAGTCCCATTTTCCTGACTCCGACCACACCCTGGTCTATTAATACGCTCCTTAGAACATGGAGCCCGGCAGGAATGCCTTCTCCTCAATGTGGTCTGACCAGTTCTGCAGCTCCCCGTCCTATACCCTTATGCCATAATTAATTTAGGCTTCTCTTGTAATATAAAATTTGAATTGGCTTTTCAACTCTAGCTTTGGCAACTAAAACCACTTCAGATCCCCTTTGCTGGGACTGATGCTGAGCCATGGCTCCCCTAGCCTGCTCTTACAAACTGGTTTTTTTTAATGTAAATGTGGAACTTTACGTGTTTTTCTTGCCATCTTTGCCTCGGCATCTTCATTCCTCTACAAGGAGGGACACATGAAAAGGGAGAGGCCTTCCTTCCATCCTTCCTTCCTTCCTTCCTTCCTTCCTTCCTTCCTTCCTTCCTCCTTTCTTTCCATTCACCCACCTATCCTTCCATCCAACACACACTGACTGGATACCTACAATATCACAGGACCGTGCTAAGTGTTGGAGGCATGGCTGAGGACGTGCATGTGGATGACGTGAGCCTGAGACTCTGGAAGGCTGTTCCAGCCAGAAGAAACGTACTACCAGGGCAGATCAGACAGAAGGCCGCTGGTAGGCAGAGTCTCTTGCACGGCATGAGTAGCTTCTGTCTCTCCACAGCCATAGCAAGATGGTCCCTGTGCAGATGATCTGTCCGTGCTCATTTGCTTGTGTGACCAGACTGAACCCTGATGCCCACCCAGCATCGCTGCTGCTCCTGCCAGAATCCTGAACAATTTACAAGTTCAGTCCATCACTGTGCGCATTGTCCCACCGCATGCTAATCTGGCCCTGGGAAGGACGTAAACAACCTGATGGGCCTCTGGAGGCCTGGAGGAGACTGGCAGCTTTAATTGGCTGCAGAACTCTCCCAGAGTGACTTGGGACAAGCCTGGGACCGCCAGGCCAGGTGCGGCCCAGGATAGAGAGCCCATGCACAGCTCCTGGCAGAACAGTGTTATAGCTCAGTTTTATGAGCTCTTAAATCTTAGCATTTACTAAAATGAGGGAACCCGGCAGGAAGATTAAGCATTGCTGGGCCCTTTAAATCATCAGCACCAGCCATCCTGGGGGCTAGATTTGTTTTAGGCCCTGGCGTGATTTCTGTTTCAAAGGCCCAGGGAAATGAGCAGTGGTTAAGAGCTTGGTTGCTTGCCAAGTTCTGCCACTTACCAGTTGTGTGACCTTGAACAGGGGATATAACTGCTCTGTGCCTCAGTTTCCTCTTTTATAAATAGGGTTATAAGGACTTGAAAGAGATGCCTCAGGAAGTTCAAGGGGTTCAAGTTATAGGATCCAGTGACTGGGGGGCTCTTGATGGCTTTCAGCTCCAGGAAGAACCCCGCTGCTCCCATCTCACTCCACAATGACTTGGGACCGCAGGCCATCCAGGACTAACGTGTCAGAGGAGGCCTCAACTCCTAATCAGCCCAAGTCAGAAAGAGGTGCCCTGACCGAAGCGTAGATGGCCCAGACCTGGTAAACTCAACAACTGTTCAGAGTTACCTGGGCCCAGGGCATAGAGAGCCTAGGTTTCGATCATGCTCCTAACTTACCGAGTAACTCCAGACGAATCATTTAACCTCTCTGAGCCAATGAGAAGCACCATAATGCTCCCAGGGATTCTGGTGGAATAGTACACCAGATATGAAAAGCCTTTAGAAGTTGTAAATATCTGCATCATCTATTCATTTGTTCAACATTTACTGAACAGCACAGAGCAAGCACTCTAGAGAGACAGGTAGGCCCTGGAGAGAGAAAGATGAGCATGCCTCCACCCTCTCCACGTTCTCCCAGCCACATGGAAAAGCAGGCAGTCTACGAGCCCCGGCCGCCCGAGAAGGGCAGCAGGTGTGCCTGAGCGCCAGGGAGGCTTCATGGAGGAGGCGTGAGCAGCCAAGGCAGGACAACTAGAAGGGGTTAGCCGGGGCCAGACCAGAGAGGCCTGGACGCAAGTGCTCCAGAGCGGCAGGGCAGGAAGGAGGGCAAAGCGATGACGCGAGAGTGACAGGCAGACTGGCCGGGGCCTGGGCCTGAACCCGCTGTGAGGAGGTCAGGGCGGGGAGAGGATAAGGTGAGCTCTGGGGGGGCCTTGTGGGCCACACTGAGGGGCTGGCTTCTAACCTGAAGGTCCTGGTTGGAAGAGCAGCAGCAGATGCGCTCTCATAGGGGCTACCTGTCCTCGCGGGAAGAGCAGCAGTGCTGACAGCCCCACGTGGCAGGCACGGGGTTACGACACCTTCTCCCAGGCAGTCACCCTAGAAGGAAGGTGGGGCAGTTCTTATCTGCATCTTGCTGATGAGATGACCCTGTAGCTCATCAGAGGCCACCTAGTGACTCAGAAGCAGAGCTGGCTCCAGGCCAAGCTCCTCACCACGATGCCTGACCACCCCTCTGGCAGCCTGGGTGAAGTAAAGCCTCCCCCACTTTCCCCAGGACCCCACAAGGAGTCTCTGTCTCCTCGGGCCCCCAGCACCGCCTTGCCCATCCACACCTGCAGCGATTCCCATCTCCTTTGCAGGCAGCACACCGTCCGAATTTTACCGCCCCCACCCACCCAGGGCCTAGCCTGGAACCTGCCAGGAAATCCTGTCCCAGAAGAGGCCCTTTGAAATCCTCTTCATTAGACTCCTAATGTGGGAAATTAAAACTATGAGCTTGAAGTTTTTCAGGGCAGCAAATAATATTTACGGTAATACCGTTTTAGAACATCAAATATTTATAATAGGGTAGACTCCACCGGGCTACCGTTGTCTGAGCTTCTGGGGCTGCAGCAGCTGCATTATGAATGGGCCCTCTCATTAAAATGCTCTCAAAACCATTTGTGCTCCTGGTAGCTCCTCTCCGAGGGGCAAGTTTGGCCCAGGGTGACAAATGCTTCCCAGGTCTCGGTCAGCCAGGGTTCCATCTCTACCAGTGACCATGGTGACGCTCCTCCTCCTCCGGTCGTGGGGAGGTACCCCTCTTTTGTTCAGGTGCTGGGTCTTCCGTCATGACCCTTCCCATGATTACTGCTGATGCTGGGGTTACCACCCTTTTTCCCCACCGAAGAGCTCATTCCTCACAGGCACACAGTGTCTGTCTTTGGCTCGGCTGTTTCCCCAGGGCCCAGCACAGGGCCTGATGTCTGGCAGGGACGGGATGCAAGATCACTGCATGAATAACATGCCCCAAACTCACGATTTTTTTTAAAGAGCCTGTTGTAAATCCATCAAAGAAGGATTTTGCTCTTTTTTCCCCCTGTTTTCTGTGTACGCTTTCTTGTAATATACTCCATTTTACAAAGAAATTTTGTTTGTCTGTTTGTTTATTTGAAGATATCCTTTCCAGGCCTAAAATATAGCCCTTGCTTATAATATTATTATTAGAAGAATTTTATTATTATTTTATGCTCTAATTATTTTTATTTCTCCTTTTCATCCCACATCAACACCCCCTTGGTCTTCTGGAAATTTCTCTGACCTGTCTCTGATTTGGCAGTGACCAGTGACCAAGACGCATGCCGCACCCTGCTGTGGCTCATCCACTGCTGAGTTCAGAGGCCGGAGGCCAGGCGACATCCAGGGCTTTTAGGATGCAAGTCAGGTCAGGGGACAATCCCCTGACCCCAAGATATCCCCTTCTCCAGAAGGTGCTTTCCAAGTCATCTGACTGAGAGGTGGGTGCACAGCCTCTGGGGCATGAGATCAACCTCTGTGACGTGGCTTTTAAACATTTAGCTTGCCCGTGCATGGACAGACTGGGACAGACAAGTCTGTGTGTGGCCAGGAAGGAACGAGGCTGTTTGGCTCATGCGGTAATGAACCTGACTTTCTGGCTGCTTCTGAAGGCCAAAAGAGGTCACCAGGAGTGTTTTCTATCAATTCTATTAGACATGACATCTAATCAAATACTTCTGAAAATTTTAAATAAATTACATTTATCAGTTTGCTTCTGCCTGATACGGTTCCCACCGCCCAGAATGCTGCCGGCTTAGTGACAAATGGCCCCTTTCAAACATCCTGCTTACTTATGTGTTCGATGATCTTACCCTTATTATAGATCAGCGGTTCTCAAACTTGTCTGTGCGGCTGAGCCCCTGGAAGTGATGGGGCTTTTTGCGGAACACCATGAAATACTGATGTACTTAATGCCCTTCTATGTGCCAGTAACAATTTTCCCAGCAGAAAATATGACTATATTAATGTGTGCATATAATATCGCAACCACAAACGCACATGTCCTGGAAGGAGAGAAAATGAGCTACCGAGCTGAGGTTGGCTGTGTGTGCAGTTTCTCTTCGTGTCTGTGTGCTGCCTGCTCACCTACGCTATTATCACCTGCAGCGACCCGTAGTCGAGGAGCAGCAGGTACCAAAGCTTTAAGGAAAAACATCAAGGATTAGGGGTGAGAAGACTGAGCAGTTCTGCACAGGAATCTTGGCCCACACGGTCAGAAAGCCCCTTCCAGGTGCCTGCACCCGGGGCGCTGCTGCCAGATGCGCCCCGGACTCAGGCAGCCCCAGCATTCTCCGGAAGCCCTCGAGCGGCCCAGACATCTGGCGGAAGCACTGGGTCCCAGCGCCAGTTGGCTGCTGCTGGGACAATGTCCCTGCCACCTCGCATTCTCATGCATCCGTAAGTCACCAGAGCCATCCTCATCCTTGTGACCGTGACAAGCCGGATGAATGGATGGAGAAGTAGGGATCAAAGGGAAGTCACCGCTTGACCATCCATGTCACTGGGAGAGTCCCACCCAGTTAACCTAGGATGTCTCACAGCGGGCCTGAGCTTGTGCTGCCCGAGGAAGAGGACAGAAGCTCTCATATTCCCTTCTTCTCCACAGCAACCCCTGCCTCGGGGCCCACAGCCCCTAAAGTTCCTCTCTGTTTGGAGCCACAGTCCTCATGGGTTCCTGTCTTCAACCCATGTCCTCACCACCACGTGCTCTACCCACCAAACCAGGGCTGCCGAAACAAGTGACCGCCCAGTTGGGGGCTTCAAACAACAGAAATTTATTCTCTCACAGTCCTGGAGGCCAGAGGTCTAAAATAAGTGTCACAGGGTCAAAATCAAGGTATCAGCAGGGCTGTGCTCCCTCCGAAGGCTCCTCCAGCTTCTGGCGGCCGTAAGCGTCCTTGGCTTGAGGTTGGCACGACTCCAGCATCCACCTCCACGTTCACAGGGTCTTCTCTTCCATCTCTTTTAAGGATTTAGGACCCCCGCTGATGATCCAAGATGGTTCCACCTCAAGATCCTTAATTCAGTCACATCTACAAAGACCCGTTTTCCAAATAAGGTCACATTCATTGATTCTGGGGGGCAGGATGTACAGGTGTGGCGGAAGGGGGCATCATTCACAGCCCCCCCGGGAAACCTCGTGGCCAGGCATGATGCTAGTTCACCCATACATCCTGCCTCTGTGGAGTCCCTTGCCCCCGGTCTGCTTCTTCATCCCTCACTTGCCCACGGCCTCAGCTTAACATTATTGCAGGATCCAGAGCGCGCCCGGACTCTGCAGCAGCCCCTCCGGCCACCGCGGAGTCCGACCCGCAGGCAGGCCACCCGAACAGCTGCCTTTCACTTCGGTCCCATCGCATCCCAAGACCAGCACACCTGACTTCCTAGAAGGAAGTAGATTTTCCATATAGGCTATGATTTATTCCAAAATAATACATTATTTTTAAAATAATTAAAATTTTTTAAAGCTAGCTTGAAGTTGACCATAAATTAAAAACTTAGATTTGTTTAATGTCTACAGTTAGGATTGGAAAGTACAATTATCACAGGTCTGATTAAAGCTGAGAATTTATAGGAAATATTGTCCTTAACATTTTGAATATATTAAAGTGGGTGATCCTTGAAAACAGAGTTTGACCTCTGAGTGATTCTTCCAGGTACAGCGAAATGGAAAAATGAAGTCCCCACCAGTCTAGACAGCTGCCCAGAGCCCACCCCCAGAGGAACCCCACTAGGCAGGGAAGTGAGGGTCCCCAGGTTCACCCTACTAATACTTTTCTGCTTTGTTGCTTCCGAAATGCTTCTCCTCTGCCAGCAGATTATCATTTCATGTGCTGCTTGCACCAGGCCATTAAACTTCTTGCTCCTCTATATTCATTTTGGCCATTTGAATTTTCCATCTCATTGTCTTTTGTCTGCAGGGCAGAATTGTGAAGAAGCCTTCGCGATGCTCTCCAATCCCCACCCAGTTTTTCTCCCCTTTCAGGAGGTGAAAGTGAACAAGGGCCAAGTGGCGAGGTCCCACCCAGGTCCTGGAACCCCCACACGCCGCGGGCTCAGTTGGAGGCAGTGCTTGCAGGTGGACCCTGCTCTGGAACAAAGCACAGAAGACCAACTCAGTGCATTTCACAGAGAACAGGGAGGCAGGAAACTCCGACACCACCACTTGGTGGAACTCGGCATCACCTCCTGGCTCGAGTCGTGAGGAAATTATGTTTCTTTTATTGTCTGTCTCACCAGACTGTGAACTCCCAAGGACAGATATGATAATAGCACTGAGAGCCACCATTTGTTCAGCTCTGACTATGCGCCACGCACTGTTCCGAGTGTGCCGTGCACGTAACCTCATCTCATCCTCACTCCAGCTCAGCGAGCCGGGGGCTCCACGGCCCTCGTCGTGGAGACGAGGGTGCTGAGGCACAGAGAGGCTAAGTGACTAGCCCAGGGCTGGGGCTGGAATTTCAGTTCAGTCCAACGAGCTCCAAAGCCCCTGTTCGTAACCCCAGCACCAACTACGGTACCTGTCACACAGCAGGTGTTTAATAAGTGTGGTGAACGGAGCCAGCGGATGAATGAATGTCATCTCCCTGCTTCTCCCGCTTGGCTCAGGCTCAGCCTGTGTGAGCGTCCCTCCCACTCCGTCAGCTCTTCCCAGCAGAGGGACCTGCGGCCTGGCTCATCCCACTATGCCTCAGATCTGTGCCCCGGTTTCTGCTGGGAGGACCTGGGCCTGGTGCCCTCTGTGTCGTTACATGGAACCGGTGAGAGCACGCGGTTCTGAGGGCGAAGAGCTGGCCGTGGCTCCGCACAGCGAAATGTCCAGAGGATGAGAGGAAGGGGAAGCCCAAATTCTCTGCGGAGACTAGGGGTGTGGCCATCACACATGTAAGGTGGGTTATTTAGTTTACCCCATCAACACTCTTCTCCCTTTATGGTTATTCCCTCCCCGCCACCTGCCTTTTTTTTTTTTTACCATCTGCCCTTGGTTCTTGGCTGTTGAGGAAAGAAACATAAGGCTGATGTGAGAGAGTCCCGGTCCCCCAGGGGCTCCCCTGAGAAGGGTACAGCGTGCCTGGATCTTTCAAGGAGTCAGAGCCTCAGACAGCAAAGGGCCCCTACGAGTGACCAGGATGTGGAGGAACAAGGTCGGCTTTGGAGTCAGGCAGACCTGGCACTTCCTTCCTAGAGGAGTGGCCTTAGACAGGTCCCTAAATTCTCACTGCTTGCATTTCCTCATCTGTAAAAGCAGGACAGCTCGACCTGCCTTAATTGTGAGGATTAATACAATGTGAACGGGGAAAGGGCCCACCTGGTTCTCTCTAGGCCTGGCCTGGGAACTGGCTTACGTCCCTCCCCTTCAGCCCTGCCCGCGGGTCTGCAACAGCAGCATCACACAGAATGGCAGTTAAATGCGCAAGCCCCAGACGCAGGTGGGGGCTCAGCTCTGAAGAAGACTAGCTGCATGCCTGCACAACCTTTCTCTGGGCCTCAGTTTCCTCAGCTATAAAATGAGGTACTCAGTTGTCCTTCCATCGTAGTTGTTGTGAGGGCGAAGTGAGGCAGAGGGCTCCATAAATGTCCCTGTTTTTAGTAATGTCACGGAAGCAGTCACAGCAGTGCCTTAGTTACGACCCCCACCCCATCACCAGGAGAGAGGGAAGTACTGTCCCCTGCAGGGGCCAGTGTGAGAAGACCTCTCCTTCCCTACTCCCCCCTCTGGGGTCACCCGACCTAAAAGACCCCAAACAGAATTTGGAACCCTCAGAACCCTGTGAGCTCCCTCAGGGTGTCCGAGTCCCCTGTGTCCCCAAGTCTGCCAGGCACAGAGTCAGGGGATCCCCAGGCCTGTTACATGTAACCCTAAGCTAGTTACTTAGTCCCTCTGGGCCTCGGTTTTCTCATCCGTAAAATGGGGAAAATCATGGTACCCTGTCTCCTAGGGTTGCTGTGAGGCTTTAGTGAAACGGGTCAGACCAGGCTGAGCAGAGCAGACCGGGCAAGCAGTGAGCGCTTTGAGAGATGCGGCCATGGCCCTTTCCACTTGCGCAGAACTGCAGTTTCTAAATCATTTTCATATGCATTAACTCCTCTCGACAGTCCAATCATGATGGCGGACCCCAGGGGGCCTTCCAATCCATCACGCCCTGGACATCCCAATGTAGAAATGATCCCCGTTTGACAAAAGAACCCAAGGCTCAGAAAGATCACGTGACAGGCCCCAAGCAGGGCCAAGCCTGCGTAACGCTGGAGAGCATCCTTTTAATCACGGTGCCAGGCTATTTCCCAACCAAGGAAAAATGTCACCGCGCCCATGAAGGCATTTAATTTAGTTACAGCCCTGGGGAGCTAAGTCACTTCTTTGCACAGGCTCTGCTGGGTAAACAGCTCTGCTACGTGTCACCTCCGTGAAGAGGCCCCTGGTATAAGGCCAAGGCTCGGATGTCGACCTGCTGGAAGCGGTTGCCCACCCATTTTCATCCTGCAAATAAGTGCTTGGAGTCTGGCCAGGGGCCGGATGACCTCAGTACAGATGAAAGCAGAGCCCTGTGGACCACAGCCCGCACGCTGCGGGCAAATGGCCCCTTCTCGGTTGTTTTCTAGTGTGTTCTGCCTATTAAAATGCAGACTGCGTCAGTCCCCTGTTGGAAATCGTGTCCTTGCATATGTTAGGAAAGCTGTCACCTTACTCATGTTCCCCAAACACTTGTCTGCGGACCCAAGGGGTCCTTTTAGCGAAAAGGATCAAAGGCCTGAGTAATCCCCCAATTTCAAAAGATACCCTTTTAAGAAAGCAGCCAAAGCTAAACCCCAGCACTGGCAGACTCATCTTCTACCCAAAACAGCAAGGAGTGAGAAATACTGATATCCCCAAGCGGAGAACCTTCCGGTTTGTTCTAAGAGAATGAATTTGTTCATTACCCTCCCGGCCCCACCACAAATCTGCCCCAGGCCACTGGGCCCCGAAATGTGCTCCATGAAATATTCCAAGGATGTTAACAGTCCACCAGGGGCGAGGGGGCGCTGGGAGAGGGGAAAGGGCTTCATTGTCAAATAACTTTGGAAAGGTCTGGACGAAAGAAAGTTAAACCAGGGTCTTTCCTACTCAAGCCTTTAGAAACGCTGAGATGATGAGCCACAGGAGAAGGGTCCAGAACACAGCGCTTCCCAACCGTATTTGAAGACCATCACCAGAGGGCTTGCCACGCTCCACACCCAAGGCGTGGAGTCATCCAAGGTCGTGAGGCCAGAGTGTCCCTGTCCCCATGTGGACGATTCCGCAACAGCGGGGATCCGCCTCTATCATCTTTGCTCTCCCCAAAGCACCTGGCACAACACCTGGCCCACACAAGGCAGTCATAAAAGTTTGTTGAGTTTAATTGAATTCTAAAGCCCCTTATTTCTAAAGCAGTTTGTCAGCAGCTTTCCAAGGTCTTTGTCCTTGGAATTTTCCAAACGGGTTTTAATGCTCCCAAGGGCCCCTGATAACTTGGAAAGGTCTCCACTCTTTTCTCAATTAAACGTAGCTTATATCCCTGCCCAGGATGTTGCTGGCTCCTGAGACGGCCCCCACACCTGGGAACCCTGACCCTCAGAGGTAAGAGAAAAGCAGCCAGCCACACAAGTTCAAGAGCCAGCTCCTCCCTTCCTGATGGGTGGCCTCGGGCAAGGCACAGACTCCTTTCTCTGAAACATGAACTTACAACCTCCTAGGTTCGTGCTGAAGACTTAAGTGAATGGAAGCGATGTATCCAGCACATAGTAGGCCCTCCTCCATATTCATTCCTTCCCTTGTCACAGTCTAAAAGCCTACCTAAGTTATAGAGACAAGTTCAGCCTAAAAGGTTGGGAAGGATCCTTGTGGAGGAGAAGAAGGCAAACCTTGAACTGACAATTATTACAAATGCCAAGGAAGAGCTGGGGAATGTTGACTCCACAAACAGTGAAGTTATACATATCTCCAAGCCCGGGAGTGGGTTCCTGGCTGGCTGGCCCAGCTTCCAGACACCCTCTACTTGAGGGAAGGCATTTACACTTAGTCAAAACCACGGAATGCCTGGTACTTAGCCTGAGGTTTAAGCAAATAATTCGTAACCCCCATCACCAAACTCGGTTTCCCGTTCAGAGCATTTAAGCTCATGCTGTGCAGTCTGCAGCTCACAACCAGCAAACAGGGGTGGACACGCCTGGCCCAGGCACCTTACTCGGCCACTTTGTAGCTGTGTGGTCTATGAGGCTCAGTGTTCCCACCTATAAAATGGGAATGATGACGCTAACCTCCTGAAAGTGTTACTAAAAGGATTAAGTGAGCCAGAGCAAGACGGAGGACTTTATAAACTACAGTACCCTGCCATTCACGCGGAAGCTATTAGGATGCTGTTTCTTAGAAGAAGCCCAGTGACATGCCCGGGCCACCTGATGCGTCACACGGACTGCTCAGTGGGAAGAGTCATCTCTTTGGATCCTGCGACAAAGGCAGAGCAGGAAGCGGGAGGAGGGGGGAGCAGGCACGAGGCCTTTGCTGTCACTAACTCTGCCGAGGCACCTGTGAGCAAGCAGCCCAGAGGGCGCCGGGGAGGTGAGTGCTGCCATGCACGCGGCCATACCCACACCCCACCTGTACAGTCTTCACCTACAGCTTAGGACGCAGGGGAACTTCCATACAGCTCGGTTTGCTAGTTTGCACCTGTTGTCCCCATATATTTATAAATAAATCTCCCCTTTACTCTCCACACTTTGGATGAAGCTCCCAACCTCACTGCTCATAGGAAAATGATGGAATGTCAGCCAGAGAGAAGATTCCTTCTAAACAAAAAGCTACTCACGCCCTGGGTGGTGTAACTCAGTAGATTGAGTGCGGGCTGCGAACCAAAGGGTCGCCGATTCGATTCCTAGTCAGTGCACATGCCTGGGTTGCAGGCCAGGTCCCCAGTGGGGGCCACGTGAGACACAACCACACATTGATGTTTTTCTCCCTTTCTTTCTCCCTCCTTTCCCTTCTGTATAAAAATAAATAAATAAAATCTTTAAAAAACATTTTTTTAAAAAGCTATTCACTGTTGGCATTGCACTGCCAATGAAGGAGCGTGGGACCCCAAGGCTTGCCACTGTGCCCCTGTTAAGTCATCGGTAAATGAGGATGTTGGCCAGACCATTACAACCATTGAAACGCCTTGATGTTCTGATTCGCCATGTCCCTGCTGGGGGCTGGTCACTGCTCCCCTCTTGTGGGCATGGCTTGAGGGCCACCACACGAAATGGGGCCAAGACTGTCCCTCCCTTCTGAACAGAGCTGGTGGATGCATCTCTCACAGCCAGCTGCGCCCCGCCCCCAGCGGGACATGCAGGTGCAGTGAAGGACCCAGGCCCGATGAATGTGCCTGGTGGGACTCAAATGTCCTTGGTAGACTTGGGTGGGCCTTTTCCTGGACTCCTCAGGGGGAGGCCGGGGACCAGGCAGGCACTCCCAGGTTACTTGCATGGAACACAGGCCCTTTCTCTGTTCCCGCTTCTGGCCACCCTTCAAGGGGCAGCTCACCTGTGTCCTCTTCCTTGGAGATTTTCCTGACTCCCAGCCCAGCACCTCTGCAAGCTGCGTATGTTCCCTTCCTTCCTTGAATACAAGTGACCTTTACTGATTACACACGAGACACTGACGGTAGCTACACACCATCCCGTCCTCACACAGCCGGGTGAGTTATGAAACTGTGTCTCCAGTTTACAATCAGGGAGACTAAGACTCAGAGACCACGTTGGGGACAGGGAAAGTGGCAAAGGAAGAAAAGTGATCCGTTTTCACCAGGAAGGGGGTGGGTGTCAATTACCACTTGGTGAGGGAACAGAAAGGAAGATTGGATGGGAAATCGCAATGGAAGGGAAAGAGGAAAGAGGAGAGACAGAACCATTTAAGCTCTCAAATGCCTGACTCTACTAAGCTCTGCCTGCAACATCAGAGCTGATCCTGGTGGGCTAAGTTGTGGTATCTTCCTTTACCTTGGAGAAAACGGAGGATCGGAGGCGTGATTTGCCCAGAGTCACACAGCTGGGTTGCTAAAGCTGGCATTCAAACCAGAGCCCCCTGCTTCCCAGCCCAGGGCACTGTCATGCTCTGTGCTGTGCTGCCTTTATCCTGAGCAGGCGACGGCAGCACCTGGGCGCTCGGCAGCTGTGTCCGGTAAGAACACAACCAGACGTGCTCCATGGGAGTGTTCCTTCAGAGCGGCATCTTCCACCATGGCAGCAGTGGGGAACGTAGGAACAGGTCAGAAGGAAGACATCCACCCAACTCCACCAAGGCCTAGAGGGGGGTCAGTGGGGCCTGCTTCATTCTGGGGTTCATTACAGAACCCCTCCCCAGACACCACTCTCTGAGACCCCCCAAGCCTGGGTGGGGAAACTCACCTCCTAGGTGTAGGATTTCTCAGCATATCATTCCCTGACATGCGGAGAAATCCTGACTCTGAACTTCTGATAGTCCAACCTAGACACATGCCAGTTCCCCCATGGAGCGAACTTCCCCTTCACATCCAGCTCCACAAGGGCTAAGTGAACATCTGCTGTGCTGGAGGCACCTGGCGAGGCTTCGGGATGGCCAGCACCCAGCCCCTGCCTCTTCGGAGCCCGGTGCTGATGGAGGGGAACGAGGGAAATGCGCTCTGCAGAGGACCGCAATGCCAAGCAGGTGGGGAACATGCCCAGGACGTCGTTTTTAAAAAACAAGGGTCTATAGGCACGACCTCATCCTCTGAAATCGCCCATTTGGCTCTGCGCACATTTGCTCATCTGTCTCTGTGATTTTTAAGTGTTTTAAAGCACAAATTTTTTTCCAAATAAAATCCTTCTGGGAGCCCCAACGTATTACAGTGACAACAGGAACGAAAATGAGGCCGTGGAAAAGATAAACGCAGATTTTCTGCGACTGGATGAGCAGTCGGATGTCACCCCTTGGATACTCCTAAACCCAGACGGAGAACTCCCAGTCTGTGTCATGACGAATCGTGCCTCCAGTGAATTTTTATTATAAGGATTAGGCAGCAACAGGAGAAAACAATGATGAAAAACCAGATGTGAGTCATGGAGCTTCAGGTTAGTTTTAACATCAATTAATTGTCTCGTAAGGGAGGCTGGGAGGGGAGGGGAGGGGAGGGGAGGGGAGCACCTGTCCCCTGTTCGGGAAGTGCAGGGAAAGCAGGATTTCCCAGCTGGGATTGGATGTGCTGTGGGCAGGAGCCAGCGTTTGCCGGCAAAGGGACTAACTGAGCAGAGATCTGGGACTGTTGAGTCCAGAGGGTTAAGTGGATCACAGAGGATGAGGAGGGAAATTGGGAGGAAGGAAACAGAGGGAACCGGAGCTGAGAAGAGCTCGCCCACCGCTGGGTGTTTTTCTTTGACTTCCAGGCTACAGACATCTGTGTTTCGGGGGGTGGGGGGAGGTGACACACTCAGCTGTCTGTGTTCCCCAGATGGTCCCTTGGGGAAGGTATTCCCCAGCTCACCTCTGAGGGTGGATATGAGCGCTCTCTCTGTGTGTCTCTCTGTGTCTCTCTCTGTCTCTGTCTCTCTCTGTCTCTGTCTCTCTCTCAGAGCCAGGGCCCTGGACACCCTTGCCAGGGTCACTGCAAAGCCCGGACCCGCAGGCCCTGGAGGCCGGGGAGCTCTGTAGCAGAGGCTGGCTCAGGGCGGCCATAAGAGGGCAGGAGAGGGCTGGTTATGGGCCTGCATGGCGGCCTCAGCCCGGTGCTGGCCTGGCCTGCAGCAGGGGCTCCAGAGCCCCCCAGGGCCTGCAGTCCCGGTGGGGTTGGGTGCTGGGCAGGAGGGGAAAAGGCAGGAGGAGCAAGGCTAACACTACCCTCCGGGTTCAACGCCTTGACAAGGACAGGTCTGTGTCAGTCAGGCCCGAACGACTTCCTGGCTGTGTGAGATTAGATGAGTTAACTGACCTCTCGGCGCCTCCTGTCCTCTTTTGGCAAATTGGGAGACATTACTAGCAAAGCTCACATAAAACAAGGTGAGGGACAGTCTACCTTCATCCTCAGGCAATGGCCAATCCCTGCAGACCTATGTGCATGGACTGAAATCGAGTGTGGTCAGGGAGGGGGGCTCTCTCACCTTCAGTGGAAGGAAGTCGTCAGGACCATGTGCCTGCAGCCTCCCCAGGGCCTCTCTGCTGCAGTGCACACTCCTCAAGCTCTCCGCCTCTCCCTCTACCCAGTGGCCCTGTTTCAAGCTGCATCTCCTTCTCCTGTCTTTTTGTGGCCCCCTCCCCAGCTCCTGCTGGGACATGGTCACTCCCTACCATGTCAGCAAGAAGCGCTTCAAAGCACCCGAAGTACAGGTTCTCCAATGAAGCCCTGGGGGCCTGGGGAGGTGCCTGAGAGAGCACCTGTGTAGGGCAGGGGTGGAAAGGAGCCCTGGGCCCCTCCTCCATGGCAACTGGAGAGGCTCAGCTGTGCACCTGTTTCATGCGACAGAGTTCCACGCATGCTTCTGTTTGAACCAAGGATTCTTCCTGAGTGTAAGAAAGCCGTCTAGCCCTGCAAGTGGGATGAAACCCTCAGCAGGTCCTGCACTCTGTTCAAGCCTCCAGTCTTAACATTGTATCCAGTGAGACGATTCCATCCTCTCCCTGTTGTCACCTCGCTGATATTTATAGCACAAACAGATCCACCAGAGAGCGTAATGGGCTTTTTAGGCTAAACCAATTAAACTTTCCTCCCGTAAGTCATGTCTCCTGGGTGGCTTCCGCTGCCCTTCTCTGAATTTGTTTTATCTTCATTATCTCAGCTCTTCATGGCAGGGAGGGCACAGCCCAGGAGGTTGCACATTGGTTTCTGGGGGATGCATGCCCCTCTTTCCAGCCCCGCCTGCGTCCTTCTGCTACAACCACACTTCTTCCTGAGCTGTGTAGCTGTGCTGCAGACCTGGGCAATGCTGTCAACCCCTTCTAACGTGAGAAGCAGAATATAGTCAAGGAGGACGCTGTGGCCCATGTGGCTCAGTTGGTTGAAGCATTGTCCCATAAGCTGAAAGGTTGCAGGTTCGATTCCCAGTCAGGCCACATGCCTAGGTTGTGGGTTCAGTCTCCGGTCATGGTGCTTTCAAGATGCTTCTTCTGGTACCAGTGTTTCTCTCCCTCTCACTCCCTACCTTCCCTCTCTCTAAAAAAATCAATGAGCATGTCCTCAGGTGAGGATTAAAAAAAAAAAAAAGAATATACTCAAAGAACCCTGGCTGGTGTAGCTCAGTGGATTGAGCGTGGGCTGGGAACCAAAGGGTCCCGGTTCGATTCCCAGTCGGAGCACAGGCGTGGGTTGCAGGCCAGGTCCCTAGTGAGGGCCATGTGAGAGGCAACCATATATTGTTATTTCTCCCTTTCTTCCTCCCTCCCTTCTCCTCTCTATAAAAATAAATAAATAAAATCTTAAAAAAAAAAAAGAATATACTCAAAGAGAGGTCATTGATCTTTCCCTTCTTTTCTTCTTTGCTCCTTCCAAGACAAATACCAAGCATCTAAGCCTATGGGAAATACCCCAGGCCAGTGTCCTGCAATACGCAGAGATGAGGGAATTCTGGGACGTGCCCCAGGCCCTGCAGCCTGGAGGACGCTGGTGCGCAGCGTGTCCTAGTGGTCAGATGTGCTCTCAAGGGCTCGTGCACGGAGCACAGGATACCCACAAGCTTACAGGAAATGACACTGTGTTCCCATTCCTTTTCTACCTCAATAATAAAATACTTGTTACGTAAATATTTGTCCTTTTTCAGAGGGATGGTGTGAGTTCTCTGAAGTCATGCCACAAGAGCGTGCCCACCCTGAGGAAGCTGAGATTGGACAGATGTTCACCCAGGACTCAGCCTCCAGCCCGCTGGCTCGTCACTCAGCCCATCAGCAAACGCCATCCTGGCGGCTTCACTATCACTCGGCGTTAAATTCTTCTTACGCTTAGTCATACCCGGCTGAATTTACACCCAGTACGGGTCATAAGGAACTCTGAGATGGAAATACAATACCAAGTTAAGGAGGAACATTAAACACACACACACACACACACACACACACACACAGAACAATTCTCAAAATTTTCCTCATACTCCATAAACCAACGCCAAAAGGGGAAAACACACAGACAGGTCGGCTTTTTTGTTTGCTAAGAACAGAGGCGATCTGCTCCTGTGGCGTGTTTTTGAGAAGTGCTGGCAAACGGCAGTTTCAAACTTTCTCTTTAATCTCAACATCCAGAAAAAGAAGACCCTTTACATAAAAAAGACTAGATGATTTTTTGAAACACAAAAATTTTAATAACTCCAAATAAAAGGACCTAAAAACCATTTTTATGCTACAACTTATCATTACAATCTGCATTTTAAAATATATTTGGTCCCCAATTGAAACATATCAAATTAAAATTTGGCAACAAATTACCTTTTGGCCTAATTAATTTAAAGTAAATTAAGCAACACTTATTACCTATTCAATAGGGGAAATGCCCAAATTCATCTTTAAACATTATAGGGATAATTATAGAGTGATTAAAATAAACTTCATAATATTATCTTTAATAATATGCTGACCTAAAATTACAAAATTACCTTTAAAAATCACTCTCTTACATACGACAGAAAAATTATAAAACTATTTTTAAAAATTCATTAGTGTCGTTCTCTAAATTTTTCTCGTTCTGGGTCCATAGGTAGGTTTGCATTTCTCAGGCCCCCTGTGGCTAGATGAGGTTGTGTGTCTACCTCCAGCCAATGAGTTGAAAGTGGAAGGGTCTAGACCTCCCAAATCCCTTTCCTCTCTGGCACAGTGACTTGCGACACCGAGACAGTGGCTTTCACATCAGCCTGGCCCTCTGAGCACTGTGACGAGCACGGCATTTCTGTTGACCCATGACGGACATTTTGGCTGAGCAACAAAGAAAATTGTGTTAATCCCCTGAGATCTGGGGGTTGTTCGTTATTGTATCTTAATCAAGCCTGTCCTGACTGACACAATTCTTAAGTGGGACTATGTGAGATTATCTACCTCTAGGAACGTAGAGCAGTGGGTGGACATAGAGCCTTGAGGACAAGCACTTTGTTTGAATCCTGGACTAGCCACTTACAAGATACGTGGCTTGGGCAAGTTACTTAATCCCTCTGAATTTAGTTTCCTAAACTTCAAAAATAGGGTGCACGATACCCATCTTGACTGGCTATTACAAAGATTAGAAATAGCACATGGAAAATGTCTTGCACCAAGTCTAACACATAGACACTTTAGAAATAGAAGCCATCATAAGATATTTTAGTAAACTTCCTTTAGCTTATCTGCCCAGCACCGTTTTTCCATGTCGCTGCCCCCCCCCCTTTTTTTTGGCAAACTCTTCCTCTCTAATCATGTGACTCTAGTGAGGCTGCCGATCACAACGGCCTATGCTCTGATGAAGAAATCAGCACGCAACCAAAGCCTCATATCCCCCTCTCCATCCACAGTGATTGGTTGAAAGGTTGGGTACGTGACCCAAGCAAGGCCAACCAGGGTGCTTCCATGGGATTTGATAGAAAGACAATAGCAGAGAGGTTTTATCCTCCTTGGACAGTGACCAATGATGTGATAAGGCTAGAGCTGACAGTGTTCATATTCCCTACTACATAGAAAAAACTCTTCAAAAGGGAATGAGCTCCTGACATAGAGAAAAGAGCCAAGAGATGCGAGTGATAGGGAGGGAGGAGGAAGGAAAGGAAAGAGTTAGGAAAGGAGGGGGACAGAGAGCTTGAGAAATGATAGAGACAGACAGAGAAAGCAATAGAGACCACATAACATGCTGGTGTTCCAGCTCCGGCCTTGACTACCGGCCCTGCAGCCCATTTTCCCCGAGACTGAGGCCTGTCCTGCTCGCATCACATGTCCTGTGCAAACCCAACTCCCAAGAGAGGCTGATTGGGCAGGTCTGGGGTCCTCAGTGCGTAGAAGCTCCTGGAGGCTTCAGAACCCCAGGTGCAAGGCTGGGGCCTCCTTCTCCTGGCCTCCCTCCCCAGGCCTGACCCCTGCTTGCTGGTTCACCTGCTTTGCCCTCCTGCCAGATGCTCAAACATGGACTAGCTGTCCAGGGTTCCCCAGTTTCCTGGACTCCAGGCATCTGAGGCACATCTGCCAGGTCCATGCTCCCAGTGCTGAACATCTATCTGAGCCACCAAGCCCATCTATCATTGTTTTCCTCCCCAGAGTCCGTGTTGGTCAACTTCTCTCACTGCAGCCAGGGATTTACAACCTACAAGCAGGTCCAGTCCCCACATGGCCCTGTGGCCAAGCACATGGGCTTTATAGTGGGACACGCCTGCATTTGAATCCTGGCATTGTCACAGGCCAGCTGTGTGGCTTCAGGCACGTTTCTCATTCTTTGTGAGCATCGCTTCCTGTCTGGGACATAGAGATAATAATAGCTGTCTTGCACGTTTGCTATAAGGATTAAAGGCAATGATACATTTAACAGTACACAGTATATAGCTGGCACTCAATAAATGTTAGCTGCTGTTGCTACTATTACCATGATTACGATTATTATTCCTGGCCAGGTGTGCTTTGCTTGACAACCAAGTTCTCATTCTTTTACGTGATGACAGGGGCCTTCCTCCTGACACGGCTTCTTCTCCCTTGCCCTTCCCTGAGGGAGAACACTGGTGCAGGCACTGTCCTGGGTGGTTCGAGAGAAGGGAGATGGCAGGAAGCAACTGTCCCAAGAACCACTGTCCTCTCCCCCAGGATGGCCTGTGCTGAATTCGCAGGAAGGAAAAGGAAGGTCTGAGCCCCTGTCCCCTCCTCCCATATCTGCTGCCCTGGCTAAAGTCTATTTTTATCAGCTTTGTACTCCCTTGAGCTGAGACGCTTGGCTTCAGGGAATAGGTTCTCCAGTGGGAAGAACTGAAAAACCTAACCTCCACGCCTCTCAGAAATCAAGTGCACAAGTGGTTCTGCTGCTCCAGAGCCTTTGTCTGTCCAGCTGGGGGACCAGCTGCCTGGGAGCTGGGAGAGGAATGCATTTTCTCCCAACCCAACTGCTTGGGGGTGGCCTGAGAGCTCCGTGGACAGGGCCAAGATGGACACAAACCCACATGTGAACTCTTACCTGGCACCTACAAGACATGTCAGGAAGTGAGCTGCCCGGAGCCACACCTATTGGAGTTGGCCAGGACCTCAGAGACTATCTCTTCCAAGCCCTCCACTGAATAGCTGGGAAGTAAGGCCCGGAGAGGGCAGGCACTCGGAGTTCAAGCAGGCAAAGCCACAGCACCTGGCCTCACAGTGCCCCCCCTGGGGGACTTGCTGGCTGGGCTGCTTAGCTGGGTCATCTGTTGCCCAGAGTAACAGTTCCACACCTGGCTGGCCCAGCTCCGCTCTCCAGCCAGCTGGTTGGCCCCTGGTCCCACTTTGTTTACTGCCAGTATCGCCTTTCTGTTTGTTTTCTTACGGAAAGAGCCCAAGGGGCCAGGCAGGGCCACAGGCATTCAATGGCCCTTCTGAGTAGCAGACTGTTATTCCAGCAGCTCTGGAATGTGGAGAAGGATGAAATGAAACTGCTGTTTGCAAGATGGGGAGTGATCTGGCTAGCTTCAGCTCTGTGTATATTACGGATCGGAGTTTTTAAACTGCACCAGATTTCAAAGCACGTGTGTGTCATTTTCCTGCCTGTGCTTCCCAACGCCCCTGGGAGGTTAAGTTCAACGGCCTTTACAGCCCCCACAGTCTATAGCTGATCAGCTAAGGTCTGACCAGTCAAGCGAGCAGCCCAATCTAGGGCTCCAACTCTTCCTCCACCGAACTGCACATTGAGAAACCAGTTTAGTCCCATGTTCCTGGGGCCAGGCACACCTGGTGGAATAAGATTTACTACATGTGTGATGCACATATAGGCAAAAAAAAAAAACCCTCAAAATTTATGGGTTTTCCAAATAGAGGGCTACTCCAGCCTACACACATTTGTGGAAAACGGAAAAAGTTTCCCCTTCTACAATGCATTTTAATCCCAATTGTTGAACAAAATGTTGTAATATATTGATTTTGTTAGCACGAGATGCCTCAGTGCCAGGAGACTATCCTAATTCACTTACAGGTCTGCAATGTACACGACGTGAACAGGGCTCCGTGGCAGTCTGGCGTGTAGCCTGCATGAGAGTGTGAGGCTACCGGGGCTGATGGCGCCGCTCTGCCCCTTTTCCCGGATGCTCCAAAATGGGTGCATAGAGGCCTTTGATTGTTCCCTTCCATTCCCCGAACAGTTGGCTCAGCCTGGCATGGATAGCCCATGGTGACCGGAGAGCAAGTCGGTAGGTCCCTGTGCTGGGACCCAAGTGCATCCTCCACCGTCCTCAGCACAAGAAGTGGCCAGAGGCCCCAGGGCAGAGACAGGAGCCTCCATCTGCTTGGAAGGGAGAGGGCGGGGCAGGAGGCTGGGAGCCGCTGCTGACAGGGGTACGGGGGTGGAAGCAGCACAGGGGTCTGTGAGGGAGCAAGAGACAGGGACACAGTGCCAAATGTACCCAGAAAGCAGTGAGACCTTGCCTCCAGGGACTCCCTCTGAGCTGGGAAAGGAGACCCCTCACTAACTGCTCCAAAGGAAGAGCATGAGAGGGGGCTGCTGGGAGAGCAGACTCCTGGGGTTCATTCTCCTGCACAGTCTGTTAAGCTCCTGGCTAGTTTCCAACAAAATCTCTCAAAATGGGAGAAGAGAAAAGTCAGACCCTGGAGATTTTGGATCCCTTTTCACCTTCCTTTAGGAGCCAGAGAAACAGCTTAGCTCACATCCCCTCACTCACCCCACACGTCCCTCCATCTGGGCCCTCACCCTGGTCACTGCCTCTGGGCTCATTATCTGCCCACTGATATTCAGAATGATTTCATTAACGTCATCGCAAATGCAGTCATGAAGAACTTATTAAGGAAGTTTGAACTGGCCAATGCTTCCCACAAAGAGCCAACTTAAATACCAAGCAAAAGATCCATTTACGGTGTCAAAGAAAACCCCAAAGGCCTATGGGCCAAGAAAGATTGCTGCCGTGGTGCTGCAGGGAAGCTGCAGGAAAATTATTATTATCTAGTTTAGAGAAATATGGATTAAAAATAAACAGCCGCAGTGGAGGGCAGACAGATGATGAGGGAGCACATGTGAAAGGCAAGTGCAAAGATGTGGAGTCACAAATTTCGAGCCTGAATGATCCAGCTTTATTCGTTCCCTGTATGGCTCATAATTTTAACCTGTTATTATGTGAAGCAGGCAGTTTGGTTTTACACGGACAAAGGAGGTCTTGCATGATTAACAGGTCGTATTTGCCGGTCGCTTCATCTATGAAGAGGTAGACAGGCTCCAAAGAGATGGTTTAAGTTATTTTCAACGTTTGGGACACGGAGACAAGTGCTCCCGAAGTCAGCATTCTCTCCCCAAAGCCAGTGCTGAGAAAGACTGACGGGGGTTGGGGGAGTGCAGGAGACAACCCAGAACGGCCCCTGGGGTCCCAGGGAAGAAACCTTCCCCGCGTGCGTGCGCCAGTGCAGCCTTTGGCATCCAGAGGTTCAAGGTAGGGGCTGAGCTACCCGGCTGGAGGAGGGTTTAGTTCAGCCTCCAGGCTCCTTGGGAGCTCTCCAGGGTCCTGACAGCGCTGCTCAAAACTTTTTGCGACCTAGTGGGCCCTCAGGCCTAGAGCCGGGTCTGCCGCCTCCGCCTTTCCGGACTTTGCCCTCTGGGTACCAACACCACCTAATATGAACAGCCTGCCAGCATCCGCATCCTCCTCAGTCTTACACTACATAAAAAGGCAGCATGGCGTAGTGGAAAGAGGCTAGATTTTCAAGTCAAACAGATGTGGGTTCAAATCTCAGTTCTACCACTCATTCCGTGAGTTAGGAGAGTTATCTCTTCTCCTGACCTGCAGCTTTCTTCTTTATAAGATGAGATAATAACATGTGCCTTTTGGGGTTGTTGTAAAGGTTTTTAAAGTGGGTGTCTTACCCACTTTACCTTGTGTCTGGCATGTAGCAGGTGCTCAATAGCAAATACCTACATTTTCACCCGTGTTTGCCTCAGTGCTGGGCTTCGGCTGCTCTGCCCACCTGCCAACCCCTGGGCTGGCAACCCCTTTCCCTTTCATAAGTTAGAACTCAGTCGTCACAAGTAACAAAAAAGGGGCGTGGGCTTATGTGGGAAAAAAGGGGGGGTTGCATTACGAGGACTCGGTGGTGTCTAATGGAAGCCAAAAGCCCGAGTCCACGACACCTCAGCAGGGCTGTGAGCCGGGCGCAGTGAGGTCACCAGCACCTTCGTCATCTCCCATCTCCTCTCCTGTCTGGCGTCCCCGCATCCCATCTGCAACACAGCTGTCCCCATTCTGCCATCTGCATGGCAGCGTATGTAGTTCACGAGCATTCACACTGTAGGTCTAAAACAGGCGGTGGACCAGGCTGGCTCCGTTTTCTCAGTCTCAATTCCAATTTACTGGAGAGAAAATATGGGGGGCACTGTTTGGAATGACCCTTGATTCAAACAAGCCAGACTGGGGGCAGGTCTGGGAGAGCCATTCCCAGGGGAGGTGACATGATCCAGTAGAGCCACTCAGATTTCCAGTGCAGACCAATTTCAGATGCTGGTTGATGCATAAAGATTAAATTGTTGTACCTTAGATGATAAATGATGATGATGATGGATGGGTAGATAGATAGATAGATAGAAATTTAGAAGCAATACAGGCAAAGGTACTTCAGTACCTAGTTTTAAAATCTATTTTTCTTATCACTAAACCATGCAGAATAAAAGGCGAGGGGTTCTTGTCAAAGTGGGAGCCACCAACGCCATTAGACACCTTTCAGTGTGGGCACCACGGCGGGAAATGCTGCAGACACTGAGTTTGCACTGAAGCCCTCAGAGGCACGCACGGTCCCAGAGTCATCCTCTGCCCTTGGCAGGGGAGGATGTCAGAGTGACTGAGCCTTTTGGTTTCTCATTCTGTGTGCCAGAGGTAGTACGACCCTGAAGGAGACCCTCCTGGCCAAGGACTTACCACCCATAGAGAGAGGAGCCTGGAATCCATCCCCACAGACTATTCCAGGATAAATATTCAGCCCCAAAGGGCTTAACTGCATCACCTCATTGTCTGTGCTCTGCAGACCCTCCTCTCTGACGGCCCGAGTGCAGCCTCTGCTACCTGTCTAGGTTGTGCCGCTCAACTTGGCTGAACATCAGAAGCATTTAGAGAGTATTTAAAATATTAAAAATCCTTAGACCCTCCCTCCCTTTCCTGGAACTGTTTTGAAAGCTCAGGAGTGGGAGCAGGAACTTATTTTTTAAACAGCTTCCTCTTTGATTTGAATTTACAACATACTAGAAAGCTCTAAACTAGGGTAAACAGTCTTCCAGCACCAACAGAAGCTGAGTCTCTACTGTGCAGTGCCTGGGGGTACAGACATCGGGTGTGATTTCTAAGAACGGCCTCTGCTTCACTTCTCAAAGGGAAATGATGGCTTTCCTTTCTTCTGCACTGGCAAACTCAGCAGAACCCGCTGTCTTGGGAGCACTCCAGGCTGATGCACAGAGGATTGTGTCTGGACTCTTAAGGGTGTTTCCCCATCTTTCCCAGAGCCCTCAGAAGAAGGGTAGCCACAGGCCTGCAACTGGAGGATAGCAGTGTTTTACTGAAAGATGGCTAAATCAGTGCCTGTGGGGCAATGGGGCAGGATGTGCCTGTGATTACAGGGTTATACCCTGCAGAAGCCGCTGTTTACATAAGCCAACAGCCAGGGCTAATTGCTAAGGGTTAATTGGTAATGAGAAAGTGAGAGCCCTCAGCCCCCTTAAGAGGGGGCAAGGCTTTGGGGATGGGAGGCAGAGGGCAGTTAGGACCAGCAGAGAAACGGGGGAGCTGGACCAAAAATAGACAATAAGAGAGAGCTTTGGAGGACAGAGAAGCTCAGCGAAAACTCGGGGCTAAGTCACAGGAAGCAGATAATTAGGTAGAAAAGGCTAAGGATACCGGGCAGCGAGCCCTCAGCTGGCCTGCAGAGACTTGTAGCCTGAGTAATCTCAGTGTTAGCTCATGGCAATAGCTCAGAGCTCTCAAGACAGATAATTTGGCCTTAGCCAAGGACTTCCTTCTAACAAGCTGTGTGACCTTGGACAAGTTGCCTAACCTCTCTGGGTCTTGGTTTTTCTATCAGTAGAATGGCAGGGTGGGAGCGTTTGATCTTCAGGTTGTCTTCCAACCCTAAGACTGTGGACAATGTTGCCACGGTCTGGGGAATGCTCAGCCCCAGCTGCCACGTGTGCTGGAGCCTCCTCATTTCCTGTCTGGGCACGTTATGCTCGGAGCAGCCACCACCATGAACAGAGAAGACAATTGGGAACCAAGGGAGAGTGGCAACCTGGGGAGGAGCCATGGAAGTTGGGAGCCTGGAGGGTGTCAGAACCATCGGGGAGCAGAGGGGTCTGCAAGCATAAGGAAACCGGAGGCCAGATCCAGGTTCCATGTGGTCTTCTCTCCCCACGCCTCCCCCAGGGATCTTAAGGAATCCTGCAAGGAAGTCTCCCTGCTTCTCAAGACAGGCAGGAAACTATAGTTCTGTTTGTGATCAGGTCACACGGCCTAATCACGGTATCGGGTTTTGTTTTTGTTTTTGTTTGTTTTGTTTTGCCTGGGGCTAGAATGGCCTCAGTGCAGTGTGGTAACTGGGTAAACTGGCAGCCACCCACGCCTTTGATGGATGAAAACCACATGGTGAATTACAGCTTCCCCGCGCAGTCTGTTTGGCAGCTATGGGGTCTGTATCTGTCAGCGTCTGGTTCGGAAAACAGAAACCATGGCAGTTACTTTAACAGAGGAATTTAATCTAGAGAATTGGTTAAACGGGCATTGGGTGACTGAAAAGGCAAAAAACAAACAAACAAACAAAAGGAGATGGGGGACACACTGAAAAAACAGAGTGAATAATGCAACAGCAGCTGCCACTCTCAAGGCAGGAGCAAAGGAAGGGCTGGGGTTGTTAGAACCCAGAGCTGGAGGGACTGCAGGGGGTGCTGCTGGGGCCATGGCTTCTGAGGGGCAGGGGGCGGGGTGGGGGGGTTCTGCCTAGCTGGTGTGTCTGAGTGGCCACAACGCACAAGGAAGCTCCTTCTAGAAGTGTTGAAGAAAAGCTAGAAACCAGAACTGACTTTTGCTGCCATGATGAAGAACCATCCTTGGAGTGAGCTTGACAGAACAAGAACCAAATCCAGAAGGAGCAAGTCCCAGCTCCCTCCCCCTCGTCTCCTTCTGGCCTCCCCAAGGCAGAACCTACCAGGGACCGGCCGGCAAAGGGGACCTATGGTTCGCAGACTCCCAGCCCGGGCACCACAAAGTCTCATGTAGAAGAATGGGGTCAGAATGAGAGACCGCATCTGGCAGTCTGTTCAGCAGCCACGAGGTCCAGGCAGGTGGGGGAGAATTACAGAGGCCCAGGGGTACCTTGTAAAATCTGAGCTAAAGTTTGCTTTGAGATGATGCTCTGGGGCCCATGGAACTGCAAGAGCTCCAGTCGCCGGGTTTGGGGTGAGAGCTGAGCTTAGAGTGGCACTGGGCTCCCAGTAGTTCAGGGCTAAACAACCCCACTCTGGAGACAGGGAACCAAGAAATGGTTGGCTTGCAGGCTCATCAATTTCAGTCTCAGTATTTTCTCGCCTTCTTTCCTTTCTTGTGGGGGAAGGGGGAACAAATGGTGAGGAACTAGCTCTGCCATGCAGATGTGGAGGGAGAAGATCAACCCCTTCATTCCAGGAAAATCTCCCCAGAACCCACCCACCCCCAGGCACTGCCTCTGCCTCCACCAGACACCGTCCTTGCTGACCAAAGCCACTCCCTGGGCTGGAAGGAGAAAGGGTAGGGGCTCTTCCTGTGTCCTCGAGATATCTGCCACATGTGGGGGTAGGATAGAGGGGTAGCGGAGGCACGTGCAGAACAACAGGGGCCCAGTTTCACTATCACACGTCTTTGCAGGAGTGTCGATTCTGGGAAGCGCCTGTCTGCATAGACCCGGGCAGAAATGGCGCCCAGTGGCGCAGCCACACTGTGCCAGGCCACTGTCCCTCAGCCTGTGCCACCTCAGAGCTGGTGACCCAGTCCCCCACTGCCAGCCCGACAGCCTGCTCTGTCTGAGTACATGGAAGGATGGAACTAGCAGCCCTCATCAGTGCCCAATGGGGTATAAGAACCCCAATTCCCTTGCTCCCAGGTGGGCTAAGTCTGAATTGCCCATTCTACACTATTCCCTAACAGAATTAAACTCCAGATGCCCTCAGTGGTAACTCACATGGTAACCCTCTCCTTCCTTCCAGGCCCCTTACCCACTCCCACAGCAGCCTTTCCAGGATCACCTCCTGCATCTCAGCGTTTGTGTCTGGGGCACTAAGACACCCAGGGGAGAAGGGAGAGGGACCTCGTATCCAGACAGAAGCTGGCCCCGGGGGCAGACCCAGCCGGGGACAAAGCAGTGGGCTCGAGCCTCGCCATCTGAAGGAGTCTCCGGAGGCCCCCGCAGGAAGTGCCCGCAGCCCGCTGCCCCTGGAGGCTGGCCCGACGCTCGGCTGAGGTTTCTGTGAGTGAGGCTGCAGCTGCACTCTGGCCAGTCGGTTTGTTTTCCCTGCCACTCTGTCACACCCATATCTGCATGACACCTGGGCCTTTGAGCTCTGCGAGTACTTTTGAAGAGGGAAAATCTGGGTCAGGCCATCACCATCCAAGTGAGGTTTCAAAGGACTTTCCATTCCCCAAGCCCTTCCCTTTGAACTTGGCCAAAACTTTCCTCCCAGGCTGATATTTCTTCCCCAGAATGATAGCCCAAAGGTGAAAAATGCAGGGCAGCGTTTGCCACAAGTGGGTGGGGTTGTTTTTGAGTCTGATGAGTAAGTGAGGAAAAGTACTGGCAGCCGAGGCCCGCGGCCTCTGTCCCGTCTGGGATCGCCCGGCTCGGTGCCCAGGCCTGGCCAGTCACTCGTGCTGTGAGCAGTCAATCAGAGAACCCGCTCTTGGAACCACAGCTGGTTAAAGCCACCAGCCTGTTTCTCCTCGTGCTTCCTGATACGACCCTGTGATATGGGGGTCATCCACAGAACTCCAGCCTCAGAAACGTGTCGCAGACCAGACAGGACCAGAGGGCACTGTCAACATCAGTGTAACCGTCCTGGAGCTCTCTCCCCTGGATCCTTGGGTCATCCATGCCTGCATGCCCTGGGCTCCTGGTTCGGCTGGCCAGGTTACTCCCACTCCAGGGGACTTTTCCAGTAGCAGGTGAAATGACTGGGAGCCGGTCTCTCTGACCACCCCTGTCAATGCAGAAGGAGAGGGGAGCTCAATGATCAGAAATAAAAACCAAGTCCAAGAGTGAGTTACATGAGGGGCCAGAGTGACTGTGAGCCACCTGGGCCTTTCCCCAAAACACCATGTGTGTTGAAGATGAAAACACCTCAAGCTGAGGCTTCTGGGGCATCTCCGCAGAACTGGGTTTTAGCCTGGACTTCACCGTGTGCCTGTGGGCAGGCCTCTTGGCCTCTCCAAACCTGTGCTATAGGGGCTGATTCCTGTGGGTTTGACGAGGGCGTTTCCATGGTGATGGGGTCAGGCTTCATGGTTAGCACCAGGACGGCTAAGGGCTTAGGTCCCACCGACTAAGTTGTGGCTGACCTCCAAGCCATCCCAGGGGAAAGAACCCCTCCTGAAATACTGAGGAAAAGCTGCTTTGTAGCCATGCGAAACCTGTGCTTCACAACAAGGAAGTCTCCGGTGGAATGGGAACTGTTCTCAGACTTAGGAGCCAGAGAACAGGTCTGGTCCAGAGGATAGAAATCCATCTGGCAAAAGTGAATAAAATTGTGGCTGTGTCTGAACCTGCTCTCCGGGCTACCCCTTGCTCTGCCCTTCCTCTCCTCCCTAGGCTTGGATCTCCACAATCAAAGCTTCCACTCCCTGACTCAACGACCAGTTCCCAAAGCAAAAGTTTGAGAACTTGGACTTGAATCAGGGAGACGTAGTTCAAAGCTGAGTTACTTTCCAGCTGGGTGACCATGAACAAGTTACTCAACTTTACTGGCCTCACTTTCCTTGTCTGTGAAGGGGGTAATAAGAGCGTCCCCCTCCTGAGGCGGTTCTGAGGATCAAATGAGGCGACACCTGTGTAACCCTTAGAGTTGGCTCAGCACCTGACGCACGAAGTATTGTCAGGAATGATTAGTTGATTTTTCTTGTTACTTGGTTGTTGTTGTTGTTGCTTTTTAAACTACAAAGAAGGACGCTGGACCACATCTCTAAACTCTCGCTCGGCTCCTGCGTTCAGTTAAACAGAGCGATGCCTGCCTAATCCAGCATAGAAATTTCAAGTTGTGCAAAACCGTTTCACTGGAAACAGGGGCTATTCCGGAAGAAGGGCAGGTTTGGCTCGGTTTTCACCCCTGAACCCAGTCTGGCTCGGCATCCCTTCTGCTGGGGGTAGAAGACCAGCAGTTCTCAAGCTCCTCGTCGCTGGTGCAAAAAGTCACGCCTGAGGGCAGAGGCCCAGGTCAAGGGCTCCTGGAGGCCGAACGAAAGGGCAAGAGGAAACCTCTGAGTTCCTCCCCCGCTGCGCGCATCTGCCACTCACCGCCCGCTCCCAGCTCCACAGTGGCTCCCAACTCCTGTGTCAGGCACCGCAGTTTGCTTCTGGACTTTGTCGTGGCCACATGGGCTGAGGGGACACTCCCCCACTGCACCCCCGCCCCAGACTCCATTTTGCCTCAAGAAGTACCTACAAACCGCACACTGTAATGCATTGTTGTGAAGCAGCCCACGTTCTCCCGGAGGCCCAAGACTGCAACCAGCGGTTACTGGTCTGATCAGTGCGACTCAACAGTAGGGTTATCACCGATGCCCACCAGCGACGTCGCAAACACAATGCCGCGTGCCTCCGCTATGGAACTCCAGTCACGCTGCCAGTCCTATAAAATGGGCGTGAATACACTGAACACTTTATTACATAAAGCGTTCGAACCCACGGTCTATATACAATATACGTGCAGCTATAAAAGAACTGTGTCTGCACTGGCCAGGTTGCTCAGTTGGTTAGAGTCACCTGTACATACCCCAAAAGGCTGAGGGTTCAGTGTCTGGTCAGGGCACATACCCAGCTTGCGGGTTCAATCCCTGGTCAGGGTGCATATGAGAGGCAACCGATCGATGTTTCTCTCTCTCTCATCTCTCTATCTCTCCCTCTCTCTCTAAAATCAATAAACATATACTTGGGTGAGAATTTTAAAAAAATACAACTGTGCCATCCATTTCAGCTAAAACCAATATTCTAGCCTTAATGGACATCAATTAAATATTTAATTAATGCCAAGTTTCCCTACTTGCTTTTAATTCAAAATGAATTTGGGAAGGATAAATTGGGAAGGATAATTCAGGTCTCTTTTAAAAACTGCCTAGGGAAGCTTGAGTGGTTACCTGGGCCCTTCAGTAATGAAGCTCTTAGCCCTGGCGGATGTGGCTCAGTGGATTGAGCGCTGGACTGCGAACCAAAGGGTTGCCAGTTCGATTCCCAGTCAGGGCACGTGTCCGGGTTGTGGGCCAGGTCCCCGAGGGAAGGGGTGTGAGAGACAGCCACTCATCGATGTTTCTCTCCCTCTCTTTCTCCCTTCCCCATAAAATCTTGAAAAAATAAAAGTAATGAAGACCAGGGGTCAGCAACATGAAGCTCCAGCGAGATCTGAGCCGGGACAAGTGGCGGTCGGAAGGGTGCTGTGTGCCCCACGGAAGGCTGCCTGCGAAGGAAGGGCTGCCCCACACAGCACTCCTCCAGCCCTCCCACCGCTGAAGGGGGAGTCATAACTGGTGCTCAGTTACCCAGAAAGGCTGGTGGCTGATGACCTCTCTGCTGAGCTAAAGGCGCCAAGGCAGTTTTCTAGAGTTGCCACAGAAGTGCTTCAAGGAACCGGTGGGAAACTGGTTAAAATGCAGATGTCTGGGGCTCACCCTGACCCTCACCCTGACATCCCACTTCAGTGTGGCTGGGATGGGGCCTAGGAACCTGCATTTTAACTGGCTTCTTGGTCATTCTGGTGCACACAAGATTGGAGAAACCTTGCAATGGGGCTTCTTCTCATCTTGCCCCTATCCTGGCCATGCATTACAGGCCACCGCTGTTTCCCCAGCTACCACAAAACAGTGCAGGTGCTCCTCACGCCCGTTCTAGAACCGTCCTTCCTTCCCTACAGATAATCCCTGTCCATCATCAGCTGTGATCTTTCTAGATCTTTTAAAAAATGTGTTTGCATACTCATGTAAAATTTGAAGATCTTATATAAATGCCATCTTTCTAATGCATTGGGATGGAACTTGCTTTTTTCACTGTACAAAATGCCAGGCAATGACTCCACACTCGTGTGTGTGGATCCGCCCCATTCCTTCTCTCTCCTGAACCTTATTTCATAACCGCGGTTTGCCTTGGGTTCTTTAGTCACTCCCTCACTGAGCAATGTCTAAATACCCACCTCCCATTTTTTCCCTCTGATTACTAACCTGGTTTCTTTGCATAAGTCGTTGGGTTCATTCACAGTCGACTTATGGGCACTTCCCCAGGCCTAGGCAAGGAAGGAAGCAGATGGCCCTGGGGGTGCTCCTGGCAGGGTAGGCTGCTTTCTGCTGAGCCTCCACAGGTCAGTGGAAAGCCTTTCAACAATTACCTGGCCATTTGCTGGAACACTAGCTTCTCTCACTCATTTGCCTCTGCCTGGACTGAGGATGCTTATCTTACCACTGCATCCCTGAGATAGGCTTCCTGCTCCCACCCTGCCCTGCCACTCCCTGTCCCCAGTTTGTGCCACCAGACTGCCCATCCTGACCCTCCATGGGATGTGTCAGTCCCATACAGAACCCGAAGCCCCAGGCAGCCGCCTGACTGTTAGGCAGGCCGCGGGTGCCGCCTTCAATCCAGCGCCGGGCCTGCCTTTCCAGCGCGACCCTCTGCGGGCCCTGCCACGGATCTTGGGCTCCAGCAGGCTGGAGCCTCCGTTCTCTAAGTCCAGGTGGGACACTGTTGGGGATGCTTTCCCTCCCAGCATGCATCCCTGTGGACAACCTCCCTGCTCTTCAAACCCCACACAGGGTTCACACCCCCGTGAGAACCCCTCAGGGGTTACTCCTGGTACCAGGCTTCCCTCTCTCCTTTGAGCTCCCCAAGTACTCAGATGTACCCCTCGGCTGTTGAATTCTTCATTCCAAGTAATGTCACAACTCCCTCCTGTGTGCATGTCTCCTCTTCCCAGTGGGACTGCCCCGGGGCAGCGGACGTCAGCGGCCATTCTCAAATTCAGCAGACGAGCACAGCAGCCCGTCCTTCCTTCCCCAGCTGCAGGCCCTGGAAGCATCTCAGTCCCAAGCCTTGGCTGAGCCCTTTTCACCTGGTGGGTCAGCCTCACCAGGTCCTCAGCTCACCCAGGACAATCTATCAGCAAATGAGGAGGCGCTCACGCCCCCACAGAAGTGGCGCTCGGCTTCTCCGGCTTCTCTGGCTTCTCCGTGCAGGACAGTCACAGGCCAGTAGGTTGTTAAGACAGATGCTGGGCCCTGCCAGGGTTTCTGGTTCACAAGGTCTGGGGTGGGCCTGACAACTGGCAATTCTGGTGAGTTCCCAGGTGATAAAGCTGCTGCCTTACAGGGTTTGGAACTGGGTCCTGCTGCCTTAATTTGAGGTGAGATGAGCCTGAGGCAAATCCTCAGTTATTTCACACCCACCTTCAAATCCTGTCCTCACCTTTCTGCAGCTGATTTCCTGCAGCTTGTAGGGAAGGTACCAGGCAGGACGGTGGTCGGGCTGCCTGGCTGCGGAGCCAAGGGCAGGAGGGCAGTGCTGGGGGTTGTGCCAGGAGTGCTCCAGGGGCGGGAGAGACCGTGGGGGTCAGAACCACCGTAATGCAAACCCCGCCTCCTCTGCCCTGGCTAACACCCTTTATCACCTTTATTTCAGTGCCTTGTGCCCTTTGGAGGGTCACAGGCCACTTTGAGAATCAGATGAAAGCAATGAATTGGTGTCCCTAAAAGAGCATATATACAATTTTGTGTACAAGGTCAGGGGACACCATGGATCCCTACAAATTCCACCACGGACCTCAGGCCAAGGACGCTTCTGTAACTCAGTGGTTCTCAAGCCTCACCGTACAATAACGTGTCAGCTGGAGACAGATGCCCAGAAGGCTCCCACTACTACCACAGCGCTCGGGTAGGACCGAAGACATAGGTCCTTTTCTAATGTGTGGCCGGGTTGCCCCCTGCTTTGACCTGGCCCCTCCTCCTTTTTCCATACTGCCTGGGCCTTAGGTGTCTCAAGGCCCTTCTGCTCAGTGGGGTCCCTGGCCAGTCCTGAGCCTGCCATGACGATTACCAGTAAAGGGGGTGGTACGGAGTCTGTCCAAGGTCACCGCTCCTCAATTATTCCCCTCACAAGGGTTCACAGCCTGTCTGTAAGCCGTATCCCGTGTCTTCTCTGAGAGGGCACCCGAAGCAGTCAGCCCCATCCTTCCCACCTGGGCACAGCCGTATGCCCCATTAACTAGGCCGCTCCTTCCCACTTAGATTCAGATTAGCAATAGAAGGAGCTGCTACTCAGCCCTGTCTCCAGAAACAATTAAGATGAAAAAGTGTCTCAAGCAGCCACATGGAAAGATCGGCTTCAGCACAGGGTGTTCACATGCCGAGGAGAACCACAGTGCCAGTGGCAGCGTCCCAGAGGGTGCTTTAAGATTTCCAGAACATGAGACTCTAATCAATACGTGGAGGCAGCATAGGCAATTGTAATTGATTAAGTAAAATGTTTAAGTAGAACAATCACAGTCTAATTATCACTCATCACTGACTCAAGGTATCCTCTAAAGTTATAAAAACAATCTGTGGCTTTTCCAATTCCTTCTGAGGAACTGAGCAGGAAGAAGTAGAGATCGGGGGTGGGGGAGAGGCGGGGCATGAAGAGGAGCAGTCAAGGCTCTCTCCCCTTGTCTGGGCAGCTGGGGTTCCTGTCGGCTCCGTGTCCTTTCACTTTCTCTTTGAGGAACTCACCGCCCTTATTCGGTGACGCCTTGGCAGGACTGTCAAAGTGTCCCCTTCCTACGCCCACTGCCTTGCTCCTGAGCCACGTCTGGCACAGAACATCATCTTCCCCAGTCAGACCTTCTCTGGCTGAATTTAAACTTGACTGAGATGACCTGAGGGTCACTCCACTGGCAGCAACTTGAACCAATGCCCTTTGGTTCCAGCTAATAAACAGTGCTTAGGCTGCCTTTAATTAGCCCGGATTTTCCAGCTTTTCCGGTATCCTTCTAGTACATTCCATTTTTGTTTAAATTCATTTGTGTCTATTTTTTCTCCCCAAGCAACACAAGTTAACTGATCCACGTCACCCAAGTTCCCTGCTGTGAAAGCTCCAGGGAATGACAGATAAAAGGTTGTATCCCCTGCTTTCTGTTAGGGCAGGGCCCTGGTGACTAAGCTGCTTCAGGGCTGGCCTAAGTGCAGGCACCGTGCAGGTCAAGGCCATGTTGCGTGGGTTCCAAGACTGCAGGTATGGCCAAGTTCAGGCATATAGGGATAAGGTCTGCAGACTGCAGAAGGGCCACTTCTCAGCAACCAGAGGTGACACAGAAATGGGGCTCATGTGCTAGCTTCCTCTGGTTGCCCTATCAAATGACTACAAATGAGGTGGCTTCAAACAACAAAAGTTTATTCTCTCATTGTCTAGAGGCCAGAGGGTCAAAAGCCAAGGTGTCAGCAGGGCCGCACTCCCTCTGAACGCTCCTGGGGAGAACCCTTCCATGCCCCTTCCAGCTTCCGGTGGCTCCAGCAGTTCCTCAGCGGCAGCATAACTCCAATCTCCTATTTCGTTTTAAGTGGCCTTCTCCCTGTGTGCGTACGCCTCAAATCTCCCTGTCTTTTCACTTATAAAAATGCCAGTCATTGGATTTAAGTCCCATCCTAATTCCAGGATGATTTCATCTCTAGATTTTTAACTTAACTGCATCTGCAGAGACCCTTTTCCCAAATAAGGTCACTTCAGTAGATTCCAGGAGTTAGGATTTGGACATCCCTTATTTGGGGCAACTATTCAATACACTACAGCTGGTACCTGGGAATGGAATCCAGCCTCTGACTATCCCTGCTTACCTACCCCCTCTATCAGAGCGAGGCAGGACATCGACAGCCCAGGAAGTAGTTGTATCTCATGAGAGAGAGCCAGCATGAGAGCAAGGCTGCTTGACTAAAAGGCCAGCAGAGTTAGAATCAGGTGAGGACACACCTTGGCCCAGTGATGGGGGCATGCCGCAAGATCAAAATACACCGTAGATCAAAGACTATAGGCCTGGCTGTCGACACACCCAGATTCCATACTCACTGCAGGACAGTAGAGCAGACGCTTCTCATGCACCCCTCCATATTCCCCTGGGGTGGCGAACGCCCCAGAGACAACCTCCCCATAGAGGACACAACTGGAGAAAGAACTGGGAAATTAAAGTCTCACCCTCTCATCCTTTCGGGGCAGAATTCTGAAGTGTATCCCTGCAAGGGTCCCAGCAGATAGAGCCCAATTACTGGCTATGGTAAACAGTTTAATAATCCATCTCCAGTTGGCTTTTTTCCCTTGCCTGCATCATTTTTCTTGGTCCTTTACTTCTGTTTCCTGGGATTACCTCCCACGGAAACAATGCGCCTCCTGGCCCCTGGCCCAGGAACTGCTTTCAGGGGAACCCAAGCCAGTTCCATCGGGACTGCCATGGACCCTTAAACTGGATTCTGGAACTGGATCACTTCTCAGTTCGCACAGCAGAAGGACAGCACCGACGGTGGTGAGCGGGGTAGCGAAGGCCTTCGGCGTGCTGGAGCTCACAAACATTAAGACTCTTGCCAGCGGTGTATTGGGGCAACACACAGATGGAAAGGAAAACATCGGCTCTCGCAGTAACCCTAGCTCTTGAATGTGTGGGGGCAGTGATGATAATAAAGATTACGGGAAAGGATGGCTTTTTATATCGTCCCAGAAATCTCAAAGAAAGAGAACACAGGCTCAGTCAACTAGCAACTCAGAGCACGCTGTAGAAGCCAGAGGCCCCTCTGGCAGCCTTTAAAGAGGCCTGCATAGTCTGCAGCCATGTGGCAGACTGCTGAAAACTGGGCGCAGGCTTTCACCTAAGGGTGGCCACACTGCAAAGGGTATGGGTGCACGGTTTCAACAGGTTTCTTAAGCGAAAAGGAGGATCCCAATAGGAAACGAATAGTCCCTGAAACCTGGGATGGGACATACAGGGGGATGTGCATTAGAACTGTGAACCCTCAGATTCACCCGAACCCTCCGGGGGGGCAGAAGCACCCCCACACCCCTTATAGAGAAGAGACCCCCACCCACGATTGAGAAATCCAGCCTGTTGAATGGATAACACCCAGAGTCCTCGGGGGAGGGAGATGCCTCCTGAGTATTCTTGTCTTCCAAGATCTGACTGACCAAGAGAGACGGAGAGAAGGCACAACCTACCCAGATTAGGAATGAAAACAGCGGTATCACTACAGGTCCTAAGATGTTAAAATTAAATAAGAAAAGATTTTAAAAATATTTATGCCTATAAATTTGACAACTTAGATGAAATGGACAAATTTCTTGAAAATCACAAACCGCCAAACTCATTCAATGAGGAGTAGATAATCCAAATAACCCTAGGTATCTTAAAGACAGTCACAGTTAAAAATCTTCCAACAAGTAAAACCTCAGGCTCAGATGGCTTCACTGGAAAGTTTTACCACACGTTGAAGGAAGATTAATAGCAATTCCACACAAATTCTTCAGCAAAAAAAAGGAAGGGAGATGGACCTCTGCATCCAGGAAGACGGAATAGAACTTTTCCTATCCCTCCCACTCAGTGCGAGTTTAAGTACAACTGAAACCTTACGTGTTGTATTGAAAAAACAAACAAACAAAAGAAGATTCTGAAAAGTAGAAAGGAGAAGGCAGACCAGCCAGGGACTTTGGGACTCAAGAAACATCACGATGGCGAATTCCCTGAATTTCCTCAGCAACCTATCCCAGGCTTGTTGCTGAGGAAATCAGACATCCGGCAGTGCCAATGGGCACAGATCGCAGAAGTCCCAACAAAAGCCTATTCTCCTTCTCTAGCCAAAGGACCAGGAAGCCTATCAAGACAGGAAACTTTGGACAGTAACTGCTCTACTCCAGCAAATGCCACGGGGAAGGGGGAGGATCTGCGGCACCACCCCCGCCCCAACCCAGAGAACACACACCCCCCAGCCGAAGCCCCCTGGAGAGCCGGGACTGCCACCCTTACCAGGCTGTAACAAGATACTAATTCCAACCCCACGCAGGGCGGTATCATGAAAGGCTAAGAAGGGAGCTGGGACGTGCATCCCACCAAGTGGTAATGAGACTCTTTCCATCCTCACCCCCACCCTCCCACACTGTCAGCGGGGCCTGACTCTCCATCCCTGTCCAACAATGAGGAGGCACTGCTTCCCCTCCCCACTGGGACGGTGTCAGAGGACGCCTAGTGGAAGGTCAGGACTTTCAGCACCACCCAGAGATAACAAGGCCACCCCCTCCTTGGCCCCCTGTCAGCGCAGGCCACGTGAGAAGCAGTGACAAGGCCTCCTGCTCCCTCAGCCCGGGAAGAATCCACAGAGGTTCTCAATGAGCCGCTCAGCTGCCCCCGCCCAGCTGTAATGAGGAGCCCTCCCCTCAGGAGTTGAGGGAGGCTGGATGGGGAACCTGGACTTGTACCCTGACCAAGCAGTGGCAGGTGGTACCCGCTTGTCCCCTGCTGATGCACTGTCAGAAAAAGCCAGTTTAACCACAGTTTTAAATGAGATCCAGAGGGTCATGACATAACACCCACCGTGTCCAAGTTTCGATCCAGAATCACTCATCACACCGAGAACCAGGGGGCTCTAAAACTGAATGAGAGACAGTCAGGAGACACCAACGCCCACACGACCGAGGCATTAGGATTATCTAGTGATAGACATTAGACAGATGTTAAAGCAGACAAATGTTAGAATTCTCTATTTTAAAGCAGCCGTCATAAAAATGCTTCAACAAACGAATACAAACACGGTTGAAACAAATGGGAAATTATAAGTCTCAGCAAACAAATAAAAAGTTTCAGGAAAAAAAGGAGATATAAAGAAGAACCAAAAGGAAATTTTAGAACAGAAAAATACAGATTTTAAATCTCAGTGGATGAGCTTAAGAACAGAAGGGAAGAGGACAGAGGAAAGAACCAGTGATTTCAAAACTGGAAAAATAGGTATTACCTAATCTGAACAATATAGTGAAAAAAAAAAAAAAAGAATGAACAAAGCCTCAGGGAACTGTGGGGCTGTAACAAAAGACCTTAAATTCATCATCCGTGTCGTGGGAGTCCTGGAAGCACTGAACGCCAGCCACACAACTTGAAGCATTTTTCAAGAAGCACCAGGGAGTGGACATCAGTGGTGGGGGGCGGGGCGGGGAGGCCGCAACGCTGGAGTCATGGAAGATACTGCCATCTGACCATGGCTCAGCCTCATCTATGAGAGTACACGGTGACCACCCCTGAAAACTGGACGTAAACTGAGACTCTGAATGGAGTTGGCGGTGGTGCAGGAAGTGCTACCTGAATAACAGAGACCAGGACCTGGGAAACACGGCCTTTACCGCTAGTGTGACCCCAGCATGCCCCAGCCTGGGAAATGTGGGTCATATTTACTTTTCTAGATTTCCCAAAGTGGCTACGTAAATAACATAGGTGCTCATAAACACGTTGGACAAATAAGTAAACAAACGATCTCATCTTTACAAACAGATTTCACTGGATGATGTAATTCGCATAATGATGTAACTACAATTTATGACTTATGTGACTTACGCCGAGGACAGGGGCTGTGCCTTTACCTCTTTGTGTTTCCCGTGTGCCCAGCAAAGTGTCCTCTGTACGCACTCGATGGCCCCACGCCCGATACGTAGCATAGGGTTAACATCCCCACTTGAATGAAACGCTTTCACCTATTAGCTCTGGTTTACAGGCTGTTGCCAAAGGCATGAGGCAGCGCACCAAGTTCCCATCACGCCACCTCACCATGGTGACAGTCATTCAGAACGCGCTGGGGGGCAGAAGTGGAAGCTCGTCGGTAATGAGGAGAGAACACTGTTTCCCCTCAGATGCCACGTGGCTGCCGATAGCTGGGTGGAATTCCTTCTCTTCCACCCTGTTCACTGGCGCGCAGCGCTAGAAGGAGATGTCGTTTGTCTACGTTTTCTCTGGACAGTTCAGTCAGTCTGTTAAAGGTCAAGCTGTCCTAAGAAAAGTGGTTTTTAGTTCATGGCGAGGAGGAAATGAAGCTCCTCTTGTCCTTTCCAGTGGTTTCCTTTGTGAACAAATCAACAATCTCGCAGCTATTTAACTCTTCCGTGACCGCTGGGGTATCCAGAACGGTCTAGGGATTATCCCTGTAGTGAAAGCCAGGACCAGCTACTGGGGAAGGAGAGGGCCGGTGGCACCCGGTCCAGGTCCCTTTTGCCTGCCTAGAGCTGAGGGGCATCAAGAAACCTGTCGGCAAACTGGCCTCCCAGATCTCAGCCTTCAGGCTGATGTTCACAAAGGCATGGATTTTCATGGTGTTGAGCAGATGGTGAAATCCCTGCCACGGAGGAAGATCCCGTCAAGAGTCTAGATGTTGGCCTGACCGCCCAGTCCTGGCCCAGCACAGGTAGGGCTCCCTGAGGACAGTGACAAGGACTCCCTCCACACCCCTCCCCCGCTGTGATATGCTCCTTGGGGACATAGATATCCTTGTAGAACTCTATGTAGGGCAGAAGACATGTCCCCCGACCCCACCATGAAAGGATTGAAAATCTATTTGGGAATAACTGGGATATAGAAGGCGGTGACCCTCAAAGACTCAGTTCCTCACATACGGAGGAGACCCCTCATAATACGAGAGGGCCCCTGAGAAGGCTGAGCCCACCAGACAGGACTGGGGCTAAGGAAAAAGGCATCCAGACTCTGTCAATGCGAACATTTTGCAAAGGTGTGGCCTAGGGAGATGGTTCTCCACCGTTAGCAGGAGTCGGAATTATCTGGAGGACCTGTTGAAACACAGATGCTGGGCCCCATCCCCGAGGTTCTAAATGAGCAGGTCTGGAGTGGGGCCTGACAACTGGCATTCCCAGCAGGTTCTCAGGTGATGCTGATGCCGCTGGTCTGAGATCACGGTCAGAGAACGCTGGGCTGGAGTGTGAGATTGCCAGGCCTGCCTCATGCCCTGTCTGATGTCTGAACAGGCCCATCAGATTAGCCCCGCCTTCTGGTGGGGCTTGCCTCTCTCCCCTGTGCCCCCACCCTCACCTCTGGTTTGGCCTTTGTGCCGATGGGTCCCCCATCTTGCCTCCAGCTCTCTGGACCTGGTCTTGGTCAGCTCCTGCTTTATCCAGAGATTTCCCTGGAACTCTATCCTGATGCTCCCCCAACCCCCATTTCCACCCCCACCCCCCAACAAGCTAGGTCAAGAAAATTCCCCACCCAAATAGCTCCCTGCTGCCCCCTCCTGGTTCCTGGAAGCGAACACTGTTTGGTAACAGGAAAATTAACCCTCTAGAGTCTAGTCAGTCCCAGCCTTGAATGATCCTTTATATTCTAGCTGGGGAGATGAAATCAGTTCCTCACTTAAAGAACCTTCAAGATGTTTGCAAAGCTGTAGATCAATAGATTCAGATGCAAGAGAATACAAAACTCTGTTTAGGTCGCATGCACCTTTCTGCCCCCTGATGGCCTCAATTAATTCCAGGTAATTCACGAATGTTAGATCCCAGGCTAGGAGTAGCTCCTGACACTTTAGCCTCCAGTTTGGTTCTTCCCCCAAATAGTCAACAATCTTCCTACAGGGGCTAAGAAGAGGCAAGACCTGGGGTTAGGGGAGAAGTGCAGGCTGGGGGTCCCCAGGCTAGCCCACTCAGGCCTGCCGGCCTCATCTGCCATGAGACACTGGGACGCGCAATGCACTCACTGTATCGGTCGTTTTAAAAGATCCAGGAAAACAGTGTGGAATAAGAAATGTTTTTTAATTTAACTTGTCTGGTGTTGCTTGAGGAAAAAGAGGTTCAATTACTGGCAGGTGAGGAGGTCAGCGGGGACTTGGGCGAGTTTCTGAAGGGACGTGGGGGTTTTGTGCTGTGGTACGGACTCTTCCGTCCATTTCATTTCCCCCAGAAGTGATGACTTTAATTTACCTGAACAGAAGCACGTCCAGGAACTGTGCCTATGTTTAGCTGCTGACACAGGGAAATTTGGGGTTCGCGGGTGGCATTGAGGGGCAGAGGGAGAATGGGAAAGGGAGGTATTCTCAAGTGAACTGGAGAAGAACTGAGGAAATCTTTAGGGAGGGGTGTGTGGCTGATGAATAAGCAGGGAGAGAACAGGGCACCGCAGGGCGTGGGGTGGGGTCTAGAGGAAGGGGAAGGAGACAACTACGGGGACCTTCCTCGGGCAAGGACAGAAAGATGAGAAACAGAGGTGACAGCCCGTATCTTCCGGTGGTGGGGGAGGGGTGGGGGGAGAACACCGCAGGGCAGAGATGAGCCTTAAGCTGCTGGTATCAAATCAAATGGAACACACAAACCTCTATGTGAACTTAGGAGCTTTCTGCTGGGGGCCCCAGGGGCAAAGGTGTGACTGGGGGTTCTAAGTCGGGTTCTCTGACTTCTAGCAGCTTACAGGTTATAAAAATCCTCCCTGTCCACCTCCCTCCCCGGACTCCATCCCCTTCGATGAAAGGTATGAATCTATGAAGAGTTAAGTACCAACTCAAGACAGCACCGAGAAAGACTAAGGTTCCCGCAGCCCGGTTCTGATCAGACCCAACCGCCACCCCCAACCCTTCTCAGAAAGCTTCAGTGCCCCCCCCCCCGCTCCAGCCCGCCCCCCAACACACACACCCCTGGCTCTGGCACTAAATGGCCCACCGCGCTCTAAATAGAATTTGAGTGACTCGCATCCCCCACCCCCACCCAGCCACCAGAAACTACCTCCAAGCTATATTCCTACCTTCATGTTACACCTCCTGCCTCCCACCCCCACGACTGTCCTCAGGCCTCAGCAAGGGGGCCCGCTCTGGTCTCTCATGCTTTAGAGGGCATCACTGTGGCCCTTGTCCAATCATGCCCTCTCCACGGGGCACGGAGTTCGCAGGGCCAAGGGGGTGTGCCCAACTGGAACCCTTGGCTCATTTCCAAACCTGGACTCCAGCGATCCTGGCCCAAGAGGCCTGAGCCTGCTCCCAGCCTTCCTCCTGAGTGCGGACGCTGCCTCCAGGCTGTGTCCCCAGGCTCAAGGTGGCCAAAAGGCAGCTGCTGTGAAGGTCTGGACAGAGCCTGTTCTGTGTGAGTTCCTGTCAGAGCAGAGGGGCCCTTGCCGTGACAGAGGGAGCAGAGGGCGGCCACACGGGGACGGGGACGGGGCCAGAGGGAGGCACTCACTGCAGCATGTTCCTCACAGAACTCCAAGAGGTAGAAAGTGCTGGATTCAAACCTGACCTTCCAGGTCTTTCCAAAGGTGTATTCATCGAGGCAGGAGGAGAGACCATTGTTTCATTTGACAATGAGTTAGTTGGAATGTTAACTCTTAGACACTTGGAGATATGGTATAAGGTATCCCCTGACTCAGGCCCAGGCCCTGCAAATGTTGGAGTGGGCCCGACCAGCTGCAAACGTCACTGAGGAATGGAGATTTTCCTGAAGCTTTCAGAGGAACGAGGGATGGTGACATTGTAAAACTTCATGCATTTCTATTTAACCAGCTCTGTTCTTCCCCCCAGTTTCCTCTCCTTACTAGATAGAGCCAGCCCATCTCTCCTTCCTCCCCAGGGACCATCTCCTTGGCTGGCCCCTCCAGCCTTGCTAGGTTCCACCTCCTCACTCCTCCACCCATACGGTTCTCAAACTCCCCCCAGCTCCCGCCCCGACCCCTGAACAGAAGTGCCCGGTTCAACAGCTCTCAGCAAAGCAAAAGCCCGTCCTATGTCAGAAGGGCCTCGTCCCCCCACTAGTCCTGCTTTCTGTCGCCAGGCTACTTCCCCTGCTGCCGCGTCTCTGAGTCGTCTCTCTGACCAGGTGGTGAGCAACACTAGGAGAGACTGTGTCCTGTTTGGCTCCCATTCCAGCACCTTAGACTTTGAGAGCATTCAGGCAAAATTTCATGGGCGAATCACAGAGGAGCTGGAACCTGAGTGAGACCTGAAGGATGAGTAGAATACGGAAAATGAAGTCAGAAGAGGAAAGGAGTAGAGGGTACAGGAGGAGCAACAGTAGTCTCCGTATCTGTGGGCAATAGTGAGCCATCGACTGTTCTTGAGCTAAGACACGGCAACAGTAGGAAGATCAACCTGTGTAGGATTTCCTGAAGTCAGGAACAGCCAAGACGCAGGGAGGAGAGGCGAGCAGTTGGAACTTTGGATGTCAGGGGGGCTGGGGTACGAAGGCAAAGCAAATGGATGCAGGAGGCTGCACCTCGGGCTTGGCAAAAATGACCTGCCTGAGGCCACACAGTTCAGACAGTCAGAACTAGAACTCCAGTTACCCGATTACCAAGCCATATAATTTCATTCCACATGGAGTCTGAGGTGGGGCTGGCTGAGTGTTGAAAGCAGCCAAGGGGGAAGCTTTGCTCAGCAGACATGGCACTGGGTACTCTAACTGGGTTCTCCCCGGGTGCTTCTGGCAGCATCCTAGGTCACAGCTTTCTGCAGGAGATTCTGACCTTCCCCCCGGGCGGAAGGCACAGGCCCTGATTCGGGGGGGTTGAGGAATACCCCATGGCGAAGAGATTCCTGTGGGCCACTCTTCAACCTCTCAGCTCCTCACCCTGGTGGGGCGGGTGGGCAGATGGTGATGCTTACACCCCGGGACTCTGGGTGAGGGGTGAGGGAAGACGGGATAACTCCTGATACCTGTACAGTGCTCCATGGCTTCCCAAACAGAATTCGGGACCACCCCACGTTCCCACCTCTCTACCGAGGGAATCGTATTCATTCTCCAAGCTGCTTCTCCCATGAAGCCTTCGATCCTCCGACTGCCCCCCTGTGGACTCTCACAGCTCTGTGCTTCCATGGCAGCTTCCTACTTGCTACCCTCTGCCAGTAACAGCTGTGTGACTTTGGAAAAATCACGTAACCTCTCTGTGACCCAGTTTCATCATCTGTAAAAGCCGGGTGATGACAGTATTGTCCATAGTGATTTTAAGCGGCTTTAATGAAATAACAGATAGAAAGCCGCTCCACCCTGCTAGCAGTACGGTAACCACAGTGCCTTGTCGGTTGGTTGACAGCGGGCCTTTCTCCCCCACTGCCCTGAAAGCTCCCTGAGGACAGGGGTCACTTCTGGCTTGTGTCCCTGTCGCCAGCTCTGGCTTAAGGACCAGCACAAAGCAGGCCCATTTATTCAATCCACCAGCACTTGCTGAGCACCGTGAGGGAATCTGGGCTGACAGATAAATAAGCGTGAGGGGCTCCCAGAGTCAAGGTGGACACAGACCAGGATATCAGGAGGCAGCAAGGGTCTCGTGCTGCCCCGGCCGTGAGCACCGTCAGGCACGGAGGAGGAGGCGGGCAGTGTCCACCAAGTCCACGCTTGTGAAGAGGAACGGGATTGTCCCATTTGTGCCCCGCAGCTACAGCATTTCAGGATGAGGAGACGGCCACTCTGCTGAGGCAGCCCCACCACTAGGAAGTTACAGGGCCAGGCCTGGGCCTGGGCCCCTCACTTCTCAAGGAAAGGTGCTCACAGGGACCCCCTGGGAGACCCTTCCCTCCACTGCTCCCCAGCCTCTGCCTCTGCCCAGAGTTTTGCCATTAAAGGACTTCCGGGCAACGTCCATTCATTCACCGGGCCCTAACCTGGGCCAGCCCTGGCTGCCAGGGTATTTTTAGCTCTGGGCGGCCAGGCCAGGCTGGTGATTGGCAGCAGGCGGGGCCCACCACGTTTCCGAGCCCTCCGTGTTATTGCTGGCTGTGTATGAGAGGTAGCTGGGCATGGGGAGGGGGCCAAGGCATACCTGGCACCACAGCCCATAGCTGCCTCATTGTCCCTGGGGGAGGGGCTGGGCTGCTGCCGCTGTTGCTGCTACTGACCCAAGGCTGGGAGCATTCTTTCCTGTTGATTCATCGCAGGGAATGCTTTGGACCCACTTGGGGCAGGGCAGGGGCACTGGGGGGACATCTGAGACATGGGCAGCCAGGGGCAGATGGCGGTCCTCTGGCAGCCAAGTCAGTGTGTCACCCAGGGATCAGAAAGGCCCACCTTGCCATCCTAGCTCTAATCAATCTCTGTCTGTGGTGGTGTTTGTTTACACATCTGCCTCCCCTACCAGACGGGGAAGGTCCCCCCCCCACCCCTGCAGTGTCTAGCACGTAGGAGAAAATCAATAAAGGTTTGCTGAATGAATGAGCCTTTGGAATGACACTCAGACCAGGTAGGGGGAGGAGGGGACAGCAGACTGCACTGATTTGAGCCTTGGGAGGAAGACGGGAGGTTAGAACGCCCGATTTCACAGATGGGGGCGCGGAGGCACTGGCAGGGACCAGGACTGTGGAGAAGAACGTGAAGGAAAGAGGCACCTGGATGCTCAGCTAACTTGGTGGGACTCTGCTCTTTCAGCCTTTTCTGCTTTCCTCTTATTCCACAGCTTCCCCCAGTCCCAGCCTCCACACACCTCCTTCCCCACAAGCCTGTCAAGGGTCAGGACTGCCTCGTTCCACTCTGTAAGGAAGGGTAGTGGAGGGTTTCGGTTTTCCTGGTGACTTGGGGTGCAAGTCGTGTCTCTTGGGACTCAATGTTCACAACTGTACAGTGGGCAGAACAGAGGCCTCAAGCCCATGGAATAAACTTTGAGTGACCAGGGCAACACAGGGGACCACCTGTTACTCCAGAGAGAGCACACCTGCACCACACTATCTGGATCATTTGAAGGGAACCCCCGACCCCTGTCCACACCCCCAGAAGGGAGTCTGCCTTGTTCTTAAATAACCAAGCACCCTAGGACCGACTGGCAGGCAGTTCTATGGGAAAGGCCTGCTGGCACCTTTCCGGGACCCACAGAATGTAATCCCCATGTCAACTCCGGGCGTGGGCCTATCACCTGATTTTGCAGAGGAGGAAACTGCGCCTTTCTCAGACAGGGACTCACCAGGCCGGAGTCGCACTCCGGCAGATGCAGCCCTCTGGCGCTGAGCCACTATCCTTTCCCTGGAACTCAGAGCCTCCCACCACCCCTCCTGCTGCAGTGCGCCGGCTGCCTCCTCGGAAAACAGTTCTCCTTCCCCTCTGACCCCCCGCAACTTAACGACCCCGGGATTCCCCAGGCCCGTGGGGCCGCGGACACAGCCTCTGCGGGCTGGCACCCCGCCACCGTGGCCGGACTCCCTGCTAGGGGAGCAGGGCGGAGGGGCCGCGAGGCGGAGCACCGGCCTCCTCCAGGGCCGCCCGGGGGCGGGGCCTGTGGGGCCTCCTCCACGCCCTGCTGGGTGGGGGGCGCCCGCGGCCCAGCAGGATAAAAGGGCCCCAGGCGCCCCAGGAGGCCTGTTAGCGCTGCTTCGCTGCAGCGCCTGCCCAGCTCCGGACCATCCGTGCTCCAGCTGGTGAGCTCCCGCCTGGCCCTGGCTCTGGCCCTAGGTCTGTCTGTAGCTGTCCTGTAAGTCTGTCTACTTCCGTCTCTCTGTGGGTTTGCAAGCCTCTGAGGGTTCCTGAAGGCTGCGCGCTGGGAGGGATGTAGGTCCCCTGGACAGTTAGCCTAGCTCCCACTGGCTTACTGGTTTGCTTCCAACAGAAGTCACAAAGTTGCGGAGCTTGGCCCCAGGACTGCCCTGGCCTCGGGGTGCCTGCGTGTCTAATTTGTGAGTGGCTGAATGTAACCATTTCTCTGCCTTCTCACCCAGGGAGGAGGCAGGGGAAGGTGTGGGGCAGATTCTAATGTCACTCCTGTGACTTGGGGGACAAAGAGGCAGGGCAGAGGCAGGCTCTCCAGCTAAGGAGATCAGAGCTGATTAGGGAGGGAGAGAGGAGAAGGGGAGGGGCAGGCAGAGGACGGAGGGTGGGCTGAGGGCTTCGACCCCCACATGTCCTCTGCCTGGACAGGTGGAGCTCAGAGACCATGGGCTGGCACTGCTTCGGGTCACCGTAATCGGTGATCCCAGGGAGAGTAACAGCGCCGAGAGGGGAAGCCCCACCTCGTGCTCAAAGAGGTGGAGAAGGAACTTGGAGTGATCCAGAGGCTGTGGCCCACCAGGACAGGGTCCCCAGTGCTCCCTCCTGACACTCTGGGCATTTCTAGTCTTCCCTAGCAGGGCCAGGTGCCGGAGTCCCTTAGCGGCACCTGGAGCAGGTACCTCTTGCTTCAGGCTGGCAGGGTCCTGCACCTGTCAATTTGGTTGCACTGAGTGCTGGCACCTACCCCAGTGCCCGCACACCACCGGGCCATAAATCAACCAGCAACAGGGTGGAATTCCATTCATTTCCCTGCCTGGCTTCCTTCTTCCCCCTCCTCCACCCTCCACCTCTCGTGGCTGAGAGCCTGGCTTGTGGAGTCAGTCTGCCTGGGTTCGAATCCTGGCTGGGCAAGTTACTTAGCATCTCGGGGCTTCATCTTCTCATCTGTAAAGTGGAGATAAGTATTCAATAAATATTTTTATATTATGTAGATTATGTAGTAATAGTTATTACTATGAACCTCTACTCCCATCCTTCCCCTCATCCTGTCTCCTTCAAGTGGGAAACGAGCTGCCACTTTGAGGCTCCTCAGCCTGGTCCTCCTTTCTGTGCTCAGCGCTGGGGCGGGGGGGGGGTGTTATGGGGAGACACTGTGGAGACTGGCTAGGGAGACAGGAAGCCAATACACCAAGTGCTAGGGAGGAGGGAACTGGGAAGACTTAATGGAACGGGGAGCGTTTGAGTTGGGTTTCGTAGGAATTTAATAGTCTGAAATGGAGGGAAAGTATGCTCCAAGTGGAAGGAACAGTGACAGCAAAGGCTCGGCGGCTGGGACTTTGAAGGATATGCTGGGGAATGTGAGGAGACAGGTTTGGTGTGAGCCAAAGCTGTAGAGGGACCTGCAGTGGGCAGGAAGGCTCACAAGGGAGGTTCCCCCTGTACCTGACTCTCAGGTCCCCCTACTGCCCATCCACCTCCTGGGCACCTTTCATGGAAGGGAGCTGCTCTGATGCGCCCAGGGTCCGCAGCAGAAGCCCACCCCTGCCTCCAGGGAGGCCCCTTGCAGGGGAAGGAGCCAGCTGGCCCAGGACTGCCCACCACCTCTAATGAGACCTCCACGATGTGGGGGGACACCAGCCACAGCCCCACAGGCAGACCTGCCCAACCTATTCCACAGCCCATCGGAGCATGTCTTAGATAGGGGGACCCCCCAGGGCCACCCCGTCTCAGAGAGAGGAAAGCACCTGATTCAAGTCACATAACAATTTGGTGGCATTGTGAGGAGCAGCCTGACTCCTGGGGACAGGGAGCGGGGTATACTCTCAGGTCAGACCCGGGGTAACCACTGGGTCCTACCAGCTGGAGAACCCCAAGCCCAACCCTTTCCATCCTTCCTTGTCATCTGCGGAAGGTCCCTACACACAGTGACTTTCGTTTGGCTCAGTCCCTAGCTATCTACGTCCTCCTTAGGGGTTCTGAAGGAGGGAATGGGTAGATCCCAAGCAAGGGAGAACACTCTGCTCATGGTGACAGCTAGCCGGGGGCCCCACAGAGGGTGAAGAAAACAGTGTGCAAGTCTGGAAAGAAAGTACAGGAGGGGTCAAGGCAGGATGAGGCTTCACTGCTGGGAAAGGGGAAGAGGCAACCCAGGGCTTCAGGAGGCGCCGGAGAACCTGGGGTGGAGGTAACTGAGGCAAAGCTGGAGAACGTCACAAAGAGGGGCACCAGGGCCTCGCTGTTGTGTTCCAATGTGGCTTCCATTCCTTCTTTATCCAAAGAGGAGCCGGGACCAGCCCAGACCGATGGTTCTACAGCAGCTGTTACAGCTGCTGTTGCTAATAGCAACTGTCACTTGAGAGCTTACTCTTCTGAGGGTTTAGGATGTATGAATTCATTTAACCTTCGAGAATCTTATGAGGTAGTTGCTTGTATTCTCCCCATTTTACAGAGGAAACTGTGGCCCTAAGAAATGAAATCATTTGCCCAAGACCACCCAGAAACCAGCTCGCAGAGGTGGACTGTGGGTCCAGGCAGTCTGATTCCCAGCCTGCGCTTCAGTGCTGTGCTGTGCCCCCTCCCACCCGTGCAACCACGGGTACTCACTGGGCGCCACCTGCACACCTGGTTCTCTGCTGGGCAGCAGGGGCACAGCACAAAGTCCCTGTTTCAGTGGAGCTGCATTCCCGAGCCCATCCAGCGACCCGGTCCGGGCTGCCCAAAGCAGGAGGATTGGCAGCTGAAGGCAGTGGGGCTGGGTGCAGGAAGGAATGAGTGATTCAGCCAAATAGCAGCCTGCGGGGAAAGGAGTGGCAGGGGCTGCTGACAACATGGTCTCTTATGATGCAAGCACCAAACTGGCAGCCCAGCACCCACTTTCTCCATCCACTGCCGGGCAGCCTCCGCTCCTCTCGGCAGCAGAGCCTGGCAAGGGAAGGCCTTGGGCATTGGTGGCTACAGACACTCTGGCAGCTCTGATCAGCTCTAGCTTTCTCTTCTATGCTCCTGCCCCACCCTGGTCCCAGGACCAGGGCGGCTACTGTATGAGGGAGAGGGCCGGCCCCCAACCTCACCCCTTTTAAGGACCCAAAAAGCGTCTGATTATGGCCTCCTGAAGACAGCAGCCGTCCCTCTGTGGATGGTCACTGCCTAACCCCCCACCGCCACTCACTTCCTATAGGATGAAGGACAAACTCCTCATGGTGCACGAGGCCCTTAATCATCTGGCCCCAGCCTGTCCCTCCACTTCTGTCCCCTCCTGCTCTTGCACAAACGTTTGTCTTCACCTCTTTCCTCCTTCACGCATTCTCTTCTCTCTTCCCGGAATGCCAAGCGTCCCCATCTGGGAGAACACGTGTTCATCTGACCAGGCCCAGCCATACCGCCCCTTCTCTGACAGCCTTCCCGAATTCCTCTTCTCTGGGCTTCACGAGGGCAGGGAGCGGTGTCTGCATCCTCACTTCTGTGTCCCAGCACCTGGCCTAATAATTGGCCCGAAGCTAGTATTCACGAATGTGTTGAATCAGCGTAGAAATCACGCAGCTCCATGGACCTGGAGCTCGGGCCTGAGGAGATTATAGGCGGCCCCAGCGGAAGGTGATAGGAGACAATGGGGGACGGGGCAAGCGTAGGCTTGCTTCTGTGAGTACGCGAGACACAGAGTGCATTCCTGTATTACTATTTATTAACTATTGTATTATTTCCCATCCAATCAACTGCAAACCTACTTTTGCCCTACCCTGTATTTGGTTCAACCACCGCACTTTCAAAACAAAGAATTAGAGCCTAGGGACTTTAGGAGACTTGCCCAAGCCACAGAGCAAGTGAGTGGGGGAGGCCTTCGCTCCCCTCGAATGACCCTCTCCACTCCAGCCTTCTGTGTGCCTGCTGTGGTGAGGGCGGCCAGGGTGCTGGCGACGTCAAGAGGAGGGCGAGGACGGCTCCCCTGGGGTAGATATTTCTGACCCGGAGGGCACCCAGAGGGGTCCCCCGTGACTCTAAGTGTGGGTCAGCTCCTCTATTTACACGTAACTCTGTATCGGGAAGAGCTGTTTACTGAGCACTTATCATGTGGCAGGCTGGAGCTGTGCGCTTCACCTACAGTATTTTATTTAACAACAACACTGCGAGGCAGGAACTCTCCCCACTTTGCCGGTGAAGAGACTGAGACTCAGAAAGGTTAAACTTAAACTTCCTCAAGGTCACATGGCAACGAATAGTAGACCTGAACCAAACTGACTAACCTCAGAGTCCAGACTCAATCAAGACCAGGACCCCCCAAAACACACACACACACACACACACACACACACACACACACAGCTGGAGGGGCCCTGCCATGCTTTGTCTCTGCCAGAAAGACAGGCCTGAGGTCAGGGGTAGAGGTGGCGATCATGGTCATGTTTACTCATTCCCCAGGTGCCTTGGCGTCAGCTGCCCTTGAAGTCACCACGATGTGGTCGCCACTAGACGCCCTCTCCCAGCTGCTGCTGTTCCTGCTGCTGGACCAGATCCCTCCCTGTAGGCCACAGTCACCGGGTGCCACAAAGATACGGTTGGTGGGCCCAGGAAGCAGGCCGGAGGAGGGCCGCCTGGAGGTGCTGCACCAGGGCCAGTGGGGCACTGTGTGTGATGACAACTTCGGTCTCCGGGAGGCCACAGTAGCCTGCCGCCAGCTGGGCTTTGAGACTGCCCTGACCTGGGCCCACAGTGCCAAGTATGGCCCAGGGGAGGGTGAGTAACTGGTGCCACCAAGCAAAATGACAAGGAAATGGCAGTAGGCTTCTCTCAGGGGCTGGGCTCACTGAGGCTCCAACAGGACACATCAGACACCCACCTGCCCTTTAATACCCAGCTCAAAGGACCTCCTCCATGAGGCACTCCCTGAGCGCCCCAGCTGCCAGTGAGCCCTGCTCCAACCATGCCATTTGTTCTCGCAGCGAGGCCACCACTATTACCATTAGCACAAGCAAATACTCAACTTCCTTGCACATAGTGAATGGCACACAGTGGGTGCTTAGCAAATGTTGAATGAATAAATAGATGGATGAATGGATGAACAAGTCGGTCTAATTACTAGACCTACTTGACATTTTTTCTAAATAGATTCTTCAGGACTGGATGCCAAGAGGAGGCAGTCAGCAGGGTTGTAGATATCAAGATCCCAGGAGAACCAACTCCTCTCTTCTCTTCATCCCACTTTCTACTTAGGGCTTAAGAGGAAAGTTCATAACTGCGAGGTCCCATCCAGCCCATCATCCTAGCCCATGATCTGCCTCTCTGTGTTCTTCCCTGAGCATCACCCCCTCCCCCTCAGGACCCATCTGGCTGGACAACGTGCGCTGTTTGGGCACAGAAAGCTCCCTGGACCAGTGTGAGTCTAATGGCTGGGGTGTCGGTGACTGCAGCCACTCAGAGGACGTCGGGGTGGTGTGTCATCCCCAGCGCCAGCGCGGCTATCTTTCTGAGAGAGTCTCCAATGCCCTCGGGCCCCAGGTGAGAAGGCTTTTAAGGCCCTGGCCTGAGTTAAGTGTTGGGTCGGGACACAGGGGGCCTCCTGGGAGGGAAGAGCAGTGGAGCGTGGGCTGAGATGCCTCCCTGGGCCCTGACGCCTGTTGGTGGCCTAGAGCAGGTGCATGCACAGAGGGTCTCAGCTCGAGGCGGAGCAGGCCAGGGAAGCAGAGGCTGGGCCTGCTGGGAATCACTGAAGCTGCTTCCCGTGAGGGAGGCAGCAGGGGGGCAAGGGGCTGCCTCACCCACAGGGCCAGCCACAATTGCTGCTTCTTCCCGGCACAAACAACCCCGGGCTAAAAACAGCCCATGCCAAACAACAGGGGCAGGCAGGGCGAGTCCTGGCTCCTAGCATCCACGAGGACAGCTGGCCCTGGCCCGCTAAGTGCTATAGGCCAGGATGGGGGCTCGACACGGTCTAAGTCACCCCAGGGCTAGGGTGGGCGGTCTTGTGGGCCAAAGGATCCTGTAGGCAACCTGGAGCAGATGGTCTTTGCCCATCCTCAGCACCCCTTCTGTGCCTGGTGGAAGCCTCCCAGACTCCAAGAGCTCCCGTCCTGACCCCAGTGAGGGCACAGATCTGCCTGGTTCTCTCTAGAGTTGAGGGAAGGGCTCTAAACAAACCAAAATTCTGCCTTGTGCTCACCACATAGCTTTGGATAAATGCCTCCCTGTTTGGGCCTCAGTTTCCGGGCCTGTCCAATGAGGGGGCTGTGTGGGGGGATCACCAAGCACTCTGAGCCCCAGCTCTCCCACATGAAGACCTGCAGTGGGCTCAGCAGGGGCAGGAGGCCCAGGGCCCATGGTGACCGTGCACCCCCCACAGGGCCGGCGGCTGGAGGAGGTGCGGCTCAAGCCCATCCTTGCCAGCGCCAAGCGGCGGAGCCCGGTGACCGAAGGAGCCGTGGAGGTGAGGTATGACGGCCACTGGCGGCAGGTGTGTGACCAGGGCTGGACCAGGAACAACAGCAGGGTGGTGTGCGGGATGCTGGGCTTCCCCAGCGAGGCGCCTGTCGACAGCCACTACTACAGGTAGGAGGGCAGCTGGGTGGAGGGCACAGGGGAGGCGGGCGCATGGGGCAGTGGCTGTGCACGCGCGTGTGTGTGTGCATCTGTGTGGCACATGTGAGACCTTGCAGAAGTGAGACTGGCAGGGCTGGGTGTTTATGACAGGTCATGCAGTGGGGGTGGGACTGGGAGGGAAACAGGCCCAAACGAGCAATGTCCCTGGGTTTCCTGGGCTACGCGTCCTGTGGAATACGTAAGAGGAAGGTGAGGGTGAACGCTGAGACCCCGGGAGATGCCTAGAAATGGTCAGAAACTAATCGATGTAAAGAATTGGCTATAGTACAGAATACTCCCAAAATAACAACTGAATGTAAAATTGCGTCCCTGATTTAAAAAGTAGACTTGGCTAAAGATTCTTACAATGCTGCCCACAAAAGTAGACGACCCGAGCTCTGCTCTCAGCTCGGCCAGCAACTCGCCGTAGGGCCTCGGGAAGGCATCCGAGCCTCAGCTGTCCGGTCCGTGAGGAGTTATCTCAACTTTGCCCCGTGCACTTCCTCAGCTCCGACCCCGCTGGGCCTCGGCTGGGCTGAGCGCACAGACACAAGCATTCTGTCCGAACTGTGCCAGCAGACAGCACTGCATCCGCCTGGAGCTCTACCGGCTCCCCGTCCACGAGGACTGTGTGTTTCTCATCAAGGGAGAAACTCCTGCAGTGCCTCTGAGTCATCGTCTACCCCTGCCCACCCGTCAGTTTTAGTCGCTCTGTCCTGTGTCTCTGACTTACTCCCTGGTCCTGAAGACCAGCCACTTCGTTCCACCCTTGGGGGTGACTTGCACAGAGGTTCCTGACCCCCCCACCCCTGAAACTGCCCATCTGAGCCTGGCCAACCCGCTTACCACCCATGCGGAGGGCAGCCTTGATTATAGCCTCTGGGTGGGCAGCCACCACCAGCAAGGCTTTCAGTTTGCACCTGTCCCCAGAGGACCTCTCCCCCAATCGCTTCTTTCAGGGTGCTTCCTAAAGGTGTTCCTTCATCTGGAATGGGGAGAGGGTGAGCAGGGGCAGGGGGGCTGCCTGCCCCAAGGACAGGCCAGTGAACCCATTAGGACCCCACTTTGGGATTAGTCCAGGGAGCTGGCTGGGCCCTGCTTTCCTTCCCTGCAAAGCGGAGGTCATTGTTACCGTGAGGCAGTCACCCTCTCAGGGCTGCTGCAAAGCTCAGCACTGAAATGAGATCTGTGAACGAGTTTACAAACTGTGAAGTCTGGTGCAAAAGCCAGGGAGACTGGGTAGGATTTCTGCACCCACTCCACACACCTGTTTTCTCCCACCCAGGAAAGTCTGGAACTTGAAGATGAAAGATCCCAAGTCTAGGTGAGGAGTGTACCCTGGGGGAAGGATGCAAAGGAGGTGGCATGAAGGGCCTCCCTTCCCTCTCCTCCTTTCCCCTCTCCCCTCCCCTCCTCTCCCCTCCCCTCCCCTCCCTAACTCCCAACTCCCCATGCCTTGGTGTTCCTGAGTCCTGAGCTTCCCTCAACCCCTCCCCCACCCGCAGTCTCCCCTGTCTTCCAGGCTGAAGAGCCTGACCCAGAAGAATTCCTTCTGGATCCACCGCGTCAACTGCCTGGGGACGGAGCCCCACATAGCCAAATGCCAGGTGCAGGTGGCACCGGCACGAGGCAAGCTGCAGCCGGCCTGCCCAGGTGGCATGCACACTGTGGTCAGCTGTGTGGCAGGGCCCCGCTTCCGCCCTTCAAAAGCCAAGCCTGTGCGCAAGGAGTCCAGGGCAGAGGTGGGTGCCCTGGTGTCTGCACCCCAGCAGGGAGGCTCAGGCCCCCTCTCAGCAGGACCCTGCCTTTCTGGGAAGGACTGATGGGGAGGAGCTCTAGGGCAGGTGGGAGAGGAGGGACAGTGGCCCCTAACAAGAAGGTATCAGTGCAACTGGGAGGAGAGAGCCCCACACGTAGAACCTGGGATTTACTTAAAAGGAACCATTTATAACCCTACCATAAATGGAAAGCTGACATCACCTGCTATGAATAGAAAGTAACCATTAAAACAGTAATTACATTGTAGATACATCCCGTATTGAACCTGAGTCTGGCCCTTTGTTATAAAAAGCAATGAGCAAGTGCTGGTGAGGTGTTACAGACAGGGCAGCCCATGAAGTGGTCTCCTGGATGAAATAGAAAGGTGCGGAAGAGAATACAGTGGAAATAGCTTTCCCGCTCTGCCAGTCAGTTTAATTAATGCCATGTCCCTGCATGTCTCTAAAATCGCTTCACAAATCCCTTTGGGAAGCACTGATCTAGTTTAACCCCAAAGGACAAAGAGGAAGCAGAGGCTTGGCAAGAGGAAGGGACTCGCCTGGTGACCAGCTGGTAGGGTTGTAAAACGCAGGGAAATAATCCCAAGGCTTGCTGGGCGTTGCTTCACTGTCATATCGCTGTGGCCCTTTGTCACTGAAGAAAGGGAGGCTGAGAAAAACAGCTTACTCGAGGTAGCAGTTATGGGCAGTCAGAGTCAGTGTCCCTGCCCAGCTCGAAGGGGCCTGGCCCGGATTCCCACCGTGGCTCAGCCCCTGTGCCTCCTCCTTGGCCCTTCCTGACGCTGGTTTTTGCCCAGCAGGAGCCAAGGGTGCGCCTCCGCTCTGGGGCCCAGGTGGGTGAGGGCCGGGTGGAAGTGCTCATGAACCGCCAGTGGGGTACAGTCTGTGATCACGGGTGGAACCTCATCTCCGCCAGCGTCGTGTGTCGTCAGCTTGGCTTCGGTTCTGCTCAGGAGGCCCTCTTTGGGGCCCAGCTGGGCCAAGGTGAGTGAGGAGGCCTGGGGTGGGGTGGGAGGGCCTAGATGTGCCCCTGGTCCATCCCTTGGTGGCCCTGGGGTGTCAGGGCCCAGGACATAAATTCTCCCCCACTCTGTGGAGGGGACCCCCCAGCTGTGGGGCTACAGAGGTGCAGCCTCACATGGCATCTCTCCCTCGCTTACCAGGGCTGGGGCCCATCCACCTGAGTGAGGTGCGCTGCAAGGGATACGAGCGGACCCTCAGTGAATGCCCCACCCTGAAAGGGTCCCCCCGTGGTTGTCAACATGAGAATGATGCTGCTGTCAGGTGCAATGTCCCAAACATGGGCTTCAAGAGTCAGGTGAGCTCAGGGCTGGACATGGGCTCAGGCTGGGGACTGGGAAGGCCCTGAGATGGGCCAGGACACGGCATGGAGCCAGTGGGGAGGGGGTACATGAGAGGAGCCCAGCTGGAGCCAGCTTGATCAGCTGCCCCTCTCCTGAGTCTCCCCTGGCCCGGCCCACAGCCCCTCAGGGCAACGGGAGCTCTTCAGGCGGGTTGCTCTCCCATTGTACCTTCTCAGGGTCCCTGTGGAATTGAGAAAGAAGGAGCCTAGGGCAGAGGGCCTCAAGGCTGTCAGCAGGAGAGGCTGCAAGCGGCAGTCAGAGCTCAGTGTCATGCTCATGTGGACTGTAGGCAAATCTCTGGTGTCTCTGATCTTGGTTCTCTCTGCTGTGAAATGGGGTTAACTGACTCATAGTGTCACTGTGAATGGGACAGTTGATAGGAAATCCTTTGCAACTGGCAAGTCGTCATTAATGGTAGGATTTCAGGGAGAAGGAGGGCAAGTACTGGAATAGAAGCCCTGGGAACAGGCACTCTGAGTCAGGTTTCTGGAGCAGGTAGGGACATTAGGGACTCTCTGGTAAAGTGTTCTCATGTTTCACAGAAGGAGGCAGACCAGAGAAGGGGAGTGTCAGTCAGGGCCGCACAGTGAGCTGGCCTGAGCATGCTAAGCGCCCCCTCTTAAGGCTGCCCTGCTCCTCACCCATGTCTGACCATTGCAGGTGCGCTTGGCTGGCGGGCGCAGCCCTGAGGAGGGTGTGGTGGAGGTGCAGGTGGAGGTGAACGGGGTCCGACGCTGGGGGGCCGTGTGCAGTGACCACTGGGGGCTCACCGAAGCCATGGTGACCTGCCGACAGCTTGGCTTGGGTTTTGCCAACCATGCTATCAAGGTAGGTCCCTGTCTTGCTCTAAAACTTCTTGTGCTAAAGCTGCCAACCACTCACTCACTCACTCATTCATTCATGTATTCACCAATTAATTATTGTATGACACTGAGCCAATATAATGCTGGGTGCTGAGGATACTGTGGGGAATGAAGACGGAGTTCCTGCCTCACAGAACAGTCATTAATACAGTGTTCACACAACAGGCACGTGACTGTGTCTGCAGGAAAGACTAACGGAAGTTAGGCAGATGAGGTGGAGGAGGAACAGACAGCCCGTGTGAAGGCCTGTGGCCAGAGGAAGCTCTACTCGGTAGAGGAAATCAGGGGCAGAGGTGAAGTGTGGCTGTCAAGGGCGAATGGTGTGAAGTGTGAAAGTGCAGGCGGCAGGGGCAGGGGCAAGACCATTGAAAGCCTACAGTGCAGATTTTTAAAAGATTTCTGCCTTGCTCTTTGGCAGTTGGGGTGGGGACTGATGTGAATACAAGGAGACAGACTCAGGAAATACAGTGTTGCAGGAGCCCAGGTGGAAAATGATGCTGGCTAGGACCAGGCAAGTGGCCGTCCTGGTAGAAATAAATAGACAGAGTCAAATACAGTCAAAAGATGTCAAGGAAACAAAATCAAGAGGCTTTGGGCATGGCTGCAATGCATAAACCTCCTCAGCTGCATCCGCGCTGGCCTCTGGGCAATGCCGGGCACACCTAACCGGGAGAATCGGGCCAACCCTGAGCACTGCTGACCATCCGGGGCTGGGAAATGGGACAGGCCGCCTGGGTGGGCAGGAAGGGAACAGGACCCTCCTCTTCACACAGCTGAGGGCTGCCGTGTGGGAGGGGGATGGGAGCAGGACCACGTGGGATGGTGAAAGCCACAGGCAGTGTATTTTTGCCTCAATACATGGAAGAAATGGCTACTATCGGAGAAGTCCAAAGTAGCATGGACTCTTCCATCACTGAAGATTTTCAAGCTAAGGCTGGGCACAGCGTGGTGGGGGTAGTCTGGTGGGGTCCAAGCCATAGATGGGAGTCAAGGGAAACGATTCCAAAGGTACCTCTCAACCCTGACTGGGTGATGCTGGCTGTTTTCTCAGGACACCTGGTACTGGCAGGGGACAGCAGGGGCCACAGAAGTGGTGATGAGTGGGGTGCGCTGCTCAGGCACAGAGCTGGCCCTGCAGCAGTGTCAAAGGCATGGGCCAGTGCACTGCTCCCACGGCACGGGGCGCTTCTCAGCTGGAGTCTCCTGCACAGACAGTGAGTAACAGGAGGGCCCACAGGACAGCGGGGCAGAGAGGCCTGGGCCCCCAGAAGCAAGCCTACACCTCCCTCCCTCAGGGAGGGCTCTGAGGGCTGGTCCCAGCCAAGGACAGCTGGGTCAGAGAGTCGTAGGAGGGCTGGGCTTGGAATACCAGCTCTGCCATTTACCAGCTGTGTGTGGCCAAGTCACAGCTCACACAGGGATACAAACCCTGTCCTGCCCATCTCATGGAGTTATTGTAAGAACTGAAACAGAGGATATGTGGAAATGTAAGGATATACAACGGTATTTTTCACTTTTCATGACATGACCTATAGTTACAAAATAAAAAAGAAACAGAACAGAAAACAAGAGAATGAGTTATATTAGTGAGGGCAGTATTTTTTTCTTGGAATTATGTAGATGTGTTAGGTCACGACATGAAACATATTTCTCACTGCGGTTCGTAGTGAGGAAAAGTTTGAAACCTGTTGTAGAAGGTACATACGTGTGAGGACACGTGGGCCTAAGGCCCCCTGAGTGTTCTCCTGAGCTGCAGATTTACCCAAAAGGCTTTAGGCCAAGACCATTTTCAGGCATCGGTCTGTCCCACGCACCAGTTCCTGGGGCAGCAGCAACTACCCGTTTGACATGTGCCAACCAGGCCTGTGCTAAGACAACCGCACCTACCAGTCCAAAGGCTATCGGCTGGCACCAACCCAAGTGGCCCCTTGACCTTTTCCCAACCAAGCTTCAATGCCAAGACATCCTTAGCTTTCGTCAGTGAGCTTCAGGGCTTTCTCTGCCCAGCATCCCTTGGAGGAACCCTGGGCCTTACAGCATACCCCGCCCTGCAGGCGATGGGACACTGGAGTGGGCCTACACCAAGGCCCCCAGCACACTCCCCTTCCTGAGGACATGCACCCCTCGCTCCCCTTCCTGAGAACATGCACCCCTCGCTCCCCTTCCTGAGAACATGCACCCCTCTCTGTTCTGCCTGGAATGGCAACTCTGCTCCTGAACGCCTTTGAGGTTCCGCAACAGCTTAGGACAGCTAACTTGCCGCTTCTGTGGCCATCCCTCTTTGTTCTCTGTGATTTTTGTCATTTCTTTCTTTCCTTTCCTCGCTCTTCTTCTCACTCTCTCTGAAAGCTCTCTTTCTTTCCCCTGGGAACTCTAGCGTTTGTCAGTGGGCACACCCTGGCTCTCTGCAAAATATACCACAGGAATTTCCAGAGCATGTTTCGTGACAGTACCGGCATTATACAGCAAACCAGCCATATGCCCACCCCCACCCTCAATGCCCATCCAATAAACCATAGTCAGCGCACAGGCTAACCTGTGTGACGCCTCCGCCAAAAACCTGAACTGGAACCCTGTTTTCGCATGGACCAGCACCGAGAGCAGGCAGATCTTCTCTCTCGATGTCACATGGCAACAGCCGTGGATCTCCACATTCCTGTACTGTCACGTGTGAGGGACAGCGACGGTAGAGACATGTGGCTCCCAGGAAGGGGACAGAGACACTGTGACAGGAAGGGGACGGGAGGGGCACTGAGCAGTTTATCAACCTTTGCACCCCACCATGCCCTCTGCGGCCTAGGCGCTCCAGACCTCGTGATGAACGCCCAGCTAGTGCAGGAGACGGCCTACTTGGAGGACCGCCCGCTCAGCCTGCTCTACTGTGCCCACGAAGAGAACTGCCTCTCCCAGTCTGCTGACCACATGGACTGGCCCTATGGACACCGGCGCCTGCTGCGCTTTTCCTCACAGATCCACAACCTGGGCCGGGCTGACTTCCGTCCCAAGACAGGGCGCCACAGCTGGATTTGGCACCAGTGCCACCGGTTAGTGCCCGCCCATGCCCTGGCTCTACAGGGACAAAACGCAGAGTCCAGGGCCCAGACCAGCCTGATTTTTCCCCGGCCTCGGGCGCACTTTCTTGGGAGGGATGTGCACTCGGGAGGCAATGGGGAGTCCCTGTGACACCAGGTTGCCCTCTCCACTGCTCTTTCACTGACCCTGGATGTCCCCATGCTGATGGTGCTCATGGGGTCTATTTCCCACAATGACATCCAACAGGGCAGTACCACCAGCAGAACTGGTCTCTGTTAGAATGATACTGGATTTTTCTTTGTTGAACCTTAGGTCTTGTCTTTAGATATCCCATTCCGGATGCTGGCTCTGCAGGCAAAGCTTGCTGGTTTCTGCAGCAGCAAAAGCAAGGTCCTCAAAGGAGAGCATGAACAGTGGTGCTAAAAGGAGACACTGAGCATTCTTTTCTAACAGGAGTCCCCAGCCCAGACAGAAGGAGAGACAATGCCTGTGACAAAGGCAGAATGGAAAAGTGGTGGCTTTTCTTTAGGACACAGCCGTGGGTGAGGGGAGCTGAGAGGAATGGGCAGCGACTCTGGGACCTGGCCTTGCTGAGATAATAAGCACCCTTCCCTATAGCATGAACAGAGTTGTCATTAGAACTGGATTGGAAACAATGGTAGCAATTTCCCAAGCTGGCAGGGAGCAGAGTAAGCAACCTCCTCAGCAGTTCAGCTTCCAGGCTGGTCCCTACAAGTGCCTCTTCCTTCCACCTCCCGTTTAGGCCCTGAACCTAGGCACCAGCCTGCTGGAGGCTACCAGGACAGAGCCTTCACTTCTCACCTGAATTAAGGCCCTAGGCGATGGGGAGGCTGTGCCTTGCTGCTGGGTAGGCGAGCCAGGAAGTAGGCCATAGGTCACTAATCTTGGGTTTGACGGAAGGGCACTGCCCTGCTGTTATAACATTCTCTTCTGGGTAATGATGGGGCCTAGTGCCTCGATCTTCCCTGTGAGCTTCTCCCAAGCGGACGATCTCTTGCCGCCAGACTGACAGCTCTGCCTCTTCTGCAGGCACTACCACAGCATTGAGGTCTTCACCCACTATGACCTACTCACTCTCAATGGCTCCAAGGTGGCCGAAGGGCACAAGGCCAGCTTCTGTCTAGAGGACACAAACTGCCCCACAGGTATGCCGTTTCCTGTCAGCATATCCTTCCCGTGTTATATTCCTCACCCCTTTGGGGTCAGCTTCCTCTCTGCCCTGCTCCGTAACCCTTGGCACCTGGAGACTCTGGCCTGGCAACTAACAGCACTCAGGGCGATGCAAAAAGATCAATATTTTACCTTCTGAGATCTTAGGTGGAAGGTCTCTAAATACTTCCTCCACATTCCCAACACACTGTTTTAAAAAATATATTTTATTTGTTTTTAGAGAGGGGAAGGGAGGGAGAAAGAGGAAGAGAAACATCAATGTGTGGTTGCCTCTCACATGCCCTGCTCTGGGAACCTGGCCCACAACCCAGGCGTGTGCCCTGACTGGGAATCAAACAGGTGACTTTTGGGTTTGCAGGCCGGCATTCAAACAGCTGAGTCACACCAGCCAGGGCTACATTCCCAACACACTTTAAACCAGTTCTTTAATGCTTAAAATGCTGAACTCTTCTATATTTTGGATAATAGTAGCAGACCTGTCTGATCTCTGCTAAATTCTTTAAGGGCATAGACTGATTCCAATTGGCATACCCACAATTCCTAGCCCTTAGGGATGGCACAGTAAACTGGCTCCTCAGAGGGCTGGATGGACGGACAAATGAATTAGCACCGGAGAGCTGAGATCCTCCAACCACATTTCCTAGGCCAACAAGGATTTCCACTAGAGCAGGGGTTCCAACCTGTGGCCTGCAGACCTGCATGCAGCCCAGGATGGCTGTGAATGTGACTCAACACAAAATCATAGATTTACTTAAAACATTATGAGATTTTTGCGTGATTACGTGTCCCAGTGTATTTAATGTGTGGCCCAAGACGGCTCTTCTTCCAGTGTGGCGCAGACGCCAACAGCATGTGAAGAAATAACCTCTGTCACAGATGGGTTTTGTTATAGTGCCGGATTCACAGTCAGCAGGAATTCTGGCTGATACTGAGGCAGGTTATTTACTGTATTTTGCCATGTACAATGCACTCCCATGTATAATATGCACTCACATTTTTGTGTGCATTACACACAGAATTATTACATCTATGTTTTGTAACCATCCTAGCCATGAATAATGCACACCCTTATTCTTCCCTCAAAAATTTGGGCAAAAGTGCACATTATACACAGCAAAACACAGTAACTGAACCTCAGGTCCCTGATCCGACTGCACGTAGGACCTGTTTGGTAGGGCTGGTCAGAGGAATAGGTGATGAAGTCCGCGAATGACCTAGCAGAGTGCTTGGTCCCGAATACCTAAACCAGGGCCTCAATAACTCAGTCCTCTTCCTTACAGGACTGCAGCGGCGCTATGCATGTGCCAACTTTGGAGAACAGGGAGTGACCGTTGGCTGCTGGGACACCTACCGGCATGACATTGATTGCCAGTGGGTGGATATCACAGATGTGGGCCCTGGGGACTATATTTTTCAGGTAAGGGGGCTTATAGGGACTCTCCACAGAGACTCTATTTCCTTCAAATGTTCCAGAAACTTCCCTGAGGTCAAATGAAGGAAGAGTATCATAAGGGAAGGGTCTCCGACAGGTCTGGCACCTGAAGGAGCAATGTGTGCTGGAGGGAAAAGAATACTGAATCAGGATCCAGAGAACCTGGGTTTGAGTCCTGACTGAATGGGCAGTAGATAGTCACAGCTTCTCAGTCCCCATCTATAGAACAGGGACATTAATGTCTACCTCCTGGGTTGACTACAAGGATTATTGAAGCAAAGAAAATAAACATGCTTTGCAGGACTACACAAAATGTAAAGGATTATTACAGTCACTATCAACTCACTCAGAAGTCAGATCACCTGTTTTCAGTTGTCCTCTCCTCTTGTTCCAGGTGGTTGTGAACCCCAAATATGAGGTGGCTGAGTCGGATTTCTCCAACAATATGATGCAGTGCCGCTGCAAGTATGACGGGCAGCGGGTCTGGCTGCACAACTGCCACACAGGTAAATGTGAGCCACTAGGGGCCCGGCCCTGTATGGGCTTAGGGCGCTGGAACACTCCAAGTGTGCCCATGTGTGACTTGAAGGTGTGTGTAAAAGGAGAGGTGTGATATCTTCCCAATAGGATTTCCAGAACAAACTGATCAGACTATCAAGCCTCACCCAATAGCGGCTACTTCTACATCCTCTTGTCCTTAAGGCTGTTTGGATTGTAAACTCAGTTTCCCATCATTCCTAGAGTCTTTCCTGTTACTTCAAGCCATATCAGGATTTCCCTTGTCCAGTTGGTTATTTTTTCCATTTCCCATGGTCTTTCTTAGTTGCCTTCATGCTAAGCTGTCTCACAGGCAAAAGTAGAAGTTCCCCAGATCCGTGTTGCCATCTCCAGCTGTGATCACTGCTTGCAGGAAGGGGGCCGTGGAGAACAGGGCTCAGGACACTTGTGGGAGTGGTGGCATCAGACAAAAGAGGAAGCAATGATCCAGTGGGGGCAGAGTAAGGAGGTGGTTGCTCTACTTGTCTATAAAGAAAGGTAGCAATTCCTCCACCTTTAAGTCTAAAAACGTTTGTATGTGCTGTGCGCTCTGTGTTCACATCCACACTCGGTGCATGTGGGGTCGGGCAGACTTGTTTATTCAGCCAACATTTATTAAGACCTACTTCTGTGCTGAACACTGAGCCAGGCAGTAGGAACGAAACAGGAGTGCGATGCACAGCTCACTGTCTAGCAGGGTAACCTGACATGCAGGTGGATAGCCCAATACTACTGAGTACCCTGAACTGGGATGAACTAAATGCTGAGCAAGCAGAGACAGAAAGTAACCACGCGAAGAAAGTGGTAGCTGAGCTAGATTTCAAAGGAGAGACCAAGTCAGAGAAGGGAGGAGAAAAACCATAGGATTTAGCTTCAAAAGGCTTCACTGGCTTCCAAATTCAACTCCAATCACTTCCTGACCGTAAGACAGTGAGGAAATCTCAACCTCAGAATTTTTCTCTATTGCACTTCAAACCCACAAAGGTTGTTTGCAGAGAGGGTTTTGACGGTTCTTGCTAAGAGAACAGATTCTATCCTGTGGGCTTCTGGGAACCATTGATAAATTACAGTCAAGGGAGCAAAAACATGAGATTTATGTTTCAAAAGATAACTTTGGTAACAGATGGAAGGACGATGAGAAAAGGTGGAAGAAATAGTCTAAGGTTAGAAATTTGTGGGACTAAATAGATTTCGCTGTCATGCAATGAGACAGGAATATGAGAGGAATCGGGAATTGGAATCTGAGGCTGCATGTAAGGAGACAGCAGATCCTCCACAATGCTGGCAGCATGCTGCAAGGAATCCAGGACAGTGAGAAGGGAAAAAAAACAATGCAGTTCTGACCCATCAGGGTCTTTACAGAAAAGAGACAGCACATTTGGATAAGAGTCTGAGTTATTTAATAAATGGACTATTTAGAGAGGTTCAAGCGAGACTGAGGAAGTAAGAGGTGTTGAGACATCCAAGGATAAGCCCAGAGTGGAAAACTGTTTTCACCTTTAGGCTTAAGGTGGCAGAGGGTGTCCTGGAGGCAGGTGAAAGCTAGAGCTGTGGAGGAGAGCCTGGCCTGGGGTTAGAGCAGACCATCACTGCCAGAACAGAATGCCCCAACCTCTCTCTCCTTCCACCCTGCACTCTCTTGCTGTTGCTTCCCACTGACCCAAATCAACCAGAAACCAGAGGATGAAGGAGCCAGCGTGAGGCAATCTAGGGCACAGTTCAGTTCTCCGGGGCACAAAAAGGACAAATCAGGATAGAGAATGAATCTGTAGAGGGCAGAGAAGAGCACCCAATAGCCCTATTCTGTTTCTACCCAATAGCCTATTCTTCCTGATGTCCCCGAAACTACACACCAGTCAGGATCTGTGCCCATGACCGATGTAAAGGAAGAGCTCAGCAGGATGTCTCTCTCATTTTGTGAAGTTGTCAGGGAAGGGATGAGAGTGTGGCAGGGTTGGCTACTTACCTGCTTTCCTTTGGCCACAGGGGATTCATATAGAGCCAATGCAGAGCTCTCCCTGGAGCAGGAGCAGCGTCTCAGGAACAACCTCATCTGAAGCCGTCACTGCACACTCCCAGCTGCTGCCCACACATCAGATACCTCAGCTTATTGGAGCCATGCCCTTTACAGAACCCTAACTCAGAGGGAAAGGGGCCAGTGCCAAGGGGCACCAAGAACTGCTCAGGAAGCCTTTTGATGGCAAGACCACCAAACCAGGATGGTATTGCTCCCTTGGGATGGCTCTATGCCTGTCCCCTAAGGGCCTTTGGTTTACAGATTATGACCTCCAGGCTTTGTTCAGCTAAGCTCTTCTTCCTAAGGAGACTCAGTCTTTCTTGGATTTTGCTCCAGAGCTCCTGGTTCAGGAGCAATCAGTTCCTTAGGGATAGATGGCCCAGTCCACCATCTAAAGGGTGCTTGGCAAAGGTCCTGGAGGAGGAGAAGACAGGACCCATACACAGGAGGTGGAATTAGCTCTGTGCAAGACCAAAGCAACAAAACTTGTGTCCAAGTTACAACTGGCAGAGAAGTTTGTGAATTCTTTCCCTTGCTTGGTCTGTCCTCATTTAGAATTCACCTGTCATACTCTCTTTCTGTTCTGTAGCGCCCTTACCTTACTCCTACTGCATATATAGGTGTTTCTAATATCCCTGGAAGCCTAACCTCATCCCTTTATCTCCTGGTGGGCCAAGGCCACCAGTTACTGAGTGCTTGAGAGGGAGCAAGTTTGCAGAAGTGGCCAGATAGGGCCTTCCTGCAGAGCAGCAAGAGAAGGTCAAGGAGAAAGATAGGTAGGTAATATGGACCACAGCCCCTGACAAGGCCTCTGCCAAAAAACCCAACTATGTACCATATACCTGACAGGCCCCAAAATATCCCCTCAAGATCACTATGCATCTCAGGACTGGCCTAAATTTCAGGTCTCGACCAAGTTTCTGAAGTGAACTTTGCGTTGAATAAATTTCTACAATGGAGAGAATATTGGTCAAACAAGCTGCTCACCTCTGTAGGAATAAGAAGACAGGTCTGAGAGAGCAGGGGACGGTAGACTGTAGGGGAGTATTTAATTTAGTTAAGGACTAAACCTAGGAAAGGCCACCATCCCTTCTTGATGGGACTGTGATATGCTTTTGCTCAGGCAGTATAAAATCCCATGGTCTTCCTGGACATGATTCTTCATCTTTTCTCCACTTAGACACACTTAAGAGATGATCCTTACAGGCCTGACACCCAATGCCAATAAAGGTTGCTCACTAAGGACTGAAAAAGACACGACTGGCTTTGATTCTTTGCAGCTCCCAGCACACTAACTAGACCCCTTTTGCTCCCACTGAGCTGGTGACTAGGATGCACAGCACACACATGACACTCACAACAGCCCCACTACACCTCTCTGATCAGACAGGAGCCTACTGTTTGTCTGCTTCCCAGTGCCCTCCCCAGGCTCAGTGCTGAAACACAGGGTGGAAAGGTTAAGGGATGAAAGGTAGGAGGCCAGAAATAAAGTCCAAGAATTGTAAACATTTATAACTAAGGTTGCAAAGTCAAAGTGAATGGGAGCAGATGGGGCAGATCTACAACAGAGATCCCTCCCCACACCACGAGCACTAGCCCCTCCTTAGTAAAAATGGACACGCTCTGGGGTACATTCTATGAATATAAAGAAGTGCTTTCTTCCTTCTCGACCTTCTCTCTTTCAACTCCCTCATCTCCTTCATTAGGTAGAGGGAGCATTATATTTTGGCACAGCAGTTTAGGTAAACAAGGGAAGGACTGATTTCCTGTTGGAGCCAGCAAACATCTCCCAAACAGTAACAACATTATACTTGCACATGCAGCTAATGGTCTGTGAAAGAATGTGCAGCTAGTGGGGGAGCATGTGGTGACTGATGACTAGATTCAGGCAGGGAGGTTACCCACAGCCTCTTGCTGGATCCAGTTTCCAAGAGGGCCAGGAAAGCAGGCCAGGCGGCCGGCCACCAGCTCTGGTCTAAGTCTTGCTACCCACATCACATGGCTGATAGGAGCAGCCGGTTCTAATTCTTAGAAAAAACTATACAAGGGTTGTGCTGTTACACCTCCGAGTTGAAAGGAAAGGGCATGGGAAGACTGGTGGCTGGCATGACTTGTAACTAGATGAGGAATGTTAACAGAATACCAACCACCAAATTCCAGACAGAACCAAAAATGTCACAGGATTTTCACCTCAGCATACTTTCATCTCAGTAAAACTAAAGTGCTAGGAACTTCAGCTTACTCTTCAGAAGCCTCATTTATTTCTATTTTACAAAGACTTTCTACTATAAATTCCAGGTAATCCTGGATTCAGACATTCAACATGTATGAAGCAATACATATGCATAGCAGAGCGTATTATGTCTTCTCATCTTCTCAAACATCTAACGAAGGAGCCAGGGTACTCTCCAGTTAGCTTGTGAAGGCACAGCTTACACGTGGTCAAAGATTTGATTTCCATCTGGACAAACTCAGTGTAGTCCATGCTGGGGCCATGGCAGGCCCTCTTACCTCTAGCCAGTACACAGTAATCCCAACTACTAGAGTAAGGTAACTAAAAAGTACATTCTCTACTAATGGCAGAAGCAGCAGCACTGCACAGCTTTCAATACTGGCCAAAACAAAACACTCTTTCTCTGCATCTGATTATAAGGATAAATCTGGAAGAGGTGGCTGATTGTTATCTGGAAACTCACACACTCACACACACACACAAACACACGTTACTAGCCACCTAGTACAAAGTGTGAGAATGAAAACAAAAGTTACTTCTAGAAATTATGAGGACTATAAGAACACTGGGCAATAAACATGGGGCAATATATTACTATTAATAATGCTCTTATAAGCTAAAACGTTGTCAGAAAGGGGAAGCCCCCTCAAAGGCAAGTAATAGGGGCAATCATCTCTTTTTTACTGACCAAGGTCACTCAGCCTTGAAGAACCAACACAGAGCAAAGCTGTACCTCAGAGGTGTACCATCCAGTAAGAAGCCTGGCTACAAGTCCTTGCATTTCCTTTCAAATGCAGCCATATTGTTCCAACAGACGTATCTTAGAGAAGTCTGTTCAGTGAAGACAGAGAACACAAGCTGTGCAGCTGCAAGCCAAAGGACAGGGGCACTGGTGTAAGTACTGGGACAGAGGGTCAAGAGGAGGACTTATTTAATCCCCCAAACTTGGACTGGAGGCATCGAACATGAACAAGGGACACTCTCAGAACTGACCAAGACTGAGAGAAACAATGCTGAGGAACTGCAAGAGGCCTCCAAGACCAGAATAGCAGCAGGGATAGTTGTGTCAGGACTAAGACCCAAGGCCAATGTCATTTCAGAAATGTTTGAAAAAAGCCCCACTCCACCATGTTCTAGGCAATGCTAATAATCCATCATTGTCACAGGCACTAAATCATACAAAAATGAGGCTATTGCCTCACTTGAAAGCACAATGAAACACTATTTCTTGCTACCTCAGCATCTTAAGGTCTAGCACTATCATTTCTTCAGTACAGAATTACTTTCCAAAAACACTGGGAATGCAGATATGAAATGGATAAAGCCTGAGACGCCAGCTGACTTGTCCATATCCTTTAGGAGGAAATCTCTCACTGCCCAGAGGTGTTTGTTTTATTCTGGCTGCTTTCCATTGTAATGGATCGTCTGGTGCTGCTTGCCAAGTGCATCTGGCACAGGCTGAGATCATACCAAGAACATGCAGTATGCCATATTATTTCTGCAGGATGTCAGATTTGACAGAAATGGGAAAAGGCAAGAGGCTGGAGTGGTGGCACACAAGGAGGGCAAGAAGGGAAAAGGAGCTGCCACATACAAACCCAGGAGAGGCACTTTTGTGGTACACTCTAGGGCAGAGAGATGATCAGCTCTCTGCTCAGTGGGGTTCAATAAAACCAACAGATCCACTGAACCCACGCACAGTATTAGAAGGATGAAGATGAAAGCTGCTCTCCAATTTCTTTGTGGGAATGACAAAATTGACAAACACCAGAGTGATCTAGATCAAAATGGACTTTACTTCTCCTCTTACATGATAGCACTGCTTAAACCGGAACTGGCACACAGCTCCCACGACTGGTTTCCCTTGACGAATGAAGTTGGCATGTCCCTGGCTGCAGTGCAGCCCCAGGCACTCAGCTAGCTCAGTACAAATTCTGTAGTCCAAATACCCTCATCTGCTGCAGGTCACCAGTTTTGGAAATCTGGAACTGGTAGTGTAGATTCTATGAATCCCAAGTATCCCAGATACTATCTCTTTGGACTAGCTGCTCCCCACTGCCCTCCTCAATATCGTTGTTCTCAGCTTTGTGAGGCACTAAAGAACACCCTGGTCTTGCAGGGCCTAAATCTCCCATCATCAAAGGTCTGAATCCTCTGTTTTGTATTTGCTTAAAACATCTTGGAAGCGTGACTCATGTTAACACGACTTGCCCTGTCCAGAGAACTCCTGGAAGTCACACTTCCCAAGTTTCTTCCCAGCTGACGGCTCCCTTCTATGCCCAACACAGTAAGGTGATGCCCAAGAACTGCATTTAGGAATTAAGACAGATGGGATTCTGTCTTCTTCCTATACCAGCCAGTCCTTGTCTTGATCACTTTATCTCTCTTTCATTAACAAGCACATCTGCATGTATACAGAATTCTGGAAGGATCTTCTTGAAGACTATGGAAATATTTTCTGAATTCATGGAATTATCCCTTTCATTGATTGATGTTCAAACTGCAGACTGGTCTCTGCCTTCCCAGATGTCTTCTCGTTGCTTGGCTTCCAACCGTTTTCTCTCTGTAAATTAGGGCAATGTTAAAAGTGGTAGTATATTTCATATAACCAGTGACTTTTCCTTAATCCAAATTACAAGACAAGTTTAATCATGAAATAGCTGGATTTCCTGGTCTTCTCTAACTGGATTCCAACAGTTAATATCTTTAACTTCCCAAGTGCTTTGTTAAGTGGAAATGTTCCTACAATCTTATGGAAAAAATATTTCAGAGGCAAACTGAATTTCAGTATTTACAGAACACTTTCAGGAGCCAGAAATCTTCTGGAATACATAATTCCAACATGGAAAAATGACCACATATAATGAAGGGAAACAAATGACTATTTCTAAAAATAAAAAATGCACAAATCTGGGCAATCCATCTTCAATTTTAACATAAAAGTTTGGTTTCTATTTAACACTTTCACCAAAAAGTGAGAAAATACAGACCATATAGAGTTTGGTGGCCCAAGTACTTCATTAGGTGCCACAATACGAGTTCTAATTTCATGGTTTATCATTTATCCTGACACCATAAAATGTAGACGAGAAGCCTAAGTGTTTCCTTCCAAAGGACATTAATTCAGATAATGTCTGTAAAGATGTGCAAGTCATAAACCAGGGGGATATAGAAATCAAGGTGAGTTTAGAGTTAACACTTGCTATTTTGACATATCTTTTTCAAGTCAGCAGAATCTCTTATAAAATTCCTTACTATATTTGACTGTACTTTAAGGGCAAAGAACTTTGTTAGGAAGCTGGCTGGCACTTGCACATGTGAGAGAGAAATTCGCTGCTATTTGGGCACCATCTTGTGGCATGATCAGAATACAGCAGCAAAATGGCAAAAATGGGAATCAGCAAATTCCAAACTGAAGGCAAGGTAATTCAGTGTCCTGTGATTTGGCTTTAGGACAGACTGGAGCTGGGATGGGATTCTCCAGGAAACACCACATCTCTTAGGAAGACACTGTGATTCTGATTCTCACAAACAGGAAAGTCAGGAAGGTTTCTAAAGACAAAGGCACCCTCAGATGAAAGCAATCAAACACTGGTTCTGGATTCTAAGAAAAAGTGAAGAACGAGAAAAGTGAATTATTAGCACTCAAAGTTCTCAATAAACTCAGAAAACTCAAATCAGAAAGGCAATATGGGAAGAGTAGCCCATAATCCACAATTCTGAAATCAAAGCAGTTCTGCCAACAATTTTTTTTAAGGTTTGGGCCAAAACTCATTTGGAGGAAAATCTAACCTGAAAGATATAAGGATGTGTAGAGTCTTCACATACACCATTTAGAGTGACTAGTCATACACTCTGCTGCAGAAATATCATGTTAATGTGTTTGATTTTGGTGTTACAGAACAAATATCAAGATAACCATATAATCTTTCTAAAATTAGAAAATTTCAAAATTCTGAAACATTCCCTACCCTAATGCTTTCTGCTTAAAGATTGCAGATCTCTATTACCAAATATAACTGTAAGAAGAGAGTCTGGCTGTAAACCATATGAGATAACCAGTAAGATCAGGGAGACAAACTGAGAAGCACAAAGAAGCAGTGGAAATGGGAGGTATAAATTTAGAAATATAGAACATGAATAGAATAAAAAATTATAAGTTAGGATAAGACCAAAACATTTTCTTCATTTTAAAGAGGAAATGGAAGCTTGGAGGCAGGTTAAGTGACTTGCCTAAGGTTATATAATCAGTGAAAAACTGAAGCTGGAACCCAGGTCCATAATTCTTAAACTAGCATACTTTCCACTATTCTGCCATCTGAATATCTACAAAGATATCTACAAAGAAAAGGGGGAAAGGTGGGGGGGGAGCACATGATGACAGAAAGATAAATATATAGAGATGAAATATATAGATATATTTATAGAATATATATAAAAATATATTTAATATAGATGACATGCTGTCCCTATATTAAATGGAAAAGGAGGCAAATAATAGCTAATAGACTGCATGAAAAAAAGCTCTTATTAGCTTTACCTCCAACCAGTAAAGAAAGTAAATGAAATAAAAAGCTCAATAGCAGCCATAAGGACAAGGAACTAAGGAACAGAAGAATAAGCATGAAATGATTAACCTAAAGCACTCACATAACCAGCCCTGAAAACTTTCATTTCTTCCAGTATAATAAATAGGCAGAGATGATAATATAAAATGAGATGACTGAAATTACCACTTCTCACTCAGGGCAGAAAGTATAGAAAATTAAAAGAGGGCCAGTTTATGTTTGAAAAAAAATAAAGGAAAAAATGTAAATTACAACATTCAAAATTTACTCCTATACCTAAATAATGGAGAAAATCACCACAAAATCTATTTGCATCTACCTAAAGAGTAATAATCAATATGAAGACTTGAAGCACAAGTCTGGTCAAATTAATCTGTCTTCTTTTATGGTTTGACAGATGTGGTAGATCAAGGACAAGTAATAAATAACCTCTTCATATTAGCAAGGTTTTAGATTTTTAGGCTAAGTTATTTATATCATCACTAATATAGTGGGAAAATGAGGTCTGGATCACCTAAGTGGTGGAGAACATACAACTCTCGAGAGTGGATTGATTATCAATGTATTAAATATCATCACAAAGAACTATGTGCTATTTATTTAACAATAGTTGGTGAAATGGTCGATTCGTCCTAGGATTAACATTTTCATCTCTGATCTAGGCCAAGGACATAAGTTTATTAAACAGCAGGTGATACAAAAAATGCGGGTAAATAATGCATCTCAGAGAAAAAGACCACATTAAAATGAAAAGCAATGTGGTTAGAAATGAAGGGAACTTCATATCAGGGGAGAAAAGACACCAAGAAAATGCCACAAGACCTAGATTATGAGTCAGCAATGCAGCACTGCCCTTAAAGGCAGAATCATGGAATGCCTGAAAAGGATTTCAGAAGGTAGTAATTGTGATTACTTTTTTTTTATGTTATAGTTGACTAAGTACCCTGTAAAGATGATTTTACTTTTAAGTTCTTAGTGATTTAATTCATCCAAGTAGGTGATTAAATTATTGTCTACTTACTCTGTGTTTCAGGCCTATAACCTAAAAGGTGGCCTTTTATGAATGGCCACTTAATCACCTATCCCCAAGAGTAAAATGGAGTTAAGTTATGAAATAAAATTATAGCAGGCTTTGAAGATGAGAAGGTGGCTTACTCTAAGAAGTAATGATATCCATCTCCAATTTCAGGTGGGAATCAAGTGTTTGATAACTGATATGTGGGCAAATTTTACATGAAATCCTGAGTTTGGTCTTTAAAAAGTGGCTTTATCATTCAGTGTAACCACTGGGTTAAAGCACATGATTAAGTTAAAGCCAAAGCACACAGGATGTAGTAAAAACATTCTGGTGGGTGTCAAGCGGGAAGGGGGTTGAGGAGATGGGTGGAGAAGAAGGGACTAAGATGTACAAATTGCCAGTCACAGGGATGAAAAGTACAGGATAGGGAATACAGTCCATACTAATGTAAAACCATGTATGGTGTCTGATGGGTACCAGGACTTATTGGGTGATCACTTCATAAGTTATATAAATGTCTAATCCATATATTGTACACCTGAAACTAATATAATACTGTACGTCAACTCTTACTGAAAAATAAAACTAAAAATTGAAAAAGAACCCAAAGCACTCAAGGATGACTCTGTGTCCAGTCCCCACCTCAGTGCAGCTCTGATGTGTTGTGCACGCCGCTGGACTGAAAAATACTTTCCCCATGTTTAAAGGTTTATCAAATTAAGTCTTATCTTCCACATATATACAATATGATCTGCTTGAAATGAATTGGATACGTTATTGTTTTCAATTCTTCCCTGAGTAGTTGTATTTTTCTGAACCTCCCTTTTAAGGACTAAGACACAGACTTCTCATTAAAAAAGGTAAAAAGACCAAAAGAGTGGAGGAACTTAGCAGGAAAGTACTTAAACCTCCAAATTACGAATCCCAAATTCATTAATTAGAAGGGTTCCAGATGAAGTGTTCAACTCTGGATTTTATGAAGAAGTACATGGAGGACTTGACAGGGTTTAGAGTAGAATCATGAATTAAAATAAGATTTATGAAGAAAAAATTAAAGTAACCAATGTTATTCATGTATTCAGTCAATAAACATGCATGTATGTTGAGTATCTTTTTATAAACCAGGCACTGTGCCGGACATCAGAGCTCTTCAAGGGGGAAAAAGAAAGGCTAGGAGATTATTCTATAGTATTGGTATTATTTTTTCATCCTATAGTATTATTAATAGAAGTACCTGTATCAAGATGGCACATAGATCTCAAACCCCATGCTAACTCTGATCAATTAACAATGGTCAAGTCAAAACTCACCGAGAAAGAATGTCGTGACTGACAGCACTGTCATGGGTAACAGGTGGGGCGCAGCAGTGCACAGTGCAATACACACCTGTCATTATTGGTTCACACTGTTATAATGAACACTCATTCCCCAAGAATCACATGATAACAGTATCCTGAATGTGTACTTTTCTAAACATTTTTACACGTTAACTTACTTTGTACTCAAAAAATTCTTCGAGGTTAGGTAAGCCACTTTGTTGGAAACTGGGGCACACAGACTTGCTCATGGCCACACAGCTGATTAATGTCAAAACCTCTATTACACCACATTCCTAAATGATCTGTGCTTGAGAGAAATCTGGATTAAACTACTGGGTTGGCCAAAAAGCTTGTTTGTGGGTTTTTTCGGTAACATGGCTCTAGTAGCACTTAGTTATCTTTAACTTCACTTGAAACAATTTTGTTACACTGTATTGTGACAGCTGTCATATCAGCATGCATTTAAAAAAAACTTATCATTTATAATGTAAAAAAATTTAAAAACTTATCAAAATTTGTGAATTTTTGTGTAGCCATTTTAATATTGAAGATGGAAGAATATATGCAAACTTTTTGGCATATTATTCTTTCAAGAAAGGCAAACAACTGAAATACACGCAAAGAAAGATTTGTGCAGTATATGGGGAAGGTGTTGTGACCGACTGAATGTGTCTGAAGTGGTCTGTGAAGTTTCATGCTGGAGATTTCTCGCTGGGTGATGCTCCACAGTCAAGGGAGATCAGCTGAAATTCTGATAGCGATCAAACTGGACATTAGGTGAGAACAATCAATGTCCTACACCATGTGGGAGATAGCTGACATACTCCAAATACCCAAATCAATGATGTTATTGGTGAAAATGTGTCTTTCATTTTACGGAAAAAACTAAACGGACTTTTTGGCCAACCCAAAATCATAAAGATTTAAGTTAGACATAAGGAAGAATCTTCTGACAGTGAAAGCTGTTAACCACTAAAGAGATAACAAGGAAGCCTGTCATGTTTTATTTTCTGAAGGCCTTAAAATTTTCTAAGTATTTTTTCCTGGGAAAAAAATTTTAATTGCCCCAAAATCCTTCAAGAGAGATTACAGTATAATAGAAGGAGCGTGGGTTTTAATTAGAGAGGCCTAGGTTCAAATGCTGGATGACCTTCGGCCAGGTACTCCTCTGGGCCAGCTCTAAACTGGAGATAATACCATCCATCACAGAGTTATACAACATGTTACATTACCTGGAGTTTCCTTCCAATCCTTTTAATCAACAAAAACCTCGCCATGGCTTTTAATCTTAAAATCTTCAGAACTGAAGTGAGAGGAGAAACGATTGCTTAAAATACCAAGTTCATATTCTTCCTTATTAAGATATCTCCACTAGCTTGTAAGCTTAAGGAAAGGAACAAAATATCTAATTCTCCTGAATAGGGATCATAATGCTTTACACAGGGCAGGTACTCAGCGAATGCCAAATGTAGCTGAAAAGAGTATTATATGAAATTTAAAATAAAAAGACTAATGACTAAAAATATGCACTGGACTCACCATATAGCATTTCTACTATTACCAATACAAACAGCAGCAGCAGCTAACGTTTGTCACATATTAGTTACAGCCCCATAGAAATAGAAGGAAGAGCATTCCTATGGTATTTTGAAGATGACTAAGTATCTTCTGTGTATTATCTCACTTGATTTCCATTTTATGGATGAGGAAACAGAGGCCTCCTGAGAGTAATTTGCCCAAGGTGACACAGCCAGTAAACAGCAGAGCTAAGATGTGACCCAGGAAGCCTGATTACCAAAGTCTATAACGTTAACCACTATGCTGTACCGATTCCGCCCGCTCTAGTGGAAGAAGGTCCTGAACAAAAATATCTGTTCTGCTTAACACCTAAACAGTACTTTTAATTTTCACAGAAAGCAGAAAATTGCCACGTTGAAAAGCCTTGGGGCCCATGCAGGCAGGTACCAGAGTATCTGCTTTGTACATAAAGAAGCCAGAAAAAGACAAATCAGGAACTTTCCATATATATTTTCTCAGATATGAAGAATGGGAAAGCTCTGAAGCATAATAAAGAAAGAGTCCCCTATAATCTGTATAGCCTCAGCACCAATAAATAGTAGGAACTTATCACAGTGGGTCTCTAGTCACAACTAAAGGCCTTCATTTAAAAAGTAACAGGGTACCCACTTAGCCAACACTTCTCATTTTTAATTGCATCATTGAAATGTCCTTCATATAGCTGGGTACTTAAAACAAGTATTTCAAGTGGAGCTGCATGCTGATGTGACTACAGGGAAGTAGAGGGGAACACTCAGATGATGCTCATACAAAACTATTGCTGCAGAATCTGTAGAGACATGTGGGAAAGCATGATACAGTGATAAAGGAGTCATATATGCTTCTATAGATGCCACTGTTATTATTATCCTCTACTGATCCTTTGAGGTAATCGTGGTTATCATAGAGAAAGCACTTTCTTCAAAGACAACCAATTAATAAAGGGTTAAGGACATGGCATATTCTCCTTAATATAATTCTGTTCTTGCCATCTATAAAAAGCAGACGAATCCTGTTTCTATAGTCTATAAGATGCCTTTGAGTGAACCATGCATTGGAAAAATCAAAACTGCCTCGTTATAATCATTCAGTTTTCAAAAATTAGTTGGGTTCTACTCTGAAACTCTAGCACCTGCCATGACACACTCTGTCACTGGTTATCTGGCCAGTGCAGCTGAGAGTCTGCAAGCTGCCTGCTATCACCAAAGCAGAGTGGACAGAAAGTATTAATGGCCTTGTTAGACTGGCAATAAACAAGGAGTTTGAAACTTCAATTCATTTAATGGAAAAATGAAGTTACTTTTCAGTGAGTGGAATTTTCAGAATAAATTGCCTTCACAGATTCCATAGATTGTAGGCTAAGGCAATGAGACTGTCTAAAGCCCGAAGGCTGATAAAAAGTACTTAAGTACAAAGCCGGAGTTCCAAGCCTCTACAAACAAGTCAACAGCCTATCACAGGGACAGAGAGATTTTAACCTCAACTCCAAACTATAGAGAAAGACAAATCCTGTTTGTGGATCAGTTGATATATTTTCTGGGAACTCTTAGGTACTGAAAAATAATCAGAAGCTAGGTAATCTAGATGTACTTTAATGGAGCCACTCAGGGCTGTCTTTACAAAAAAAGTACCTGCTACAGTTATCATCATCAATGTCAGTGGCTGGCTTTTCCTTAATTTGTCTTCTACTTAAGATCTAAACTGTTTGATAATACCGTGGTAATCATGGCCCAGTAAAACCAAAGCAAATAATATTCTCTATCTAGAAGACTATCATGTTTTCACAGGAAAATTTTTCTCAGCGTTTGGAGCAAGAACTATGGATAAAGCCATGGATGAGCTGAGAACACTGAACCTGTCTCAGAAAATAACAGTAGGTAAATGGATTAAGATGCCTTGGTGTGTGGAACAGGCAGACGATTTCAATATACTTGGGAGGCGTCTAGGAAATGGAAATGACAAAAATGAAATGAGCTTCATTCTTTTTTTTTTTTTTTTTTTTAAACACATGCCTTAAAGTGAGTTCTAAAGGAACTTGAGAAGAAAGCCATCACTTCCACTCACCTCGGGCTTCTTGCAATTTCTTGAGCTCGGCTTCCCGTTCAGTTTTGCTCTGCTTACTTCGAACCCCAAGGGCACTGATGACTAGCCTTCTGGCCAAGGCAGCAGAAGTCTCAGGACGCTCCTTTGCTGGCTGAAGGAACTCTGAATGGGAGAAAGGGAGGGAGTAGGAAGGAGTAAGGAAGAGAAAGCACTCTAGCTCTAAGTGATTTAACTCAGTAATTAACATACAAAATAGACTACCAAAGGCTGCATCAGCAGTAATTAATAGGGCCTGATAGATGATCAGAGGAAATTAACATGGCAAAGCACAAACAACCCTGGTTTCTTTATCTGTATTAACACACTTTCTTCCGGTGACTCTTATCAAACAGCTGAACACAGAGGTAGAGAGTAGATAAGGATGTCATCAGAAAATGACTGCTGCATAGCTTGAAGTTAGCATCTCCGATTCTTTCCGAGTGGCTGCTCTGATGCTACATATGCTACTCAGCCTTTTCTATATTCTTTTTTTCCTTAAAAACATACTCCATTAACAATAAAAATAAAAGGGTTTATTATGTCTTTACAACTCTGGATGCTGTACAAGTGTTGAAAAAAACAGTAACACTACTGTCAACAAGACCCCCCCACCCCCCCAGCCCCAACCCCAACCAGGGATTATAGGCTCACCAGCGTAAGCTCTAGCTTTGGCCTTGGCTGCTCTTGTGGCCTGTGACAAGGGCCGGATCTTCACCATGGTATGTTTACTACCCAAAGCATCACGAGCTACAAAGAGGAATAAAGGTAAGGAAGTAGAAGACATAAAGAAGAGAGATGCAAAAGAAAATTTAAGACTAGTTTTTAGAAAGCATTCCCAGATGCTATGCTTTTTTTTTTTTTCTTTCGTAGTAAGCAAAGGAGATAATATCTAGAAAATCTGTAAGGAACAACCTGGCAGTGATTATTTTAGATCAGGGATCAACAAACGATGGCTCTGTGATCATATCCAGCCAACCACCTGATTTTGTAAATAGTTTTACTGAAACAGAGCCATGCCCATTTGTTTGCATATTGTGTATGGCTGCTTTCTTGCTACGACAGCAGAGTTAAATTGTGACACAGATCATATGTCCTAAAATATTTATTATCTGGCCCTTTAGAGAGTTTTGCAGAGCTCTATTCCACGTGGTTCAGACAGGATCTAAAATCTCTAATTTCTCTGAATGCCTCTGCATCACATCTATCACTAGGGCAATGATACATGTGAAAAGGCCCAAACATATATTCAGAAAGTAGGTAATACAACCTCTCACTGGATAGGTTAAAGGGCTACTGCAAACTCATGTGTCTGGGGAAAAAAAATTTAAATACTATAAAATTTAGTCACATAGCCTTCTTAAATCTCTACTTGTAATCTGTTTATGTACTATCATAACTGACAGTTATGCTGCAAATAACCTTGAAACGAGTTGACTATTTCTCAAAACACCACTGGATTAAGGTGAAAAGGGAGAAGGGAAACACATGGGTACCAAAACACCATGCCTCAAAAACCTGTATCTACCAATTACTTATACTAGGTGAATAAAATACCAGTTGGCTGGAAAAAAGGGAAATAAGGACAAGTAGCAGAAAAAAACAGACAATAAAAATAACACAGAAATCTACTGGGTCATACCTGTAATAGCACTGGAAAATACTCCGAGGGCATGTGTATCATCCACCCATTTAATATCAAATCCTTTCTTCCTGCAACAAAAAGCCCCACAATTTTATTTCATCAAATTTACTTCATGAAACATCTTTCAAATACAGCCTCATAAAGCATTTCAGGATGAGAGAGCAACATCAACAGCACACAGGTAGAATGGGGATAATGACACAAAAAACAGCTTGGAGGACAGAAGAAGCCACGGAATTTTAAAAGCAGTAATATCATCATAAAGAACTACCTGGGAGTATTTTACATTCCCGGTTATTTTATAGACATCAACTAATTAATCCTCCCAAGTCCCTTGGGAAGGTAAAGTATTTAACACACTATTTACAAGAGATACACAGAACAAAAAGAGGTAGAAAGAGGATGCATAGGAGGGTTAGAAGAATATGAGAAGAGGAGGGAGCAGGGCAGGTCACCTGAATTTAATGCATATGTAGGCTCCAGGACAGAGACACAGACACAGACACAGACAGAGACAGAGGAGGAGAGAGAGACGGGTCATTCAAAGCAAACAAAAAATCAAGTAATGGAAAGAAAGTACAACTGTAAACAAAGAGCCTGACCTATTCTTTAAAAAACACCTCTATTTTGTAGCAGAGCTATATTGTGAACACAAGGACTATCAGGATGGTGACATGACAGTTATTTTTTTCAACTAGGAGCTTAAAACTTCTCACAGACTCAATGTAGTACTGTGGAAAGAGCACGGTGTGTTTGGGGGTCGGATATAAATGGACTCAGGTTCTGCCATCCATCCTGAGTTCTGTGCTGGTTTAACCTCTCTTAAAGCTAGGTCTGCTCACCTGTAGGAGTGGACATAGCACTTCCTTAGAGTCGTAAAAATGGAAATGAGACCATCCATGACAAGGCAAAAAGCACATTGTTGAGCATTCACTGGGCATTTAGTAAATGAGTGGCACTAATTTTTATTATTAATAGTAATATTCATAAATAAGATTATTAATATTAATGAAGATGGTGATTAAAACACAAAGCTGCCTATAGTACTTGACTCACAGGCATTATTATAGACTTTTGCACCATGACCTTTTCTATTTTTATAAAGCACTATAAAGGAAAAAAAAGACAACTGCTAAAATATTTTCCCTCTTTAACAACCAGTGAAGAAAAAATTCCTTTGAGAAAAAATTCCTCTGAGGGAAAAGGAATAAAGGAACCTTTAATGGTTAGTTAGAGAATTTCCTAAATGTAAGGGAAAGTTTAACCATGGAATAAAATGACCAACTGGAGACTGTGAAAAATTCAACAGTAAAAATCTGTATCATAAGATAGTTTACAAAAGCATACAAAAAGATCTAGATGGGTTCTGGAGGGTCTTTTAGACTTTGGAATGTATAATCCTTTAAAATGCTTCTCTTTTGGATATTTTTGGATTTGGTAAGAAAAAAGGTATTACAGGTAAGATTAAAAAGAAATAAATCAAAAGGAAGTTAATTCACTAGAATTAACTAATCTTTAGGAAAGTCTAGACATCAACAAAACAACCCTTGGTTTTAAAAGTCATCATTATTAATGACAATTTAAGGTAGTTCTAATTTGTGATTCAATTTCATTGACTGCTTTTTAAAATCTATTATACATCTTATATGGAACGACATCTGGATACTGAGTCTTAACCTAACTGTAATGAATTAGACGGACTGACCTACGCTATACATTTATTTATTTTTTTAATAGCTTTTTTTTTAAGATTTTATTTATTTATTTTTAGAGAGAGGGGAAGGGAGGGAGACAGAGAGGAAGAGAAATAGCAATGTATGGTTGCCTCTCACACTGCCCTCACTGGGGACCAGGCCTGCAACCCAGGCATGTGCCCTGACTAGGAATCGAACCGGGACCCTTTGGTTCCCAGCCTGCGCTCAATCCACTGAGCTACACCAGCCAGGGCATACATTTAGAATAAGATCTATGACAGAAGCTGTTAACTATCCTCCAGGATCCATTCACCCCTCCTTCCTTTTATAGCACTGACGCACCCCACCAACCAAATGTAAGTGAGGTACATGGCTGCTAGCTAGTTTCACCTGTTCAACAGGACACTTTTTTTAATAAATAAAGTTTTATTAAATACAGCCATGCTCATTTGTTTGCATATTGTCTACGGCTGCTTTTGTGCAAATGGATGAGTTGCCTAAAATATTTACTATCTGGCCCTTTAAGTAAAAGTTGGAGGCTATCCTCTAACTGATATAAAATTTTACAAATTCAACAGGTACGTGAATTGAATTTTAAATTTAAAATTGTAATATCAGACAATAGACCTGATTCATTTTTACTATCAAGATTGGAACATTAGAGTATAATTCCTTCCTTGGTATTAACTTTCTTTCAGATCCTAAAAATCTTTTTATAACATTCTTCCTAAATTATTTCTTTATTCCTGGAGCTTATTGTTTTTTCTTGTAAGTTACAGATACAGAGGTATGTTTCTGATTCTTTACCTTCTCTTATATATTTACGAATGATGCACATACCTAGAGTCAGTGCAATTGTTTTCAAACCCACGTACATCAGTTTTAATTTTTATTTCACTGTGTGATTTAATTATACAAAATTAAACCAATGAAATGTGAGTGTGAAATAGAAGACTTGCTATGTTTATAAAGCCTTAGTCAAATCTTTGGAAGACCAGAGAAAGGTGAAGTCACTAAAAAAACCCTAAGAAACTACTAACAACTATATTTGGGCAAAACAGTTATAAAAGACAGTGAAAACATTTTACCCTATTAGCAATATGCACTAGATGACTCTGAAAGTAGGTTGAAGTTTTTACTCTACTTAAATGAAACTGAAATATATGACAGTGACATACAAGAACTCTTCTACCAACAGACCAGTAACTTTTTAAAAAGGCCTTGGCATGACATCTTACATCAAAGACTGTCAAGTGAATGGACACTTAATAAGCGTTGTTAAAATAATCTAGTTGAGACATGTAACAACCATTTTTTATCATCCCTACTTGACTATTTCTGAGTGGTCAGAACAACCTCAAACCAACCATTTAATTCCCAGCGCTCCTAGATGGTTAGTGCCCTTGGTGCTTAGCAGGGAAAACATCCTTTCAGGAGAAATCCTCTTCTTTTGTAGCCTCAATTCCCATAAATAAAATTCCAAGGAAAATGAGCAGCTCATGGTAAAAAAAAGAACTAAATCTCCAAAAAAGCAAGGCAGTATGAGTAAGAATTTTCAGAAATAGAACTAAAAGGATTTCAGGTAAAGTATTTACCAGATATAAACTATAGAAGGTCTATGTTTAATATGCCTAATTTTTTTTAATCTTGAAAATATTTAGAGAAAACAAGAAACTAGAAATGGACCACACAGATTTGAAAAAGATACAGAGAATTTTGAAAAATGAAAACCATAAAATGAAATCTAAAAATTCAATGGACAGATTTAACAGCAAATTAAACACAACTGAAGACAAAAATAGTGAACTGGAAACTAGAGCTAAAGAAATTACTCAGAATGAAACAAAGAGATGAAAAATATGAGAGGTAGGATGAGAATCAGGTGAGAGGTTTAATATACATTTAATCGGCATCTTAGAGAATGTAAAAGAGAGAAACTGGCACAGGGGCAATAATTAAAGAGGTAATACCTGAATGCTCTCCAAAACCAATGAAAAAATTCATTGATTTAAGATGCCAAAATAATCTCAAAAAGAATAAAAGGAAATACAAACCCACATATGGAAAATGAAAAACACCAAGGACAAAGTGAAAACTTTAAGAGCATCCAAAGAGAAAAATAAAAATTACATTCAGAAGCAACAGTTGTTTAGACTTTAAACTGACTTCTCATACTCCACAAAAAAGCCAGGAAACAGTAGAATAATATCTTCAAGTTTCTGAGAGAAATATAACTAACAACCTAGAATTCTATATCCAGTAAAAATGTCTTCTAAGGCCCTGGCTGGTGTAGCTCAGTGGATTGAGCGCAGGCTGGGAACCACATGGTCCCGGTTCGATTCCCGGTCAGGGCACATGCCTGGGTTGCGGGCCAGGTCCCCGTGAGGGCCATGTGAGAGGCAACCATACATTGCTGTTTCTCTCCCTCTCTGTCTCCCTCCCTTCCCCTCTCTCTAAAATAAATAAATAAAATCTTAAAAAAAAAAAAAAAACTTCTAAGAATTAAGTTGAGTTCTGGCTGGGCTGCTTAGCTGATTGGAGCATTGTCCCATACACCAAGAGGTTGTGGGTTCAATTCCAAGTCAGGGCATGCATAGGAGGCAAATGATCGATGTTTCTCTCTCTTCATCCCTCTGCCCCCTCTAAAATCAATAAATCCCTGGGTGAGGGTTTAAAAAAATTTAAAAATAATAAAAAAGAACAAAGTTGAAATAAACCCATTAAAAAACAACAACAAAAACCACCTAAGTTTCTTACCAGCAGACTATTATTAAAGTAAATGCTAAATAATACATCCCAGATGTACAGAAAGAAAAAGATTTCAGATGGAAGGTTTTATATATTCTTGAGACGCAAGAATATATAAAGAAAGAACACAGAAAGTTGGTAAATCTGAATGCTGAATCTATAAAATAATATCAAATGGAGTTTAAAAGGAAAAAGAAAAAAATTAAAAAGAATCAAAATGCTCAATCATAACAGCGTATAAATTGAGGTGGGAAAGAGGTAAAGAATGGAATTGGGGAATGAAGCTAAAAGCCCTTACAGTGTTTGGTAAGAGTGTGAAAATATTAATTTTAGCCGCTGAGAAGTTAATCATGCATTTTGTACTTTCTGAAGTAACCACCAAAGAAATACAAATAGAGTATCATTTCCCCCAAAAAATAGAATGAGAAAAAAATACCTCATCAATCCAAAAGAAGGCAAGAAACAGGAGAAAAAGATGGGACAAGTAAACACACAAAAAAGATGACAGGCATACATCCAAATATAGTTGATCCTTGAACACTGATGGCTTTGAACTTGTAGTTTCACTTACATGTGCATTTTTAAAAAATGACAGTATTGACAAAAATAGTACAGTACTGTAAATGTACTATCCATTTCTTATAATTTTCTTAATAGCATTTTCTTTTCTCTAGCTTACTTTATTGTAAAAAAAAAATATATATATATATATAATACATATAACATACAAAATATGTGCTAATCAACTCTTTATGTTATCAGTAAGGCTTCCAGTCAACAGTAGCCTAGTAGGATAGTTAAGTTTTTGAAGAGTCAAAGTTGTATGTGGATTTTTGACTCTGTAGGTTAGTTGGTGCTCCTAACTCCTCCCTATCTTGTTCAAGGGTCAACTGTGTATCAGTAATTTATAATAAATATAAATGAATTAAATGCACCATGAGGACAGATTTAGAAGTCATCATTAATCTTGTTCTTCCTAAAAGCTAAAATGGGTCTAGAAAGATTTATTTGGCATTTCTAAGGAACGTAGAAGAGTGCTCTGATACAGAATATTTCTAATGTATTTGGAAAAGACAATAAACAAACGATGCTAAAGTTATCAAGGAATGTGAAAACAAAAGCGATGATTTTTTAGAAGCCATTTTTAAGAAAACTTCATCCCATCTTCCCTAACACCCCCAACCATTTGCAAATACTTACTGATAACTGCAGAAAACCCGTAGGAGGTCTTCTGTACGAAATTCTTGGGGGAAGTCATAAATTTCAATGACATGTGGGAATTCACAATCACTGAGATCAATATCAGGAACTTCATTGTTGTAATAATCAAATCTAGGTTCCTGGATACTTTCTCTATTCTTCATATTCCCTGACAACTAAAGAGGAGAAAGCATATTAGTGACTGTCACATCAAGCCAGAGCATTATAAAATATCCTCCCATATTTAAACAATCTTCCTTGTCTCCATGTTCCTATTCCTTTAACACTGTCTCTGTATTAAAGCTGTTCATAAGTATAATAGTGACCATATTATAGACATGGAATATTTGAAAAGGTTCTGAATTTCTAGCAAAGACAGGCAATGCATGAAACTTAACTTGCATCTATCAACTAGTGTCTGACAAGTTGCAGAATGATTAATGTGGCGAGTTACATCTTAGAAAATGAAATTTCAGAAAATAGCTGAAGAGATAAATTAATAACATTTGTTTCATTTGAACTTATTGATCACCCCCATCTCACAGTTTCTTTTTTGGAAGTAAACAAAAACAAAACAAATTTTTAAAAAGGAAAACACTTTGTTAGTCTATCTTTTATTGAATGTAGCTTGCAAAGGAATTGGTTAAGGCAAATTTAAGTTGTTTAAATAATTATATTTAAGTTCCCTAGCATGAGAGCTACCTAAAGGAATTCCCATGTAGCAGATTAGTAAAGGAATGAACAGTAATAAAAAATAGTTAAAATTCTAGGAACCTCTCATGCATGTGGGGTCTCAGACTCTCTCACGTATGCAGGGTTCCCATACATATTTATCAATGAAATTTGGTTATTTTTTTTCTAAACAAACAAACAAACAAACAAACAAAAAACCACCTTAAAATTTTACTATCCTATAAAAAAAACTGAAGACTATTAACTATTTTACAATTGGAAGCAGAAGGGAAAAGGAAAAATGCAAAGTGGCAACAAAGCCATGAGAACCCTTTTGTCTTTCACCCATCACAGAACTCAGACGCTAGTACTGACCACTGAAAGCCTTGAGATCCTAGAGTATCTTCTCACTGATAATCAAAGCCCAACTAGACCCCTTTGAGCTTTCCCTCTTTACATTGTTCCTCCTTCCCCATCAAATGGGAAAATGAGAACTCGCAATGCCAAGACTGTATCTTGGCACTGCTCTTTGGCAGATCAATTTTATTCAGGAGGGAGGGGAAGGGAAAGGTGATTTAAGTAAAATCAACAAAAATGTTTATTTATTGTGCTGTCTCTAGTTCCTTTTCTCTACTAAGCTTCAATTTTACATCTAAAAAAATGAGAATAATGACACTTATACCTCATAGACAGGAGTGTGGATTAAATGAAATCATGCAGTAAGTGCTTAGCATACTACTTGGCACCTATGTATTCAATGAATTCAACCTACTTTAAACAAAATTTAACTGAGTGCTGAATCTATTACAGGCCAAGCTATTTCCACTCTTAGGATGCAGAAAGTAGAAACAGAATATTCCCCTCACCGTAACAATAATAGCAGCTGATATTAAAAATCACAACATTTCTGGAGTCCACTAGACAGCTGAGTATCCAAGACAACCAAGAAAACTAAAATCCACAAGGAGGACAAGTCCCTCCAAAGAGTAGCACGACGTATAAACTGTTAGCCTTTGGCAGATCATGGCAAGAAGTGGCCACCACACAAGCAGGCAAGATTATCAGTTAATCTTTTAACAAATTCTTAAAAGCCTAGAGTATGCTGGTATATCAGTTCAGAGTAACTCAGAGCCCCAGGAACAAGGGGAGTCCTTAGTCACTTGCAATCCATCCTGTTACCAGTGCCACACTGTCCTGATGACTGGAGTTTTATTATAATAGGTTTGAAATCAGGAAGTTTGAGTCTTCCTACTCTGTACGTCTTTTTCAAAATCATTTTGGTTATCCTGGGTCCTTTGTATTTCCATATAGATTAGTTTGTCAATCTGTACAAAAAAAAGGGCAGTTGGGATTGTGTTGAATATGTAAATCAATTTGGGAACTAAATTTTATTGAAGAGATGAACATGGGACGTCTTTCCAGTTATTTAGGTCTTCTTTAATTTCTTCCAATGTTTTGCAGTTTTCAGAGTACAAGTTTTATGTGTCTTTTGTTAAGTTTAATCCTAAATATTTTTTATGTTATTGTAAATGGAATTGTTTCCTTCATCTCATTTTTGGATTTCTATCACTGACTTTCAGAGCTACTTTCCAAAAAACAAACAAAACTAAGCACTGTGTGTCCATGCATTTAAAAATTGGGGCTAAATAATACATTGTGAGAGGTAAACAATGCATCACTATAAAAAAAACCTTGAAAATATAAATCCTTAGAACTGATTATAAATAGAAAGGAAAAGAGAGACAGGATGATCTAACAAAAAAAATCTGGTTAAGGTCTTTTGCTCTAACCTAGTCAGTAAAATTGAATTTGTATAATTATATCCCAATTCTAAGCTAACTAGTAAGCATTTGGGCTTCTGGGACTGATTAAACACAAAGTGCTACTATTAGCAAAACACACAATTCTTACTCTGCATTTCGCGGAACAACAGATATAAAGCCTATATATTACATACTCCTGACAGTTTAACACTGAGACTCCACTGTTTTCAGTGATTCCTATCTTTTCCTAAGATGACAAAGTTTCATTTCCCCAAGGTTAGGATATTGTTGGGATCAGCTTACATTTCTACTGGTAAAACATTTTTTGTGGAGGTACGGTAGTAGGTAGGAGGCCATACTATTAATGATGTTTTCTCTCCTGAAAATCACAGTAAAATATGCAAGGGGGCCTTGACAGATTAGAGAGAGGAAGGTGTGGCATAGAAGGGGTAAGTCTAAGAGACAAATATGGTATGAAGCTGGAAGAGAGAACCAGAGCAAGACCGTGTGTGTGGTGGGGGGAGGGGAACATGGCAGTAATGAGCCTTCAGGGAAAGCTTCTAAGACCTGATGCACTGATTATGCAGGTAACTTTGCAGAAGACCTGCACTGTCTAGCACGAGTACTTGAAATGTGGCTAGTCTGAATTGAGATTTTTTTATGTATAAAATATGCAATGGATTCAAGGACTTAATACAGATTTTTAAAAGAATATTTCAATCATTTCTTATATTATGATTACACACTGAAATGTTATTTTTGATAAATTAGATCAAAATATATTATTAATTTCACCTGTTTTTTACTTTTTTAAATATGGCAACTAGCAAATTTTAAAATATACACAAAGTTCACATTTATTTGTAGCTTGCATCATACTTCTATTATACATAACTGGAACATTTACTATGACATGTATATGGAAGCAACACTTGCTATGCCATTAATGTGAAACCTTCATATTGTGAGATCCACATATTTTTTTTTTTTTTTTTATGGCTAAGATATGCTTGATAGAGCAACAACAGAAGGAAGAGGTTTAGAATTTGGTTCATTTTTATCTATATATTATAGATCAAAGGAAAGTTTGCAGACAACTCGGAGCAAACAATTTTAAGTTATGAAACGCAAACATTTTAGGATTTTTACTAGTGGTTTATCTTGCCATTTATAAAGCATAGGTGAAATCTGTGTATTCCTTCATACACATAAAACAAAAACACTCAACTAAATTATCTTCCCCAAAGTGAGGGTCTTAAGATTCTTACAGCCTAGTAGTCTGGTTTTTAAAACAAGTCTGTAACATATCACCTGACTTGTCCTGATTCCTATTTGGAGAGGGGAAAAAAGAGCGGGAAGAGTACGAGGTCGACAAAGCATGGACCATTGAGCTTTTTATTTATTTTTTATTGTTTTTTGTTTGCTCCTTGGTTCTTTGAGATACAAAAGGAAAAACAAAAAGTTCTGAAATCACAAGTCAGTTACTCTCTTATACTACGTAATTCTGAAATACAGTTATCTTTATATCTCTATCAGATGTGCATGTCTAATGAGCTATCATTATCCCAATTACAAAGACAGAGAATTGCATCACAGAGATGAAAGAATATCCCTAAGGTTACAAATCAGATTACTGACAAAGTTTGAATACAGGTCTCCTGACTGCTAGTCTAGTATTCCTCCCCTAACACAATGAAGTGACCTTACAGTGAACAGAATCAGAAATAGTGTCAGTAGCAATGATCAGGACAACTAATTCTCTCTGATTAAACATTTATGAATGTAAAGTATTCTAGGAGGAAGGAAGGAAGAAAAGGAGAAACAAGGAAGGAAGAACTAAGTGAGGGATGATCAATGGCAAAACTGGAAAGACCACACCAGGTTGCTGATTTCTTTCCAGTTCTATATTCTAAATAGCCATAAGATTATAGATTAAATTCCCAAAACAATGCTTTGATTATGTCATCTTTTTATCTAAAGTCTTCAATGGCTATATTTTAACTCCTATAATTTGGCCCCAACCTATGTATGGTAGGCAGAATAATGAATGGTCTCTCAAAGAAGTCCATATCCTAATTCCCTTAATCTGTGAATATGTTACATTGCAAGGAATCAACGTAGTAGATGCAATTAAGGTTACTAATCATCAGACTTTAAGGGAGATTATCTTGAATTATCTGGGCATGCCCAGTGTAATCACAAGGGTCCATAAAGGCAGAAAAGCTCAGAGGCAGTAGTCAGTGTCAGAATGATATGATTCAAGACTCAGCTGGCCACTTTGGGCTTTGAAGATGGAAGGGAGACCATAAGACAAGGAATGCGGGCAGCCCCTATAAGCTGAAAAAGGAAAGAAAGTAGTCTTCCCCAGAGCCTCAAGAAAGGAACAGAGCCCTGCCAACAACTAATGTTAGTCCAGTAAGGTCCATTTTGGACTTCTGATCTCCAGAACTGTAAAATAATAAATATGTGTTGTTTTAAGACTCTAGTTTTGGTAATTTATTGCAGCAGCTGTAGTAAACTAATATACTACCTTCTGTTTTATCTCATGTCATGCCTTATAACATGCTACACTCCAACCAAAGAATAATACTCACTATGGCTAAACACATTTTGTTTCTTCCTGCCAACTGCTTTGGTCTCATTACTTCGCAAGTGCTGACACCTGTCAGTTTGCACATCTCAAAATATCACATCATTCTGCAAGGATATACTCAAATACCACCTCTACCATGAATTCTCCCCAAAATACCCTCAAGCACGTATAATCTGACTCTTGCTCTATACTGCTGTAGCATTTATCGCACCTGTACTACTTTATAATGTTCATTACACAAACAGCTACAACTGTCTCCTCCTCTAACCTCACTGTGACCACCTGACCACCCACCCAACATTTAATGTATGTTTAACATACATTAGAAAAATATTGAACAAAGAATTTTAATATGTAATAAAGTCCTAAAAGTAAAGGAAGTGCTACCAGTGGATAGAGGAGAACAAACTTTGCTTACTCTTCTTCACTGCCCAAGTAGAAAAGTAATACATAGAAAAGGCAGAGAAAGGTACCACAGGCAGAAGGAACAAAGTGTGCAAAGACATGCAAGGAGTGTGGTAGTCACTGAACAGTTAAGTGTGGTTACATCAAATAATGTGAGGACCTAGAGGAGTACTATGGGCCTAATTCTGCTGCCCCCAAATTCATGTTCAAGTTCTAACCACAACTACCTTAGAATGTGACTATATTTGGAGATAAGGTCTTTAAAGAGGTACTTAAGTTAAAATAAAGTCATCAGGGTAGCCTTAACCTTATTCTTAATCTTTATAAGAGGAAATCTGGACCCAAACACAAAGGGAAGACCATGAACAGACACAAAGAAAAGACAGCCATCTACAAAACAAGGAGAGAGCCCTACAAGAAACCAACGCTGCTGACACCATGATCTTGGAATTCTAGCTTCCAGAATTGCAAGAAAACATATTTCTGTGGTACTTTGCCACAGCCAGTCTGGGGTAGCACTTTGTTCTGGCAGCCTTCACAAAATAATTCAGGGAGTTAAGTCTAGAAAGGAAGGTTGGGCTTCAGTTTCCTAATCAACATTCTGACTCTATAATTCAACTATCATACTTATCCCTACATTTCCCCCACTGCACATATTATCTTGCAAAACTAGGTATTCAGTAAATGTTTGTGGAAAAAATAAAACACACATGCTTCAGGTTAATTACTTTGTCCAAATGTATGCTTAACTAGACTGATTCTACACAGAGCTTTCATCAATAGGGATTTGATTTTTGTAACATACATTTTTAAAAATAATTCTGGAAGGCATTCTGAAATTTGAAAAAAAACTGACACACTTTTCTTTCCCTTTATCAATAAACTTTAATTGCCCTGGTTATATAAATCAGGTAGAAAATCTTAATCAAGAAATTATACTTCCGGTCAAGATGGCAGCACAGGGAGAAGTGGCTCGCCTCTTTGAACAACCACATCAAAATTACAAATAAAATATACATCAACCATCACTCAGAACCATCAGGAATTGAGTTGAATGGAAGTCCAACAATTACGAAATTACCACATCCATCCAGACTGGTAAGAGGGGCGCAGATATGGAATGGGCTGGTCTCTCACCCACACGTATTGGATAAAAATTTGGGAGGGGTATCTCGGGAGTAAGGAGTCCTAGATCCACGCTAGGCCCCCCAACCCAAGGTTCTAGTGGCAAGAAGATAAGTCTCCACAACATCTGGCTGCAAAAAGCAGCAGGGATTGAGTCAGTGGGAGAAACTTGTGGAGCCCCAAGCAGTTCCTCTGACAGAACCCACACATGGACTCACCTACTCAGATCACTCCCTCTGAGCTCCAGAACTGGGGTAACAGCTTGAAAGGTACCTGTGGCCTAGAGGGAGAAACTGAGGTACCTGGCATCAAGATGACCAGAGGCCATTGTCGCTTTTCTAAACTCTTACACCTCATGGAGCTGGCAAGATGGTGCTGTATCTGAGATTCCATCAATGGTTAACAACATTTGACCCACCTTGGAGATATCCAGACTCCACCCCACCCAACTTACGGGCCCATCCAAGCTGCTTTTCCAAATGAATGGCTGATCTTGGCTCATGCTTCACGTCTTTCTAAATCCTATCAAACAAGCAATAGCTGGCATCAGTGAGCCCCAGACTCAGCACTGGCAGTAACCAGCCTAGATGCACAGCTTGGCTTCACCTGGAAATCTCCAAGCCTAGCACAAGGAGCAGCCATCTCAGATTGTGTTATAGTTCAGGCAGGGTGGCCCCAGGCAGAACAGAGGTAGGGGCTGATCTTGTCCTGCACCACCTTGGAAATCCCAGAGCCTGCACACCCAGTGGACAGCTACAGACCACGTTGGAGCACAACTACCCTGCCCCTGCACAGCTGATCTTCCACAGATGGTGGAGGCTGGTGGTAAGTAATCATAGCCAATCTTTGCAGCTGACTGGCGTGGGAAAATCCCTCCCATTGATCTGCCAACAGCAACCAAGGCTCAAATATAAGAGGAGGGTGTATTCAGCCCACATGAAGGACACAACTTGAGTACCCAACTTGGGTGACAGGGGAGGCTGTGCCACTGGACCCTACAGGACACCTACTACATTAGGCCATATTACCAAGACTCGGAGTCAAGGCAACTCTACCTAATACACAGAAATAAACACAGGGAGGCTGCCTGTGTTTATGAGGAGACAAAGAAACATGGCCCAAATGAAAGAACAGATCAAAACTACAGAAAAAGAGCTAAATGAAATGGAGATAAGCAATCTATCAGATGCAGAGTTCAAAACACTGGTTATAAGAATGCTCAGGGAACTTAGTAAGGACCTTGGCAGCATAAAAAAGATCCGTCAGAAATAAAAGATTCACAAATTGAAATAAAGAACAATTTACAGGGAAACAACAGTACAGTAGATGAAGCCAAGAATCAAATCAATGATTTGAAACATAGGAAGCAAAAAACAAACAAACAAACAAAAAACAACCAATCAGACCAAAAAGAAGAAAAAAGCAGCCAAAAAAATGAGGATAGTATAAGCAGCCTCTGGGACAACTTCAAGCATTCCAACATTCACATCATAGGGGGGCCAGAAGAAGAGAAAGAGCAAAAAATTGGAAACCTACTTGAAAACGTATGAAAGAAAACTTCCCTATTTTGGTGAAGGAAATAGACATACCAGTCTAGGAAGCACAGAGTCCCAAACAAGACGGAGGCAAACAGGCCCACTCTGAGACACATCATAATTAAAATGAGTGTTAAAGATAAAGAGAGAATCTTAAAAGCAGCAAGAGAAAATAAGTTAGTTACCTACAGGGGAGTTCCCATAAGACTGACAGCTGATTTCTCAAAAGAAATTTGCAGGCTAGAAGGGACTGGCAAGAAATATTCAAAGTCATGAAAAGCAGGGACCTATGGCTAAATGATAAAAACCAGCAAGTTCTCATTTAGAATCGAAGGGCAGATAAAAGAGCTTCCCAGCCAAGAAAAAAAAAACTAAAGGAGTTCATCATTGCCAACCATTATTATATGAAATATTAAAAGGACTTATTTAAGAAAAAGATCAAAACTATGAATAATAAAATGGCAAAAAATACTTATCAGCAACTGAATCTAAAAAACAAACTAAGCAAACAAGAAAAACAGAGACAGAATCATAGATATGGAGAGTGTTTTGATGGTTGCCGGAGAGGAGTGTGGAGCAATGGGAGAAGAGGTGAGGGGATTAAGAAATACAAGTATGTAATTACAGAATAGCCATGAGGAAGTACAGTACAGTATAGGAAATGGAGTAGCCAAAGAACTTATACTCATGACCCATGGATATGAACAATGGTGCGGGGACTGCCTGAGGGAGTAGCGGGCACTGGGTGAAGGGAATCAAAGGGGGAATATTCAGGGCAACTTTAATAGCAGAATCAATAAAATATAATTTAAAAAAATAAAAAGGAAATTCTGGGAATAAAAAGTAAATTATCAAAGGGAAACAACAAAATTTCAAAATAGATCATCTAGACTTCTCATAGTGACAAATTTAGGACCTAAATCTAGGAACACTGTATTTTTTACAAGCTGTTCTCACAGCCTGGGATGGTTTGTCTGCTCCCGATCCTCCTCTCCTTTAAGAACCTTCAATCTTTCTCTTTTCTTGAAGCTTTCCCTATTGACTCAAATTTGGTGGTTTCACCCTTCCTTATACTACATCATAACACTTAGCAGCTGTATACATACCATACTTCATCAATTCTAAGATGCACATTTTTTTCATTTTCACGTGTTTGACATCAGGATGTGTCTTACCATACTGCATACTGTTAAGATTCATATGCATGAGCATAAAGTATCAGCACCAAAACTGCACAAAGAGTGGTCAGCAGTGTGGGAAAAAATCTCAGACACAAGAACAGCTAGCTCTATGTACGTGAAAAGCTGACTCAAGAATCCAGCAACAATGACTTTTGGTTCTTTTATGTATTCTTTTAAAAAGTGCTGCTGTATCTTCAAAGTTTTTGATGACAGAGTAGTTTAAGAATGGAAAGACATGGGGGTGGGAATGGGGCACAGAACAAGTAGCATAAATGGGAGGTAGACAACAGACAAGGGGAGGTTAAAACAGTATAGGAAGTACAGGAGCAGGACTTATGTGTAGGACCTATGGACAAAACTAAAGGGAGGGGAAAGGGGGGTAAGGGGGAGTGGGGAAAGAAGGGGGGAAATGGGGCAACTGTAACAGCATAATCAATAAAATATAGTTAAAAAAAAAAGAATGGAAAGACATAAAGATGAATGACTGAGTGAAGAAGTTATCAGAAAGAACTGGATTGTAAATATAAACTTTTAGGAAAACCTTAACCAATTTACTTCACCTACATTTTCCTTATGTAAGAAATGATATATGATTTAAAAAAAAAACCTGTTTAATTTAAGTTTAAAAGAGTCCTTTCAATATGCAAGAATTAAAATTCTAAAGGGTAAGCATTGTGTGAAAGTTTAAATTTTTTCTTAGTGATACATAAAATAATGACATAGTTATTCTACAATATGGTATTTTCAATTCAGTGAAACCCAGAGAGTAGAATTTTAGCGCCAACTTTGGCATTAACCTTAGCTAAGTAAGTAACAACTTTTTGGGGAGCGTCAGTTACCTTACCTATAAAACAAGAGGGCTAGACTACATTATGTTACAGGTCCCCCCTTAATGCTAACATCCCTTTTTTAAAAAAAAGACTTGTATAGTTCTCTCTCTTGGACAAGTTGAAGTTTTAGTTCCTAGTCCTTAAAGTTCAAGGGTTATTATAGAATCCTAGCTCAGATCTAAGAAGGTAGGAATAAAAACATTCCTGGGGGTAGTACTTTTACTTCACACAATTAAACATAATAAACCACTTTAAACTATAGTTATGACTGTAACAAATTTAACTACAGGGAATATAAGGGGTTACAGGGACAAAGACAATAGAGACTTGACCACAAGTTGGTGTGATAACATTACAGCAGTTGCGTCAAATGTCACCATGTCTACTTACATAATTATTTATAGAATTAACCCATATAGTTGATTCTCAATTACAAAGATTAGGTTATTCAAGCCTTTTAGTTCTATTTTTTCTCTTTCATTGTTATCTTGTCACTACTTAGCTGCTCATTAAATCACTTTCTATTGAAGAAAATCAATTTAAAATTTTATTATTTATTATAAACCTTGGTAAATTAAAAGATTTGGCTGGAGAACAGCCATAAGCTATAAACAAAAAATAAGGCTTTTGATGATCTGAATTTTACTCTATCTAAGGTACTCCAATACTACAGAAAATTGAGAATAACAGCCAATAATTTTCATATTGGCCTATGATAACGTGAATAAAATAAAAGCTAGAATATTAAAATGCTTTACCAACTAACCATCTCTAGCAGGTAGGGAAGTAAAATTGCTTATGTAAAAAATAAAAAGTAGCCTTGGCTGGTGTGGCTCAGTGGATTGAGCACCGGCCTGCAAACCAAAGGGTCATTGGTTTGATTCCCAGTCAGGGCACATGCCTGGGTTGCAGGCCAAGTCTCCAGTTGGGGGTGCGCGAGAGGCAACCACATATTGATGTTTCTCTCCCTCCCTCCCTCTAAAAACAAATAAATAAAATCTTTAAAAAAAAATAAGAAGTATTTTAAGTCTTTTCAAATTTCTCATGTCTGAATTTCAAAAACATCCAAAAAAAGTTCCCCCAAAAGATAATACCACCATGTTTAATATACAGCGTAAGTTATAGCTTCCAGTCCTCTTCTACACTCCTTTGGGCATCAGTCCTTCTCAACAGTAGAAGGATAATACCTTAGATACAATAAAATTCAGATAACCAAACTTTGGCTTCAAAACATTTATAAAAATGAACGGAAGAATGCCGTGAAAGGTGCCATCTAATGATTTCTCTTCAATAGCTAACAGCAACATCTCAATACTGGTTATCATCAGTGTGAGAAAGCCCTGGTCATAGCTTTAGATTAAGGCACAGTAAAAGAGAAGAAAGGGGCAAAGTGAACAAGCAAACAGAAAAGGAGATGGGCAAAAGGAAATAAGAAGAAAGAAAGCTGCAATAATGAGACATGTAGAGTGCCCAGCAATTGGTCAGATGATCATTTACTGACCCCAATACCAGAGGATAAATTTGAGAGGCCTAGTTCTCTCCCATGAATGGCAATGTAATAACACATGCATGCGCAGGGACTGAGTATCCTGATTTCACACAGACCTGGCTCCTACTCAGACAGGACAGAAAAGTTAACATGGCAGACTGATGCTGCATTCTTGAAAGATGTGTATAGACCCACTGAATAGTGAAAACGCTGTAGATTAAATTTATAGTCAAGAGGAAGACTGAGAAGGAAGAGAGACATTTTCTGTACTTGCTCCTCTTCCCAGCATGATGGGAAGGACTAGATGAAGAGATACTACTGATGAAGTAGAAACGTAAGACTAGACTAGCCTGAAATAATAAAACTAAATCAAACAGGGGGACACTAGAAGTTTGAAGCTTCCCAAACTAATTCTGGTATTGTTATGATAGGCAGTGACAATGGCTATCCACTGGACCTAGAAAAAACTGCAAATTTAGCATTTATTGTCATTCCACTTCTTGCTTGATTTCTCTAGTCCCTGATTCACTTTTTCCTATGCTCCCCTTGGATATTTAAAATTCTGCATCACACCCAGGCTTGTTCTCCCACATCAAAATTATTCCTTGTTTATTACTTTATAGACTATTAGTCCTTGACTACCTGACCCTCTCAGCAACAGGCAATAGATGTGGACTTCTAACCTTCAAACTGCAGACTCAAACCCACTGGTTTAAGAAATGAGTCACTCTTGTTCCAGGTAGGCGATACAGAGTACGTCTCATCATCTGAAGGATAAGAAATATAGTCTTGGTCCCTTAAGCTGAGTATCTACTATGCCTGGGCAATCCCTGTGGCTTTTTCTTAACAAGCTCGGCCACAAAGACTTTCTGTATAATGTTGCTGATTAACACAAATATCCTGTCCCAAATTTAAGCCTTACTGCACACTTACACCTCCCCAAAATCTAACCCCAAATTCATCACAACAAAAGTCTAAATTTAAATACATTTACACTGTTGGCTACCTACTTCAGCAGTCAGGCCTATAGCTGAGTCCCTCTTCTTTCTTAGCACTCCATCCCAAAGCCCAGCAGGCCTAGATGTCACCCAGCATGCCTACAAGAATTTCTGGTACAAATGATTCAATGAATTCAAATCAAAATATGGGTGAGATTTAATTCTCCCAAAAGGTATGTTTCTATCTTTAACCAGGCATTTGAACACAAATAAATTTCTAATTTTTGAATATAGTTGTTGACAATTTTTTTCCTCATAAAGATAGGATATACACTCTCTGGTTCTCTTTGCCAACCCTGCCGCTGCCCTTCCTTACTGTCAATAAACAGTGAATGAATTAAATGAATGAACATTATGAATGATATCACTGATCCTAACCCCATCTGCTCCAACCATGCCCCACATACCACATCTCATGGGATTCACTAAAATATTGCCAGGGACAGAGTAAGCACATCAGGAATCTCTGAAGTTTCAGACAAGAATCCCTTCTTTTAATGACAATGTAGGCCAAGAAATGTTTATACCTTTCTTTAGTTTTTAAAAAAGGGATCAGAAATTAAAATGATGCTGGTTTGAATGTAAATTCAGAGGGAAAAAATATTATACAACAAATCTAACAAAACTCAGGAGATTTTTAATTTTAGGAGTTGCTAGGTTAAAAAAAACCCCCACAAACTGTGAACAATGGAATCTAGTTAATGTTCCCTCTTTCTAGTTAATGTTGACTGAGAAAGAGAGAACATTATCCACTAATGAAATGAACAATAAACAATCAAATTAAATAAAATTCTTCTCTGGATGTCCCAACTGACTATATTAGAATATACAGCCTCTGGAAGGTGAGTCTATAACTCCCCACTTAGGCAGTCAATAACATGTTAGTTTAGACATTTTAATAAAAATATCAAATATTAAGTCTATTAACATGAGCTGAAACTATTAACAAAAGATATTATGAAAACAGAAATTAAAATAGCAACAGAAGAGTGAGAGTATATAGGAAGTCTCTATACTTTTCACTCAATTATTTTCAGTAAACCTAAAACTGCTCCAAAAAATAAAGTATATTTGTTATAAAAATAGAAATAGAAGAGAAATTAGGAACACAGAATAATCTAATGGAAGTGGGGAATTATAATCTCTTTTTAGTTCTATGGCCTCACCAACATGAAACAGTATCAACCAGTTTAGCCCTCAGGGATTAATTCCTCTTTTGAAGCCACTGTCTAGATTACTCATAGATAATCAAATTCAGTGTTCGGACCGCTTATATAGTTGTTTTATATTAATTATTCTTCAGATTTTTACGTGACTACCTAGTCACATGGTTATATCCTGTCTCTAAAATATAAACAATTTTAGAGCAGAGAAAAAAGTTGGCATGTAGCACATTGCCTTTAACATAGTAGTGATAATAACAATATACAAGGTCTGTCCAGAAAAAGTCCAACCATTGTTAATAAAATGAGAACGGTGTGCATGACATCGATGTAACTTGGCAGTCAAGAAGAGTGGACATGAATGCACATGCATGAACTATGACAACTTCACTATACTAGTCAGTGGGGGCGGTAGGCACCACTGAGTGAGCATGTGGCTGTCTCATTCAAAATGACTAAGCAAATAGAGCAATGAATCTACATCAAATTTTGCATTAACCTTGAACATTCCTCTGCAGAAACTATTCAGATGATTGCTACAATTATGGGCAACTGGTGATTGGCAGCTTCATCATGACAACGTGCCCATTCATGCATCACGTTTCATGAATGTTTTTGGTAAAACATCAAATCACCCACGTAACTCAACCACCGTACAGTCCAGAATTGGTACCCTGTAACTTCTGGCTTTTCCCAAAACTAAAATCAACTTTGAAAGGGAAGAGATTTCAGACTGTCAATGAGATTAAGGAAAATACAAGAGGGCAGCTGATGACAACTGGGAGAACTGTGTTAAGTCCCAAGGTGCCTACTTTGAAGGGGACTGAGGCATTATTGTCTTACGTACAATGTTTCTTTATTCTTATTTTTTTTTATGGTTTCATAAACAATTTATTTATTTTTAAGTATATTTTATTGATTATGCTATTATAGTTTTCCCAATTTTTCCCCCTCTATCCCCCTTCCCCCCTGCACCCCCAACCTCCAGCATCCTCCCCCCCACCCCACTTAGTTCATGTTCATGGATTGTACATACAAGTTCTTTGAGTGTTCTGTTTCCTATACCATTTTTGACCTCTCCCCATCTATTTAACGCCTACCAAATTATGCTTCTTCTTCCGTGTACCTTTTCCCCCTATTCCTCCCTCCCCACTGAAAACCCTCCATGTGATCTCCATTTCTCTCATTCTGTTCTTGTTCTAGTTGTTTGCTTAGTTTTTGTTTTCATTGTTTTTCTTTTTTTTTAAGGTTCATTTGTTGGTAATTGTGAGTTTGTTGTCATTTTACTGTTCATATTTTTGATCTTTTTCTTAGATAAAATCCCTTCAACATTTCATATAATAATGGCTTGGTGATGATGAACCACTTTAACTTGAACTTATCTGGGAAGCACTTTATCTGCCCTTCCACTGTAAATGATAGTTTTGCTGGATAGAGTAATCTTGGATTAAGTCCTTGCCTTTCATGACTTCAAATACTTCTTTCCAGCCCCTTCTTGCCTGTAAGGTTTCTTTTGAGAAATCTGCTGATAGCCTTATGGGAACTCCTTTGTAGATAACTCTTTCCTTTCCTCTTGCTGCTTTAAAGATTCTCTCCTTCTCTTTAATCTTGGGTAATGTAATTATGATGTGCCTTGGTGTGTGCTTTCTTGGGTCCCACTTCTTTGGGGCTCTCTGAGCTTCCTGGACTTCCTGGAAGTCTACTTCCTCTGCCAGACTGGGGACGTTTTCCTTCATTATTTGTTCAAATAAGTTTTCAATTTCTTACCGTTGTTCTTCTACTTCTGGCACCCCTATAATTCAGATATTGGAACGTTTCAAGTTGTCCCAGAGGTTCAAAAGTCTCTCTTCATTTTTTTGAATTCTTGTTTCTTCATTCTGTTCCAGTTGGATGTTTATTTCTTCCTTTTGTTCCAAATCATTGATTTGAATCCTGGTTTCCTTCCTGTCACTGTTGGTTCCCTGAATATTTTGCTTTATTTCATTTTGGGTATCTTTCATTTGTTCTTTCATTTTTCGACCAAGCTCAATCAGATCTGTGAGCATTTTGATTACCAGGGCTTTAAGATCTCCATCAGATAGGTTGGCTATCTCCTCATTGCTTAGCTCTCTTTCTGAAGTTTTGCTCTGTTCTTTCATTTTGGCCATATTTCTTTGTTTGGGGAACCTGTTAAGTTGTAAGGGGTCAGGGCCTTAGGTATTCAGCAGGGCAGGGCAACCCTCTTTGCTGTGCTGCAGTGCTGCTTGTGGGGGAGGGGCCAGAGAGGGAATGACGCAGCTCCCCTGCTTGACCCTAGCCCACTTTCCGAGAACCCTTGTGTGAGACTGGGAGTTTCTCCCACTGCGGCAACTGCTGTAGTCCACAGCCAGCTCTGAGTCTCAGTTTTCCCTTACGTCAGCCCCGCCCCCATGGTCCACTGCCTCACGCAGGTTCTCTCCATCCACCGCCTTACCAGTCTGGTTGTTCTATTGGACTGTTTCTTTAATTCTGTGGTTGTCAGAGTTCTATGCAGTTTAATTTTCTGGCATTTCTGGTTGTTTATTGATTTTAGACTGGTCGTTATCCTCCTTTTGGTTATGCGAGGAAGCAAAGGGTTTCTCCCTACACCTCCATCTTGGCCAGAACTCTCTTATATCTTCAACAAATGTGTCTTATTTTTCATATTACATGGCTGGATACCTTCTGGACAAACCTCATATATCTACCTATTTGTAATTTATAGGTTTATCAAACTCTAAGTTCTCAACATTTATTATTTAACTGAAAAGTGATGGGTTACCAACTAGTAATGAGGTCCCTAAAGGTGGGATATGAAGGACTTTACTCCCTTTGTACTTCATATAATTTGTTTTTAGTGGATTATGAATTTTCCCTTCCAATTTTGGATTGCCTCCTTAAAAATGGAGAGCACAGCAGAAGGAATGGGTGGTGTTCTTTACTTTTCTCTTTTCTACTGTTACATATTTTTATACATGGTATACATTATGTAACAAAAAGAGACTCTTATGTTATTATTTATTCCCATCTACATACTCAAATCAAGGCCAGACATGGCCAGTGAAGGGACCAGATGCCAGCACCTATCAACATCAATGTTACATTTCTCGTATCCTACTAACCCTCCTACTAATAAGTTTGCTGATCAGCAGAGGCACAGGGGCTATGGAAGTTTTATCCAGACAATAATAATTCCTTTGTTCTTGTACCAAGATCTGAGGGTTAAAAGAGGTCACGCCAACATCCTTTTCTGTATCAATTACCAATTTAAGTCTCTGGGTAACCCATACCATGGCTTTAGAAAATTAAGTGTGACCTACAGAGACTCATCAAGAGTTGCAGTTCTAGGACTTCAGTAATGGCCTAGCTATGTTCTCTACACTCATTAGTCAGTTTAAGAGGTTCAAACGTCACAGGAAACTGCTTCACATGCCAATGGCTGCCACACCCAGCTCTACAGCATACTTTTCTGCCTATTAGAAGTATTAGATAAACCTCCATATGTTTAGCCATTGTCAACAAAGAAACAGGCAAGCTGGAAAAAGAGCCAAAAATCTTTGGTTGGAAAGTTTTCAAGGTAGGCAGACACTCTGGTTTAGCCTTTAATGAAGTATGTTTGGAGTAATATAAATAATAAACTAAGTGTTAATAGTCACCAAAGGACTATTAATGATTGGATTTGTGACATTTCTAAAGTAACTATTATTATTACATCTTCTAATACCCAAAGCATGTGAGACCAAAGTTTAAAATTGGATCCACTTCAACATTCTCAATCCATATCCTTCTTTCTTCCTTTCATCCATCCTCATCCCTCAACACAGACTCATTCTCTACACTATGAATCTGCAAAGATAACCAAACACAAAACCCAAACACTGGCTGTCTTCAGTTAAAACACTACATATTCCATTTCCTGCCATTCCCAGCCTTTGGTCACACTAGTGTCCTCTTTGGCTACAGTACTACGCTCCTCAAAATACTGAGTAACTGCCTAAATTCTTTTGCACCTAAACAGTGTTAAGACTTGAAAAACTAGTTACTCACCAGAACCCCTGCCCCTCTCAATACAAAAGCCATATTCCTAAGCTACCACACAGAACCCAAGTTCTAGCAGCAATGATGTTTTGAAAGCATGTGGAGGTCGCCCTGAAAAGAGAGTTCTAACTCTGCCCTATCACTTACATCCATTCAGTGAATATTTAGAGCTACCATGTGTGAAAGGCTCTGTATGCCATGCTCTTCTTTTGCAGAAAACTGTTCTCTCTCTCCTATCTGTACCTGTGCTTCCTACCCCGCTTAGGCAGTCAACCCCTTTTCCAACTCCTGTGAACACCACTGCCTGTCTCAGATTAAAATCTTTTCTTAATGCTTGATTCCTTAATAAATTCTATATATTCATCCAACTTTCCCCATTATTGGTATTTCTGAATCTAATTTGAGTCTAAAATCTCTGCTGAATACTTTTTCTTATTATGGGCTGACAGCCATTTCTACTTACCACACTCACTTTCTGATATATTTAAGTATGGGTATTACCTTTGAGCAGTATTATTACTTTATGTGCATCAGAATCACTTGAAAAACTTGTAAATATACACACTGCTGGGCTAAAGCATTTGCATTTCTAATATAACTGAAGCTCAAGCTGCTAGTCCAGGAACCATACTATGGGAACCATTCCCTCTGAGAATCTGATGAAAGCTATGAAAAACTGTACATACATATAAAATTTTTCATGAATTTTCAAGAGGTTCATGAATGTCCACTTGTAGATACTTTCTGCTCTCTGTATTTTTCTGAGGAATGTTTGGGACACAGTGTTTCCTAATTTGAGCATAAGAAGTGCTGGTACTGGAGGTCTGCATGCCAACACCTCAGAGTGAGGAGGAACTGCTCGGTACTGGAAAGTCAGTTCTGTCCAATGGGCTGATCTCTTCAGTCTTATGTGTCTCTTCACAGGTATGTGATCATTTTTCCATACTTCTGGTTTAACTCTCAGAAACAAAAGACTCATCACTTATTTAAAAGCCCCTTTGGAATACTCAAACAGAACTCTATTTTAGAGGTGAGGAAGTGGTCTGGTAGAAAGAACATAAACATTGGATTAAAACAGAATTAGACTGTAATCCTGTTTCTGCCTTTCCTAAAGGTATGACCACCAAGCTTTAATTTCCTCATTTGTAAAATTAGGGATTTTATAGGGAAATCAGTTTTTCCCCTTTCAGGCATAGGTTATGCAAACCCACTATAAGGAATGAAAGGGGAATGGTTCTTATTTACAGTAAGGAATTTAAATGTTGAAAGTCTAAATTAAGAATATGAAAAGACTGAACTAGATAATTTGTAAGAGGCCTTCAAAAATTTAACTGTTTGTATTTATGAACTCTAAAGAGCCAGCATGTCATTATTCACTTATATTTTCTATACAGACTCAATAATCACTTATTCTTTACCTCAGCATAAACTACTTAAAAAAAAAACCATATCTTCCTTTATTTTACTCTTCCCTTCTCTACTTCTTTTGCTCTACTGTGTCTAAAAATATCTGAACATTGACTAGAAAATTAAATAAATATGAATAATAAATTATTCTCCTTCCCTCAAATAGGCCTATGTAAAATACATCTTGTCAACACAGAAAAGCCCCTTCAAAGAAGTTTCCCTCTGTATTTCCTAAACAGACAGCCAGTATTCACTAAATTCATCTTTAATCTATTCACAAAGATCACTCAGAACTTGGCTATTATAGATATTGCTCAATTATGCATGTTTTATTTTTTAAAGATCTACCAGATACTCTTTTCTCAATCTACAAACCCAGAAGTTTATTGCAGAAACCCTCACACTGGCTGTAAACAAGTGATTTTGTGAAGGTGCACAAATGTCTATAAAATGGACCACCCCAAATCCAAAGTTCTGTGAATCTACAAATTATTTAAGCATCAAGCAATTTCCACCACACATACCTCTGGTAGAAGGCGTGGATCCAGGCAGTCACCATCATCATTAAACATGGACTCCCAGCTCTCCTCAGTAGCAGTGCTTCCCTCTGTGTGAGAAGTTTCAGTAGCTTTTGGGTCCACAGATGTCTCTATAGAAACTGATTCTCTATCAGGAAAGGATATACCAAGTTCTACATTCTCTGCGTCATCTCCCTCTTTTGACTTGAACTCTTCAACAGTTTTCAGTTCATGCAATGCCTCAGTTATATCACCAGTACAATCTAGATCATTGCCCAAGGCACTAGCTGAAAGTACTTTTGTCCCATTTAACACACAGAGTTCAGAGTCCAAAAAGGTGTTATAATTAGTACCAGCAATCTTCTTTACAGGCAAAGACGAAGCCACATCTGACAAGTTCTCTATCAACTTTCCTGTTGACTCGGTGAAACTAGATGAAATACTCTCAGCATAAATATCTGAGCAAGCAGTCAGGCTGCTGAAATTTCCAGTGTCATTTCCAGTTCTTGCTACATGAAGAGGGGCAATACCTGTACTCATTTCTAAATATTTTGAGAAACTACTTGTGTTGCTACAGCCCTCATCAGCTATTCTAACTGCCACGGCACAAGAGTTGTCTACAGTTATTTGATCAGATAGGGTATCTGTAATGTTCATCGTACACACACTACTTGTAATGTCGCCTACAGTCTTACACCCATTACCTGTGTCTGTTTCGTGAGCAAGGGCAGCTGATTCAGAGGGTTCCGACTTTACACATAACTCATTAGCAGTGCTGTCATTCTCCTCACAGTCGCTAATCACTGTTGGATCAGAAATGCCATTTGTGCTCTCTAACTTGTTGACTAAAGTCATTTTATGAGAGATGTGACCTATTGTCTCAGGAATGGAATCTATACCTTTCTGACCCAAGACGAAATCTGCACTGTTAGCTGTATCACCAACACTGTCAGCTTCAAAGTCTACACAGGTTTGATCAGTGACACCATCTGAACTTCCAGGAACAGGAAGAGTGGTGATGCCTCCACTGCCGAGCTTCAACATTCCACCTGATGTTTGCACGTCTTGTTGCACAGTTCCAGAATCGGAGCTTAGTTTTACTGGTGCGGTCATGCTCTCAGGTCTCAAAACAGAATTATAAACTCCAGGAAATTGAGATTGTTTCTCTATAACCTTGGCATCAGTTTCAATTCTGCTCTCTAAATCTCTGTTTTCAAATGTTTCCCCATTTAGTTCAAGCCTACTGAAATCACAGAATTCCACGTTTTGTAATGGCTTGTTTAGAATCAAAGACTCACCAATTTCTGAACAAGACTGAGAGAGAAGCAACCTCTCGTGTCTTGTCACATCTGTGGTTTCAAGCTCCAAACATTCCACCTTCTTTGGCTTAAAATGTCTTTGTAAAAGTTCACTAGGTACAGTCCCAGAATTTAGCACTCCTTGCTGATGTTCTTGGGATAATATTTCTTTGGATTCTGTGGCTCCCCTCTTAGTACAAACCCTATCTTTATTATTGTCTTGAAGGCATGTGTCCTTTCTTAATTTTGTTGAAGATTTCTTTCCTTCTTTCCGACTGTGCTCCTTTTTATCGGGATAAATACTTAGTCTTTGAGCCTTAGGTTTATCTTTAAAGATCTCCTTTTGGGAGAGACAATCTTCTTTTTGTTCTTCTTTCACCATAGAGCTAGGTAGACCAAAGTTTTTTTCCTCATTCCCTGTCTTGAGTAGTCCTACACCCCTTCGAGCTTTAGGAACATAAAGTGCCATGTCAGGCCTTCTGGCTCGAACTCTGCATCTCGCTGCTTCTTGCTGCATGGCACCACCTCAATCTGCAAGAAAGAGAGACTATTTAATCACCAGAGACTAATTACAACATATTGAACCAAGAGATTTTTAAAGAGTAAGTAAAGGACCTACTAGTCCATCCTATAGAAACCTTGAAGTTGAAAAGAAGAAAACATGCCATAAAATAATTCGTGCATCAGGTAAGCAACTAATAAGAAGTAAATTCCAAAATAATTCATGAGCCCATGAATTTCATCCATGTATCCTTTCTTCAAATTCCCCAAATCATTTACCGCTACCTCTCAAGTGCTCTCTACTTTTTACACAAGTAGCTTTGTCTTAGGCTGACTTAAAACAGATTATTAGAGGAGTGATTTTCACCTATCAAGTACTCAAAAAACATAACAATCTCCATATTCTAGGAGCTCAGAATTTTCATTGAAGAGCATATTCAAGGTGGATTCTAAAAACACATTTGTTCAAATATATACACACACACACACACACACACACACACACACACACACACGATATATATTTTTTTAAAAGAGTAACTTGAATGGGAATAACTTGAATGTGGGCTAGAAAATAAGGCAACGAATCAGGGACTGCTTTTGAATTATGATTTTTAGGAAGAAAAGGTAGTGGGAGAGAGAAAGCCATTATTCTACTAATACTATTTAATCAAGTGACCTACTATAAATTTTTCTTTCTTCCAGAAGCAATAAAACAGGTCTGAAGAGGAAGAAGGAGGGTGGAGGCCAAGGAATGTGATGAGACAACTCATACTAGTAACTCCCTGACAAGCTCTACCATACTTACTCAAATGGAATTTAAAAAGGGGAAAAATTTAACAAAGGTTAAATACACCTTCATCTACTATCTACAAAATATAAAGAAATGTGCTACACAATTCATACTGAGTTATTATTTTAACTATGAATTTTTTAATTTTATTTTCATTTTATTTATTTTTAGAGGAAGAGAGGAAGAAAGAGAGGGACAGAAACATCAGTGTGTGTTGCCTCTCACAGGCCCCCAGTTGGGGACCTGGCCCACAACCCAGGCATGTACCCTGACTGGGAATCGAACTGGCAACCCTTTGGTTTGCAGGGCTGCGCTCAACCCACTGAGCCACACCAGTCAGGGTTATTCTTTTAATCTTCAAAAAAGTGAAATAGGTATTAGTTTGTCCAGAGCAAAAAGAATAAGAGATGGTACATACACACACATACACAAAATAGCCATATACTCTTCAATTTACCTGTTGTTAATATTCACCAAGTACATTTCAAAGGAAAGAGATAATAAAAGGAAAAGAAAGGCCAACAAATCCTGTCCACTCTTTTCTAGATCCCTAAAATTTCAACTGATTCAGAATACATGTACTTCCTCACATAAAAAAAAAAACTCTGCTCTCATGGCCCAGGCTGTTTTCTTTTTTTAATCCTCACCCTAGGATATAGTTATTGATTTGAGAGAAAGAAAATGTGTGTGTGTGTGTGTGTGTGTGTGTGTGTGAGAGAGAGAGAGAGAGATACAAGGATGTGAGCAAGAAACATCAATCATTTGCCTCCCGTAAGTGTACCAACTAGCAATCAACCTGATAAGCTAAGTATGTGCCCTGTCCAGGAATCAAACCTGCAACCTTCTGGTGTATGGGATGGCACTCCAACCAATCAAGCCACCCATCCACAGCAACACAGGCTATTTTCTTTTTGGTTCAGATATATACCATGACCCTGAGCATCAACTGTCCTGAGTTTTCTTCATGTCCCTTTTCTCTTTTGATGTCTTAATTAACTAGCCCACCAATCTTCACAGATTTTCTATTTTTTTCATTTGTGAACGAATATTATTTTAACATTGAGCCATGCCATGATTTTTTTTAAATGCCTACTTTTCAAAACAGAAATACTAATGTATATTGCATTGGAGAGATGCCACAGACAGTGTATCTTTTATTTTTAAGGGACAGCACAAATGCCATCCTCCAATACCACAAATCATGCAGTTGAGTTTCCCACATTTGGGGAAATCACAAGGGTCAGCATGTCTGCAGTGCAATGGATAAATCTCTCCCTGGGAAAGCCATCTTCGCGATCGTGGTATCTAATCCACCCTGCCAGGTAGGTATGACACAGTGTATCTTGATCTCAGTTAGCAGACATCTGACAAAATACATTACAAGGAACTTTTGTACATAAGACAGTAAAATGTGATCTACTTAACAGAAGTGATAGGTATACTCAAACAAAAAGTAACAATAATGGGTAGAGGTAAATTTAGAGAAGGTTATTTAAAGGAGAACTATGTCCCCACAGCCCTTTGAAGTTCAATGTTTTAAAGAATAACTTGGGTGTTAACAATAGACATTGAGTGCTTATCAAATATGCAACTGACATATAGGATTAACTGACACCAAAAATTGTAAAATTACAATTTAATATCATTTTTACAATTTGAAATGCTGTACTGAAAGTAATATGAAGACATAAGAATGCATATACACCAAGATCTGCTTTGGGTTAAAAAGAATCTAATACAGAAGACTTGACTTGTATATAATTCCCACATACACAAAAAATCTAAAGGCTTTTACTTCATCTACAAAGTCAGCGAGAGTCAAACTACAGCCATGTAGAAGTTTAGAAAGGCAACACAGTCTTAGAGTACAAAGTCTAGAAAATAAGAGATACAATGTATGTTCAAAGGAACTAAGCATTCTGCTGTCTACTTCCTGCCCAGAGAGGTCTAAATAGAAACATCACAGTTACCTTTAAACCTGATAGACAGAACAAACGTTCTCATCTAGGGTTCTATGCTGTATTTCTCTAGAAGGCAGTACCAGAACCAGCAGGTAAAAATTAAAAAGAAAGAAAAAGAGTTTAGCTCAATATAAAAAGAACTCCTAGAGTTCTCCAACATCATTTTTAGGTAACAAACTCTGTATCTAGAATAATTGAAATACATTGTGAATGAATTTCTGTCTATAAGATAGATTGGTCTGAATTTATTTTAAGCATTCTTAAAACTAAATTCTACAATTCTATTTCTCATCTGCAACAGACATATATCAAAGGCTTCAAATTTAACATTATTATGTGCTACAGCTAATAACTTTTAAATTTCAATCTTCCTTTTTTTTTAGTTAATGCCCACATATTGCCAGGATACAATTTTCTAAAGCTGAGTAACAAAATAATAAATTTATACTATTATCTATTTCCTACCAAAATACTAAATTCAAGTATGCCATGACCAGCAGTGTGCTGGTAAATGTATAGCAACTGGCTTTCCAAGTCTAATTTGGAGTACTAGTTGATATTTTTGTTATGTCAGTAATATCAACAATGTGAAATGATAATCATTTTTGAATCGAAGAATATGGCCTCAATTTCTTAGCTATGCACAATGTAACTAAAGGCAGGACACATTTAAGTTTGCATTATTATCATTTTCTCCATCACTTGAAGTCTAGGCAATCAATAAACAATGATCAAGCTTGGATTAATAACATTTGCCGAAGTCTGTGGTGGTAAATATTCCCACCTTGGCTAACTTTAAGATACCATTGTGATATGAACACAGAAACGGGAAAAGATTCACAGTAGCACATCATGATACATGATACAGTATTTCAATCATAAAGGTATAATATACAAAAATAATTCAAGGTCACTGATCATGGTATTATGTAGTAAAATAACTACAAAGTGATGAATTTTGAGTATTTACTATTGTTTATAAATGTCATCTATTTAATAATAGTAAGCTATGCAATTTAAATTTTAATACTAGCTATGTTTAACAGTTCGCAAAATTTGTAAATTTTAACAATCACCTTTCTCAGTCAAAATGGGAGATGCTCCAATACAAAACTGGCTGTGACAATTCTTTCATAATAATTCAGATACACAAAAAAGGAGCATCCCCATCCTGTGGACTTTCAAGATAATGCCAATTCAATTTAAAGACCTGTTGTGTTTTTATAAATTTCCTTTGCAAATACAGACATGAAAGGCCTTTAATATTAGGAGAAGGGGTGCCTGTCATATGCAATTTTTAAAATGTGTCTTGGATTAAAATTTTCCCACCCAGGTCTTTACTAAAAGCATTTGATCTTTTCTTTCTCCCTTTTAAAAGTTCTAGTTTTTTCACAGTGTTCTAAGTGGTTTTATCAGTACCTGTCCAACTACTCCTTTTGCTTTATCATTTGCTTTTATCGTTTTTGCACCCATGCATGTTACCTCTCGCCCCTCACTCTACACACACACATTTTCCCCACTGAACCTTCTGAGGACAAATTACAGGCATCATGACCCTTTACCCTTAAATGTTTCAGGGTATATTTCTTATAAATAGGCATATCTTCTTATACAATTATAAGTTAAAAATATCAGCAAATCTAACATTGACATTTTTATCAAATCTAACTTAAGTATTCAGATTTTGTCAGATGACTCTGTAATATCCTTTATAACGTATTTCCCTCTCCAATACCGGATCCATTGTAGAAGCAGGTAGTACCATGTCTCCTTAGCCTCCTATATTCTAGAAAGTTTCCACAGCTTTTCATTGTCTTTTATGACACTGACATTTTGTAAGACTAGGCCCTCTTTCTCCTCCTCTCCCTTTCAATTGAGCGTCCTTCATTTAATGCAGTACAGGGGTGGTCACTGTTCTTATCAAGGCATCACACCTGGAGGAACGTGATTTCCATCTCTCCTTCAGTGGTGGCGTTAACTCTGATGGCCCGGTCAAGGTATCGTCCAACTTCTCTACTGTATAATTACTGTGTTACTCTCTCCCTTGCAATTAATAAACAGTCCTTGGGGTAACACTTAAAAAGCATGTAAATATCTTGCTCCTCATCAAAATTTCCCCTTAGATTTCGCATACACTGATGATTCTAATCTGATCCAAAATTTATTATGATGGAGGCAAAATGATGATTTTTCCAACTCTACAAGTCCCTTCACATTTATTAGTCAACACTTGGCATTTTTCAGAAAGAAAAAGGAAACCATGTATCTTACCTCACCACAGAAGTTAAGATGACCTAAATTAAGCACCCCCCAATCTTACCTTTCATAGTTGGTCAATACACTAAAACATTTTTTAACTTTTGCAAATTGAAGTTGAAAGTAACTATCACCTTATCAAATGTCCCGTTCGTAAAAAGAAGGAAAAAAGCACGGAATTAAGTTCGGTGTTTAAAAACAATGATTAATCTGTTCCAGATGTCCGGTAATGTTTATTTCTCTGTCCCTTTTTAAAGCCATCTCAAATTCCTTTGGGAAGCAGACAAGGTACAGTCAATTCATAGATGTTAATAAACGTAAATGTGAAAGTGTGGGAGAAAAACGTATTTTGTGGTAAATGTGGACAATATATTTCATATCTATCTTCAACTTACATTTGTTTAAACTAAAATATTCTGTAGAATAATGAAATGCTTCAAATGAGGTATATATTGAGTTCTGACCATGACACCCCCTTCAAATGACTTGGAAAACTATACAATAGAAAAACACTTATGTACAGTATACATTAAAACACCTATGCAAATATCCTGAATGCAAGGTTCAAAAATTCAAGTTTCAATGCAAGATGACAGGTGAAGCACACAAATATACCCTCCCCTGCTCAAAACGGACCCACACTTACGTGGAATTCATTGTATAATAAATGTAGCACTTCAAATCAATGGAAAAATATAGAATATCCAATGTCAGGAATACTGCCTGGCTTGCCTACCAATACTCTACTGAGGATTTTGTGTGTATATTCATGCACAATCAGTCTATCATTTTCCTTCCTAGTACTGGGGACTATGTGATTGGGTTATCAAGGTTACTGTAAGACATGTTGTGTAAATTAAAAATTTATGCATAAGCCTGGGCTTACTTCTCCTTAAATGTTTGGTATAACTCATCTATAGCACTGTCTGGGAATGGTAATTTTTGGTGAAAATGTTTTAAAATGATAATGTTAAAGGTCTATTGAAGTTTCCCTTTCTTTGAATCAGTTTCACAAATTGCTCTAGAAAATGTCTTTTGACCTAAGTTTTAAAATTTATTGATAAAGGAGTTGATCATAGCAATTAGCATTTTAACATCAGTACTTATCTAAATATCTAAAGTTAATCATTATTTGTATCTGCCTCCTAGACAATTGTACAATGCTTCTATTTCACAATCCCTTCCACATGTACTCAGTTTTCTTTTTTTTTTTAAGATTTTATTTATTTTTAGAGAGGGGAAGAAAGGGAGAGAAAAACATTAATGTGTGGTTGCCTCTAGCGTGCCCCCTACTGGGGACCTGGCCCAAAACCCAGGCCTGTGCCCTGACTGGGAATCGAACCAGTGACCCTTTGGTTCACAGGCTGGCACTCAATCCACTGAGCCACACCAGCCAGGGCCAAATGTACTTAGTTTTCATCCTTTAATAAACGCTCCCATCCTTTAACAAATTTTTATTTCTATTGTTACTGTTAAAAAAATCTGCTGTCAGTTTGTCGTTGCTTTTTGCAGGTATCTCTCTTTCCTCTCTGATGACTCTCAAGATATTCTCTTAAACATTTGGTGTTTTCAAGTGTCTACTGTGTGTTTAGCATTATTTCTCAACTAGGACACACTATTTTGAGTACTTTAGCTCTGAGTATTTTACCAGTTCTAGTCATTCAGGGCAATAGCTTCAGATTCATCTTGAACATCACCAGTTTTCTCTTCATAGTTGTCTACTCTGCATTTTACCTAGCCCCTTCAGTTTCTAAATTTTAGTGACTAAAGTCCTATTTGTTCCCTACCCTGCCCTGATCTCCTTGATCTTACATATTTTTAAATAGTTTTGTTGTTCTTCTTGTATTTGTTATCCTGTTTTATCTTTAATGGTTTTTAACATTTTATTATTTAATATTTATCATTATAATTGTGGCATTTATTTTAAAATTAACTTTAAAATTAGATTTTTTATAATAAGTACTAAGTATTTATTATTTAATAGTTCTACTTTCTAAAGTTCTTGAGAATTTAATTCTGCTGTCTCTTGTGTCTCTGGCTTTTGCTTTAGGCATTGTTATTTTATTTATTTATTTTTTTTTTTTGTAATTTTGAGTAGTGAGCTCAACATCAGTGGGGATTTATCAATAGCAGTGGGAACTCCATACATCAGACAAGTGTTCCTCTATGGACTGGTTCTGCATTAATGTTAATTTTTAAGTTTGAGGTTTTCCAGCCTGGACCATGCAATAAGCATAAATATGAAACTCAAACTCACAGGAGAGTAAAACAATAGCTACAAAATCTCAGAAAACTTTCTCCTTCACTCAGAACCCAGATGAAAACAGACAAGCTTCCGCATTTTCTTTCTGGAACTGAGGGTACAATGCTTTGGGATTTAAGGCTCTGGGAGGTGAACTCCATTTTCAACTCATAACTCCCAGGCCCAATGCCCCCACTCCTATATCACACATGGCTATTAAAATCTAGGCCTTTTAGTTACCAAGAAAAGCAACCTTAATAAAATAAAAAATAAACAAAAAATGTAAACAACCTAAAGGAGTAATATCTTAAAATTATGGCTCATCCATACAGTGGACCAATATCCAAAACATAATCCTAAATGAAAAAAATTATGATCCAATTCTTTTTTTGTTGTTGTTGTTGCACAAAAGTGTATGTGTGTACATGAGTGTGATGTCAAGTATGGGCTGTAGTTTTTCAGTTAGAAACGTAGCTCCAGACTTGACTAGCTCTGATCTCAGACATATTACTTAACTTTATTGTGGGAAAAGTTACCACTCTAAGCCTTACTCAAAACATAAAACAAGGATAATAATATATTTACGTCACAGGGACACTAAATAGATTAAATAAAATAATGCATGTACAGATACTTGCCAGTCATGGTAAAAGTCTCAATAACAGTTAGCTATTGTTGAGTTCCTTAAGTTACAAGTTTGCACAAGGAATCAAAAGCCCTTGTAATACAGAATCCATTTCTACTGACACTAACATCTACTTCAACTATGTATCCTGGCTTTGCCCATCAGTCTCTAACAGTCTAATGTTGTAAAAATCCAAGAATACAAAGTAAACACAATGCAACTCAACTGTAAAGTGGAAAATGCAAAACTTGAAAGGAGTGCAGGATTTCATGAAGTCTATGAAAATAATATTGAAAAAAGTGCTCATCTCACAGCAAGACCCCTGGGGAATAAAGACCTGGCAGGATCAAACCAGTGAATGACTGAAGAAGGGAAAACCCAGCAAGGATGATGACAGAATAGGAACCAATGAAGAAAATGTCAAGGGAGTAAGAAAAGTCTCTTGAGAAACTGCTACAGCTCCCACTGTTTTGGTAAAACTGATGCACCAGCCTAGTCTATATGATAAATCCTAAGAAAGTCAAACAAAGTGAAGGATGCTATCAGACTCTCCCACAATGTTAGTGGAATAATTATACCAAGAAAGTATATCATTCTTTGTTAATTCTAAGAATTAGCACAGCTGTAATTACAACATAAATTTGATTATATATATAGTAAAATAAATGTTTTCATTTCAGAAAATTGTCCCTAACAAATCTTTTTTCCATTACTAGCTATAAAACTTTAGTCTTCATTTTAACGAAGGTATTTTCAAAGTATTAATAGGTATTTTCAAAGTACTAAATTTCTCACTTTATAAGAATTTCTTGTAAATGTATATTCCTAAGTGGAGAAAGGCTATTATCTAAACTCTTAACAGTGGTTAAAACTGGAGAGCAAGAAAACAAGGGAAAAGAATTAAGAATTATTAACTTTTTATACATATACCTCAGTATTGTTGGAATTTGTTACCATAAATGTAGTATTTTATTATTATTATTATTTTCATCCTCATCTAAGGACACGCTTACTGATTTCAGAGAGGGGGAAAGTAGGGAGGGGTGGGGAGAGAAACATGCCTGAGGGAGAGAAACATCACTAGGTTGTCTCCTGTATGATCCCCGACCAGGGACCAAAGCCACAACCCAGGCATGTGCCCTGACTGGAAATTGAAACTGCAACTCTTCGGTCTACAGGATGCCGCTCCAATTGAGCCACACCAGCCAGGGCAGTAAATGTAGTATTTTTGTAATTAAAAACAAAATCACTAAAATTCAAAGATTTGCTATTGTTCTAGTATATGAGACCATTACTATAAATTGCTATAGAAGAAAGCAAAGGCAATGAAAATGGATAAACAGATCTTTACTAGACAAAATCGCTAGAATTAGGAAAAAGATGAATTAAAAAAAGAGTGAACTCTTTAACATACTTGACGAGACAATAAAACAAGCAGCATATAAATTACTTGATGTTGAAAAGACACCTTCAAATGTTGCAGAATGTTGGAGCACCCTCTACTTTTTGGTCACGAATGATCTAGAACTACATTGTCCCACACAGTAGCCACTAGCCACACAGAGATACTGAGCACTTGAAAAGTGGCCAGTCTTAATTGAGATGTGCTGTGCACGTAAAACACCCCTGGACTTCAAAGACTTTGGTATACTTCCCCCCAAAAGTAAAATGTCTCATTAATATTTTTTTATTAATTATATGTTGAAATGGTACTATTTTGGATATAATGGGTTACACAAGCACATTAATGTCATCTGTTTATTTCTGCATTTTTAAATGTGGCTACTAGGGAATTTAAAATTATATATATGGCCCTGGCTGGTGTAGCTCAGTAGATTGAGGTCAGGCCTGTGAAACAAAAGGGTCGCAGGTTCGATTCCCATCAGGGTACCTGCCTGGGTTGCAGACCAGGTCCCCAGTAGGGGGCGTGAGAGAAGCAACCACACATTGATGTTTCTCCCCCTCTCCTTCTCCTTCCCTTCCCCGTTCTCTAAAAATAAATCAATAAAATCTTTAAAAAATTACATATGTGGCCCACATTTAAGGCCCATGTTATATTTCTAATGGGACAGCACTGGTCTTGTGACATATCCTTAATGTCACAAGAACGAACACAGTCTGCTTTTTTCTCCTGTGTTGCCTGTTTCATATTTTTTCACTTTCAGCAACAAGGGAATATGCCAAACCAAGAAATGAACTAAAAAATTAATGTATAGATAAGCTTATCTCTGCACAAACACTTTATTCCATATGTTTAAAATGATCCACAAAAAAGCATTAAAAAGTAGAGTCTATTTATGTTTCATATATCAGAAAACAAGGCAGATAAGACAACATTCGTATGTGATAAATGTTACCTTCAACAAATTTAGGACCATTTCTTCTAACCTAACTTTTTTTTTCCTGAAAAGAGGGCTTTTTTATAAGTTTAAAACTGTGGAGGGCCCTAGATTCAGAATAATTTCTTTGCATATTATTAATAAAACAACTTCCTTTTTATCACTATACTATCAAAAACATTTCTTATTGTCATCGGTCTATTTACAAATAGGCAAAACTAAGAGATGCAAACATCCTTCAGCAATTCAGCAGCATATATGTTCATCTGTAAAGGAATAAAACTACCTGAAAAGTAGTTTAGCATATTAATAATTAAATGTAATATATAAAACATTATGTGACACAAGTAAACCAATAGACTTCTGAGCACTAAGATGATGATACACTTTTAAATTCTAGCCATCCCCTCAGAAAGATTCACTGCTCTTCTCTCCTTAATTTCATAGTTTGGTGAATGGTATCGCTAACAACCCAGTTGTTCAAGCCAGAAACCTAGGAGTCATTATCCCTGACATTTCAATCAATTACCAAGCACTGTTCATTCTACTTCTACACTGCTTCCAGTGATTTTCTAAAATACAAATCAGATTTTGTCATTTCCTTGTTCAAAATTTTTGAGTGGCTCTTCATCACATACAAACTTTAAAGCATCCTGCATAGCATATCTGACTCTACATGACCTAGATCCACTGCCACCCTAGTACTGCCCATCTGCCCAGTCTCATCTCCAGCCACTTCCAATTTCAGACTTTAAATTTCATCAATTCCAATTGCTGGTCATACTAGAAACATGCCCAGCTGCCTTCTGACACCTCTGTGGTTTAAGGCATACTATTTCTCAGTTGGATACCTGCCCAAAAGTCTCTACCTGTCCTTCAATTCTCACCGTAAATGTTACCTCCTCTATAACTCTGTCACTAACTTCCCCTGATACATTATGGTCCTACCTATAAGTTCCCACTATATACCTTTACCTTCATTAAAGCAATGATCATATTGCTTTGCAATTATGGGTTTGCATGTCCAGCTCTCTTTTAAACTGTTCTTCAATGTAGGGTCACTTTTTGTCATTGTATTTACAATGCCATAGCACTGAATTTGGCGCCAAATGTTAAATCATGGCAACTGAGACTTCTCAATAGGTGATGTACCCTAACCTCCAATTAAGATTGGAGGTCCCATTCATTCATTCATTCCACAAACATTTATTGAATACCTATTGTATACCAAATCCTATCCAGGCACTATGAACAAAGCAATGAACAAAACAGTCTCTGGCCTCGAGAAGCTTACTCTTTAATGGTGGAGACAAAAAATAAACATACATTTAAACATATGTCTGACATTGATAAAGGCAACAGAGTAAAATGAAGCATGGAGAGAGATCAATGTGATGGGGTATGTGGCTATTTTAGAAGGGAACATGACATGGTAAAGTGGAGAAGATTACTCTGAGAAGTTAATACCTGAACTGATACTTGAATTGAGTCAGTGAGTCACACAAGTTACCCAGGGAACAGAGAACTCCAGGAAAAAAATAAGAGCAAGTGTAAAAGTTCTGAGGCAGGATAGACTTGAAAAGTCCATGGACTAACAGGAGAACAGGTGTGGTAACAGCAGAGTAAAGGGCACAGAAGTCAGTAAGAGAGCTAAGGGCCAGAACAAGCAGGGGTTTGCAGGGCAGGGCAAGAGCTTTAATTTCGAACATGCTGAGACATCACTGAAAGGTTTCAGCAAGAGAACGACATGATCTGACTTAACACTGTTAAAGATCATTCTAGCAAAAGTGTGAGGCATTTGACTAAGGAGTAAGAGTAGAAGGAGGGAAATCTATAAAGAAGTCTGAAAACTAACAGACATGCAGCGTGTCTAGGGTAGTAACAGACATAACAAGCGGTGGTTCGATCAGTGACACATTCTGAAAGCAAAGCTAACAAAACCTTGGTGCTGACTATATGGGATGTGAAAAGGAAAGGGAAACAAGTCACTTGAGAGCTTTGGTCTGATCAACCTGAGTGATTACAGTTATACTTACTAAGAGAGGGAAGACTGGGGAAGGAAATGGAAAAAGAGGAACCAAAAATTGAGATTTGGACATTTTATATTTGAATGCCTGAGGGACATCCTATACAGTTGTTAAGGAAGCAATTGAATATACAAGTTTAAAGCTCAGAGGTGGTACAAAAATTGGAGATAAAAATTCAAGCCAAGGAATAGTGTAAGACCGTCTAGGGAGTAACAAAGACAGAGGGCCAAGGGGATTGAGCCATCAGGGAACTGAACCCTTAAAGGTCACAAAGAGGAAATGTGGCCTGCAAAGGAGACTAAAGAATAAACAGAAGTAGCATCCTAGAAGTCATGTGAAGAAAATACTTTTGAAAGGCAAGAGTAATCATTCACATTAAATGTAAAAGATGAAGTAGGAAGAACTGAGAATTTTTCTACTGGATTTGACAGGACAGAAGTTGTTGGTGATATTAGAACCATTTCAGTAGGATTAGAGAGACAAATACCTCATTGGAATGGGTTAGAGATCAAGCTGAGGTAAGGAAGAATGATGCAATACGAAGGGAGAAACTGATAATGCAAATGCAGTATGGGGAGATTAACTATAATAAAGGCATATTTCCTACAGTTTTCAAACATTGGAACAAAAATTAGCAACTATAAGATTAGAAAGTCTATCAATTCCTGCTTTGTCATATCTTTATTAGAAATTCAAGGGGAGTATTAAGTAGAATATGATATTCTGAATTGCTCAATTATTCTCCTCAGGACAGTTAAGGCACCTTGAGCCTCAGAATTTACATAAATCAAGCTCACATATTCAACATCTTTCTTAAAAGTTATTTTTGCCTTAGCGAAGTTCAGGATTCATTAAAGCCTGCACAAAATCAGTTCTTTAGTCATTTGAATTCAATCAGTCTAACGAACACAAATTTTGCTTCTTTAGCAATGCCAATAGTATATCTTTGGAGCACTGGGTGATCTTGTGAATGATGCAGTTAAATTCACTTACAAACTTTTATAGAGGGCTCAGTGTTCTAATGACAAAATAGATTACAAAGTTCTTTATTTTGGTCATTATGGGCTACTACCTGAAGAATGAAGTCTCTAAGTAGAAAAAAAAGGATTGCTTTAAACAAGTTACCCTTTTTAAAGATAATAGATGGCTCAAAGGTCTATAATTGAGGACATCTAGCTTTCTGAAACAATTTAATGAAGTATAAAACCAAAAAAGTAAAATTTCTATATTTTCCCTAACACAAAAGCACTATACAATAAACCTTTTTATTAAACCTGTGTGCTTACCTCACAAAAATAATCACTATTAACACTTTGCTGTATATGCATCTAGACCTTTTTCCATTTTTTAAAAAGATTTGTAAATGAGACTTATCTGCTAAAAACAGATTCCTGTACAGAAAGACTTTCTAAGCCAGTTTTTTTCAAAATTATTTTGCATTCCAATTAAAAACACATCAAGACACAGATTTATACATATAATGTGACTGAAAAGTTCCATAAAACACTTACTATTTGCACTTTTATTTTTTAAATCTATTTCATTTTTTAATTAAAAAAATTTAGATTCTTATCATTTAAAATCAATTTATTCACTAAATTGTTTCACTTGATTGTTTTTAAAACATTACACTAAAACAGCATATCCAACATCAGAAACTTTCTTATCAGGGATGAAAACAATTCTCTATTTTAAATGATTTGGAATTTTGGTTGTAGAACAAAATAAAAGGGAAAGTAAAACATAAGTAAAAAATGGAAGATTATACCCCACCTATCCAAGAGTTTTTATCAAAATAATAAAATTAGGAATATATTCAATTTCCACATTTTTAAGATCCTCCACTCCCAATGTCAAGTACATTCTGCAAATAACCAAGAAACGTCCTTCCTCTGCAAAAGAGCTTCACTTTAAAATATACTTTACTTTATCCAGCACGACACATAGGCACCTGTAATATAATATGAAAAATTATACTTGGATAGCAGAGAAATGGCTTCATATTTTAAAAACTATAAAATCTGCAAATGAACCAACAACTGATTCTCCTGTAGTTTTCTTAATGCATCCTTCCATAAATGAACTTGCACTAGTTAATGCAATGACATATTTCATACTTGAAAATACAAAATAATTTCAACATCTACTTGGAGCTTTATTCTCACTTCTATTCAAACCAGGCTTATAAAATACATGTTGTAATTTAAATTAACAGGGGAAAAAAGTTTTAAACCAGGTATTATTTAGAGGATCTTATATAGACTTACTCAAAGGTATGCAGGAAACATTAATTAATGGGAAACAGAATGAGGAGACAATCAGCTCTACTCAAATTGCTAAACTGGCCATGTACAACGTGACACATCAAAGCCTTATTGTGACAGGCTGCTCTCACCAACACACAACACAACTATATCATGACCTCCAAATTACTATTTTTTTTAAGCAGAGTACCTGCTTTTCATTGTTTCTTTCTCTTCCCCACCTGTCACTTCTTGCTACCTAAGCATTTTTCTCTCTCAATCTAACGAGTACTGGTTATATTCCAGAATGTGCAAATTATATACAAAATAGGGGGAAAAAAGGCTTCTAATTAAGTATCTGAGATGCTTTTCATTTGAGCAAAGTGTGAACTTTAATATATAAACTTTGTGATACCTACTTTGGCCCCTTACCCAATATAATTTGCTTACTTGGTGACATTCAAAATAGTAACATCCTCATTTAAGCCTCCCACCCCCACGAAATGATATTACCAGTCCAACTGTACAGACAAGTCACAGGGATAGTAAATAAAATGCCAAAGGCCAAAAAACTAGAATGTGGCCGATTCTAATCTAGATCATCTGACTCCAATGTCTGTGCTTCGAACTGCCTAATGGCACTACGAACATACCAGTGGGTTTCAGTGCCCTCCACTTTAATACCTGTGACAATCCTCTGGGAAAGATATGAATAAATGCATTGATTAGGAGATCAGAAACCCTAATCACCTCCTTTCACCTCTTCAAAAGCTGTTCCAAAAGCTGTAACTAAGCCATAAAAATGAAAAGCCAGAGTAACACCAGTGGGTCAGCAAAGCTGATCAGAAAGTTTTCAGAGGTCTAGCCTTGTCTACAATTACACTGTGCCTGTCCTTCAGTGAAGCTAAACCCAAGACTCTCCACTGCCATTTGAGGATCTACTTGCCAAGGATTGTTCAGGACTGTTCCTTTTGAGGTGTAGCCCTAAATGATTTCTGAATGCCTACTGAATGTGGTAGATTTCAATAAATATTCCTTGAGTAAATGTGGGGCAGGTATTTTCTGCTCCCTATTGCTATAACAAACTGTTACTTTACATGGTTCTCAATTATCCCTTGAGCTCCCTGGAAGCAAGAAATACCCTGTCACTGTTATATCCCCAATGCCCAGCACCATTCCTGGCACATGGAAAGTATTCAATAATTGACTGGTAAATAAGAGAACATAAAAACAAGTGCTCCTAACACAAAACAATAGTAATCCAGATGTTTTTCCTTAATTTGAGATGGTGAATAGGTGAAAGGTATGTATATTCTTGATGAAAGTTAAGAATTCTTTACAGTTGTTATTTTTTAATTGAACTCATTAGTTACTTTCCTACTAACATAGACTCTTTAACTTGTATATATGTAAATTAATGGTAAGGGCAAAATGACACCAGAGCCAGATTAAAGGCCCATCTTCTGTACCTAGTTCGTTCTTGAAAACCACAATGTCCGGCCACCATCAAAGAAATGATGTTCTATATTTTTTAAGTACTACCCTTTTCTATATACTGTTAATATACAGACATATTCGAATTATGAGAAATGCTAAAAAGCACTAAGATTATAAATATATCTGAGATTATAAAACCTTGTAGTATGTTAAATTTAAAAAATTATACATGGCAATATAATTTAAATTTATACTACCCTAACGAAGTTAATGAAGCACTGTACTAAATGCTCACATATATTTTCTCATTTAATCATCATAACAAGTCCTTAAGGTATGTATAATTATTATTACCATTTTACAGATGAGGTAGTTAACACTCAGGTCACACATCTAGCTAGTAAGTGTGGAGCCAGAACTGAAACCCATCTTTGACTGATACTCAAACTCTTCACTGCTCACAACTCTGCATCCCAAAGTATATCCTCTAAAGAACTCTAAATTTTCTAGATCACAACTGCCTAACTTTAACATTATAACATACTGTATTTATTTTTAAATTCATTATTTTGAGAAATAAAAGAAAATTATTTCCCTTCATGAACTCCACACCCACCTTCCCATCTTAACCACTTTTGAAATCTTGAATCACATGGGGACTTTTTATCACTAACTTTCCCTTTTCTCTTCTTGCCCTCTCAATACTAGGATAACTCTGTTGGCACCCACCACTGTGTTTCCTCTGCATAAAACTTGCCATAGCTATTAGCGGCGGCGGTCACTACCTTATGTGACTCTGGTGTCTTAGAAAACTTGAACTCTGTAAGTTCTAAAAGGTTTCTATATTATCCCCTACACTAAATGTTGAGTAAAAACATCTGGGAAAAACAAGAAAATTATGTAATTAAATATAGTAAGTTTGTCTCTGCATGGAACTGTTCTTTGAGAAGATCAATTACATGTTATTTTTGTTCCCAAAGAGCAAAGAAGCTGGCTGGCAGATTTTATTTGCTTATATGCCAACAGGCTAACATCAACATTGAATGAATCAGACTGTGTTTTGTTTTTCTCAATACTCAAAAACAATCAGGGAAGAGAATTTTATTCACCATGACTTACCTATTATTGAAATATTGTTTCCTTTTCCCCACTTCTGACTTACTTCCACACAAAACCTCAATGAATTTTGAGTCAGACCATGAATGGCTGCATTTATTAAAGTAAACCAAGGATATTTTCTTCTCTCTCTCTCTCAAGGAAGGCAGAAAGGAAACCTGGAAGTTCAGCAGGAACATACCAAGATTTTCATTTCACTGAGCACGCTTCAAGTTTTCCCTCTCCCTCCACTCTCCATATTCAACAAGTTCCACGGATCTTCACACCAGCACCTCTAATCTGTCCAGTTTTCCCTATCTCTAAGGACACTCCAGGTTACATGAACACACACCACTGCCTAGGTTACTGTTAAAACCTACCTAACTGGTCGGTTTTGCTTCCTTTCTATTCATCTTCACCTTGCTTCCAGAATAACCCCTTTCAAAACAATTAGCTTCTCAGATATTCCCCCCTCCCAAACCTTTCAACGACTTCCCATAATTCTTGTGATAAAATAAATATTTTAAACATATCTTACAAAACTCTTCCTAATGTGGCTACAATCGATTTCTCTTAGTTTTTGTCATTCCTGTACTTACATGCTACACAGAGTGAGGCAAAAGTAGGTTTATAGTTGTTCGTATGGAAAATAATACAGTAACAATACAAGAATAAACTTGGTGTTTTGCATACACACAACTGTAAACCTACTTTTGACACACCCTGTAGAACCACATCAAACTCCTTTCAGATTCCTGAACTCTCCATGTTGTTTGTTTTATGGAGTTTTTTCTCATCTTAGCCTCTCCATAGTCTCTTCCCTCTAACCAGTCTACTCCCCTGCAGCCTTTGAACCATCTCCACCTATCTAATTTCTACGTAACCTTCAGGTCTCCACCGCGGCTCTTTCTCGGAGGGCCTTAGCTAATCATTCTAGATGAGACTAGGTGCCTCCGCCATATACACTTCTCCTATTACAGCTCTTATATTTTATTATAATTACTTCTTTTTCTAGTCGCCCCAGCACATTATATGCTTTTTAGAAAAGGAATTACAATGTCTTCTTACTCATCATCGTATCCCCGCCACCTTATCACAGTGCCTGGGTTCCCAGCACGGGCTCAATGCTGTTTGTTTTTCTGCAGAATGAATAAATGAAAGAACAAGCAAACAAAACAACATGCAGGTAGAAATTAAAAAGGGACAGATATAAATGGTATTCTGATCAACAAAAATCCCATATCAAAATCACATCCTCAAATAAATAACTGGGACTTCTGGATTCTGCTTATTTCATAGAAAGGTGAAGAATACCATTTTTACCCTTAAAACAAAAGGTGAATAATGTGCAAAATCATAATTTTTTTGAACTCATCAGAGAACTAACTAACTCAAAATCTAAAGAAAGAAGACAGGCTCACTTCTTTACCTGTAGTAAGTGCTGGACACCATACAAACCAGTAAGAACTCAGTTGAAATGTTTTAAAAATTGCTAAAGGTCAAATGTGGGCTACCAGGAAAATACAGAACCCCTGACAACCACAGAAACAAGGAGAATTCTCACCCACTCACAGAATCTTCTCCACAGACCACCCCAAAGTGACATTAGACTTCAATCAGATGTTATCAAGCTGATTCTAAAATAGATACAGAGAGGTAAAGGAACTACCACAGTCAAAACAATTTTGAAAAAGAAAAGGAAAGTTGGAGAACTCAGAGTATCTGATTTCAAACTTACTGTAAAGTAATCAAACCAGTGTGGTACAGCAGAAAGGATGGCTATGAGAAAAAAAAAAAAGATCCAGAAACAGACTCACATATATGATCAACTGATTTTCAACAAGATACAAAGGAAATTTGAAGAAAAAGAACAGTATAATTAATGGTGCTGAAACAATTAAAAATTGATATGTAACAGCAACAAAAAAGATACCTTCTATCCATATCTCACAATAAATACAAGAACTAAGTCAAAATGAATTAAAGACCTATATGTAAAACCTAAAACTGTAACACTGCTAGAAGAAAACACAGGAGAAAATCTTTGTGACTTTGGGTTAGGCAAAGATTTCTTAGATACAACTCCAAAAGCTAACTGTGGAGTTGTACAAATAAAATTAAAAAAATGTTTATATCAGTAAACTGGACTTCAGCAAAATTAAGAACTTCTGCTCTTCAAAGACACTGTTAAGAGAGCGAAAAGAAACCACAGATGGGAGAAAATATTTGCAAATCACATAACCGATAAAAGACTTTTATCCAGAATATATAACGAAACTTTCAAAACTCAATGTTCAAAACACAACAATTTGAACAACACTTCATCAAAGAAGTTATAAAGATAACAAATAAGCACACCAAAAAATGGTAACATCATTATCACTAGAGAAATACAATTCCGTTTATATAAAATTCTAGAAAAGGCAAAACTTTCAAGAAAAGAAATAGATCAGTAGTTGCCAGAATCTTAGGTGTTGACAACAAAGAGGCACAGAGGAATTTTTGGATTGATGAAACTGTTCTATATTTTAATTATATGGGAGTTATATGACTATATGTTTTTGTCAAAATTCACTGAATATATTCTTCAAAAGATGAATTTTACCGTATATAAATTATATCTTCACTCTTTAAAGAAATCCACATACTACAGAAATCTCTATTAACATACAGCTGACAGCATTGACTCATTTCTGATTCTTGGCTTGAAAATATACCTATCTAATGTGAGTAATTAGTGCAACCTTAATGAAGTTACATTAGTAAGACTAAAGATCAATTTCTCTCTTAAAACTTGAGGCTACAGTCTTTCCTAATTTACCTCTGCAGTCATTACTTGAAATTTCCATGACTTATTCAATTTTGCATGAGTAAAAATTGTAAAACTTAGTCTCCTTTAACTATCAACTCTATTATCTACTTCATATACAACCAAACCACACAATTCTTTGCATTGCACCCAGGAAGTTACATGAATCTATATTTTCAATCTGGATAGTTTTATTCTGGCAAGCCCAAATGACATTAAGTATGTCCATATATAATAATTGTTTTCTAAAACACACCTTTTTTCATAATTCCTTGCTCAAAAACCTTAGTGACTCACCAGAGTCTACAAGATATAAACTAAGCTTACCTGTCATTCAAGGTTCTCCCCAGTTTGGTGTCAATCTACTGTTTCAATCATATTTCTAGCACTCTTAGACACAAATCCTCCATTCTGCAACTGAATGGCCTCACAGTCTGTTCGTGCCAACTTCTGAAATGCCCTCTTCGAATTATCTCAGTTTAAACAATGCTAGTTACTACTTACTCAAAAAGCTTATCTCAAATCCAGTTATTTTCCTTTTTAACTATTTGAAAACACACTGATATCACCCTTCTGTGATTTCTTATGCATTTATTATCTATGGTATTCACTTGCCATCATATACTACCTTATACTCTCGTTTAAATGTTTCATTTATAAATGTCATCTCATCCTCCATAATACAGTTTCCTAAGGGCAGATGCTGTTTCTCATGTTTGTTCCATCCCCAGGAACACAACAGGTGCTCAATACTTATTCAGAGAAAAAAAATTAATGTGGAATTTTATTTTAAATTAATTTTAAATCACCTTAAATTTTAAATTAATTAATTTCAAATTCATGTACTTAACTTCCTGGAAAAGCTTATTTTATAGCTTGATAAACTTTAGCCAGGAACAGTAGATTTTTGCGCACTCAGATCTGCCACTGGATCACATTTATCTTTATATTTACAGAGTTGAATATAGTACCTAACATGACACATGGAAAACACTCACATAAATGTTTAACTAAATTTTATTTTCTAAGGCCACAAAGTAAGAAATGGAACCCTGGAAATGGAACCCTGGAGTTCTATCCCAATTCTCCCAATGATTATATTAGTGCCTCGAAATGTCCTCTTATATTTCATATTTATTCACAGAATCTCCCTAAACAGACCACAAATATCACAAAGACAAAAACTGCTTTCTCCTCTCTTTAAAGCTTGCAGAGCAACTAGCATGGTGCTGAGTCCATGCACAGTAGGTAGGCAATTTTCTATCAGATTTCTTTAGAGTAACATAAAGGCAGCTTATATAACACTTCTCTGCCCCATGTAAAAACACATCAATTACTCTTCCTACTGGGAAGATTTATTTTTCATCATCTTTGGCACAAATTCTAGAATGCTATCTGCCAGGTCCCATGCCCCAATAAATATGCATCCACAAACAATCATGAAGATAGATAGCTTATGGGGAGGGGGCACTCTTTGGTCAGGTCCCAGTGCTGGCCTGTGGTTAGGGTGAAGGGTAAGCGGGGGAGGGGTGTGGCCCTGTGATTAATCACTGCCCACTCTACTTAGGGGTATTTATCACAGCCCACTGTCAGGTAAATCACTGGAAAAACACCTCTTCAGTAATTAATGTGAAGTGACGGATGGACAGCCCCTGGGCCCATTAATCAGGAACATCAGCAGCCTACTGAGATTATGAATGTCAGGATGCATAAACTGCCGGTGGATCAATAGGCCCAGGAATTCATCCAAGGCACTCATTTCCGAGGCATCTCCGGTACATTAGGCTCCCGGACCCCTCCCCCAATCTGAAATGAAAAGCAAGGCTTCAGAACAAAGAGTAGGATCTGAGGTCTGAAGTGGCCACTGGAAAAAAAACAACAACAACAGTCAAGGAATTAGGGAACATGCCAATGATTAGGGAAGGTACCACGTAGCAACATGAGCACAGAACTATACCGACCAGGAGGCTCTCAGAAGGCTCAGTGCCCTGAAAAAGCAGGAGAACCAGGAGGATAACAGTTAACAGAGCCTGACTATCCATTTTAGGATAATCCAGCTTCTTGCTTCTAATCTTTTACCAATTTTTATGTCCACATTTCCTTTCCTTTCATATTGGCACCACTAATAAAGAGTAGAGAGGAGTAAGAGAAAGAAAATTCAATTTCTGCTACATAACAAACTAGGTAAAAAATTTCTATTCAAGAGGAAAAAGAATTTGTACAAAATAAAATCATTGAATTATCCTTGAGTTTAATTTAGCCTCATTCTCTCATTAGCATGACAAACTGGGAATTGACAGCAGAAGTACCCACAATTCTTCAATTAAGAAAAAGGTGGTCTTCCTGACTCATTACCATTTACAAAGCATTCCGCCAATATAATACACAGGTTAAAGGCTAAACTGTGTGATGGGATTCCAGCAAGATGAAATCACATCTTAATTCCATTTCTTCTTCAAGTGAAACAAAAAAATTCTCCATCAAAAAGGTCTGCTCGACCTGTAAAACAGTATGGAGCTGAAAGAGAATTACTGTTTGATCAGTACGCCAAATTTAGTCAATTTTGTATGGGAAATAAGGCTGTGCTTCAGCCTCATACTGAACACCCTCTAGGCTGGCAGTAACGGGAATGAGACTGTACTTGCTACCACATCCCGCCAAACCCCAGCACTGTGCTCTGTGGTCAGACTCAGGGCAGGACTGCAATCGTTGGTTAGAAAGTGTCTGAGAGTTACGGCTGCCTGTTCCGCTAAATCTCATTTCATCCTACTGATGGATAGATGGACAGATGGCTGCTTGGTGAAAGCAGCATTATCAGATGGAGCCTCTGAATGATGGATAGCCCTCTTTCTACCTTCTCCAAACCACCATCGATCCAAGCCATGTTTCAGTGGTCAGAGCCCAGTAATATTAAGACACACAATCAGGTTAAGTTACTTGCAGTGTAAACCTCTAAAACAGAAATTCTAACACCTCTGCTTTGCTGTCAAGAACTAGGCTGAAAATGTTAGTTTCATTCTATCTAGCTGCTAACCCAAAGAATTCCAACAGCTCAAAGCTCAAAGCCCAAAGGGAACAGCTGGGCTTCATTCCTAGGAGCACTTGAAAAGCTAGCCTGCCTGCCAAATTTTTTAGTAGCCAGTTCTGTGAAATGAACTCTGCAGTACTAGTGAGCAAGAGATCTGTGAATATGTGCATCCAGTGGAATGTGAAGCTATTAGAACCAGACAAACCACAAAGTTTATCAGTGATATAATCACTAATCTCAAACATGTAGGGCTTTAGATATACCAAGTGAAGTACCAACATCAAGGAAGACGAATAAAACTGGAATAGATTAAAATTTTGTCTTCTGCACATAATCCTAAAATGTTGTTCTATCTAATCTAAGCCCAGTTGGCTTCTACTTTCTTGTGTATATATCAAACCATAAGTACTAACCCTTACCTGTTTTCACAAGAACACTTCAGCGTCCATTTGCTTTGTCACCTTCTAAACATTCATCTCAGCTTGACTATTTGGACTCCATGCCCTCTTTGTTCCTTCCACATTATCCTGTGCTCTCAGACAGCAATTCAGACTCACATAACTGGACTCTATCAAAGTTATTTCCACTTACGTGAATGGAAGAAATGGACTGACTCCAGCTTTGTGACAGAGTACCAGAACCCACATGCCCTCTTTTTTCTTGGCTCACATATTCCCAAATGACTTCTCTAAATGCTTCGCAGCCAACTATAACCCAAATCAGCTTGGCTTGGCTCCTAATCCTCCCCCTTTTGACTGACCTGCTGCCACCCGGAGCCTAATACTCAGAGAATTTGTTTGTACTTGTCTGTGGGGTTAGAAAAATATTTCAGTGGAGTGGCAACTGTCATTCTTGCTGTAATGGTAGTATACTTTAGTACTTTAATATTTATTCCTTAACAACACCTATAGCCCTATTCCTAGCAAAAAAGAAATTATGTTCTATTTATACAACATACTACTTAACTATAAAAAATCAAAAATATTAGTGCCTTTCACATAAACATTAAAGAATTTTTATAGAATCTTAGAATTGCATTACAGAAGTCAGACTTCAATGTCCTAAATTTTTGAATAAGGAAATTGAAGATGAGGCTGTAGTGTCCGTGGTTAGATGGATATTACATAGCAAAGCAAGACTGGAACCTAGATTTCAATTACAAGTGCTGTGTTCATTCTATTACAGTTCTCCAACATTTCACTTGCATCTTTGGGATTTCACAGGGAAAGGGGGTAAGAGTGACATTTGTATGTGAGCCCATATGTTTTGGGGGAGAAAAATGGACACAAGTAATTAAATTTGGTCATCCATACACTATTGTGCTTGCCATCAAAGTTGCCCACGGGATCACTTGAGAGCCCCTCACTATGTTAGAGAACAAAATTAAATGAATCCACCCTGGCTGGTGTAGCTCAGTGGATTGAGTGCGGACCTGGGAACCAAAGGGTCACCAGTTCAATTCCCAGTTGGGGCACATGCCTGGCTTGCGGGCCAGGTCCCCTGAGGGGGCGGGGGGGGGGGGAGCATGCGAGAGGCAACCACACACCGACCTCCCTCTCTCTCCTTCCCTTCCCCTCTCTCTAAAAATAAATAAATCTTAAAAAAAAATTTAAATGAATCCCTAACAACTAGAAACCTCTAAGCTTCCCTTCTTTATGTATTTGTCCCAGTCCTATCTAGATGGCTGTAAAGAAAAAAGCGGAATATTTGATACAAGTAGAATCAAAAAGCAAGAGTCTCCATATCTTAAACTAAATGGATAGATGAGCAACATGTCCTCTTCATTCCCAAGGATGCCACATTCTGGTCACAGGCAGAGCACAAGTTGACTGACTGGACTTCACCCTCCGGTGGCCAAAGTGTGTCACTGCTGCATTCCCTGATTGCCAAGCCGCCATACTAATCTTTGTAATGCATCTCAACCAACCTCATTTTGGTTGAGGGATTTATCTAAGACTTACAGCTATTGAATTGGTAGTTTTATCACTACCATAACTGTTTAACCAGTTTTCCACCCACTATATGTTCAGGATGTACTAGCTGAGCAAAGTTTAATCAGAAAGTTAATTGTGCTGCAAAAATAATCACATAATGTACATCAAAACCAAATGTATTATCCACACTAATGCTCATCTTCATTAGTATAAATGATCAGGATGACTCTTCCATCCCATTCCCACAAAAATGTGCCTCATATGCTAGACAAGAACGCTACTACAACTATTCTTGGCACCAGATAAAACATTTCTCCTCAGAATTCAAAAAAAAAAGCACTTCCCTAGAAAAAAATAACTCGTGTTAGGTGAATAATAGTGAATGACAATTCTCTGAACTCTTATTTTATTTCTATACACTCCCTAAGTTCACAGAAAGGCTGCTTTACTTGTATTAGCCAAATACATTTTACAATAATCAATTTTTATACACATTTGCAAAGCTATCTAAAGCCAACACAATAATCCTTTCCTTTCATTAAAAAACATATTTTTATAGAGTTTCTATTTGGTTAAGAAAGATCTATTAAACAATGCCTAAAGAACAATGACATATTTTTCAAAATCTGCTGCTGTGAACCATGTCTAATTATGTTTTCTGTTTCATTAAGGTTTAGGCCCTATAAGTGAAAGTGAGTTAGTGGTAGAGTAGTATCAATATTAGAAGAGGAAGAGAAAGAGGAAAAAATAACCAGCTACCATTTAATGAGTGCTTACAATGTGACAGGGCCTGTGCTAAATGTTTTACATATATTATCTTATTTGATTCCACTATAATACTATGAGGTGGCTATTATTACCCCAATTTTACAGATGAGAAATCTGAAGCTTAAATAACTAACATTACACAGCTTCTAAGTGTTGGTTAGGATTTCAAAGACCCTGCATTTAACTACTATCCTAGACTGCCTGACAGTCAGCAAGACGGTCTCTCACAATAGTATATTCATTTCATAAGTATTCACAATTTGATTACAATCTATATAAATGCAAAGCAACCAAAGAGAGTTCAAAGACTGTGGCAGTGAAACAAGAAAACTACCATATTTTGCCATGTTTAAGGCACTCCCATGTATATTGCGCGTCCATATTTTTGGCCCAAACTTTCAGGGGGAAAAAAATCTTTCATTTTAATTTTTAAATTCTATTTATTTATTTATTTATATTTAGAAACAAAACCAATTATCATATTCTAGAGTATTAGTTTGCATATGGATATCATTATTGCTTTCTAGAGTTACACTTCTAACACATAAGCATAAATAAAAGAATAAAAACATTTATATAGATACGGAATTAATACTACCCATGTATAATGTGCATCTTTATTTTTCCCTCAAAAACTTGGGCAAAAAAGTGCACATTATACACAGCGAAATACAGTAACTAGAATGAAAGAACCTTCACGGCTTGCCTATTTCCAATGACCTTCCAGACTTAAGAGTGCCGACAATAAAAATTCACTATTGTCTCTGAAACTTCCTCATTCACCTTGCCTCACCCTCAAAGCCATATGGTGTCAGGAGAGGACTCCCTCTCTTCTACTCCCCATTAGAATAACCTTTGTACTTCTCAGGAGAACACCCCCAGCCACTCCAAACCTTACCCTTCTTTACATACTTTCCCTTCTCTAGAGCAATTTCACTGGTCATTGTTCACTGGGAACAATGACCAGTGAAACTGATAACAGAGTTCTTACACTGGAAGAAGCTTCAAACCAGAAACCTGTACATCAAATACCTACTACAGATGGTTTTTCAAATGTAATCTTAAGCAGAATATAATAGGTGTAGTATTTTATTATTAGTCTGCCTTGGACATTATAGCCTTTGCCTCTCTTCACGCAGTTGGACAAAGAACACACCTTATATAACTGGAAGAAACATTTTATGAAAAATCTTGGGTATCAACAAATGAAAGAAAGATAGAGGATACATGATTCCAGTAGGATCTTGGGGGCACCGACATACATAAACAAACTATGGCATGGAAAGGTTTTTCTCAAAACATAACACAATTCATGCCCCCAACTTATTTTACACTCCACTGGGTATCGTCATGCATCAGCAACAACTGATTTCATGCCTTAGAGGCTGGGAACCAGTCTGCAGCTTAGTCTCTTTCACACTCCATTGATACGGTAACCCCATGGTTCACCAAGTTTAATGTTAGCACCTATTATTACAGGCCATCTCAAAAGGCAGTCAGATCAAACCTTTAATATAACTGAACAATAGCAATATCATATGTAATAGAAAGGCAGAGAGAAAAGTCTGCTTCCTACTCAGTATATCTACCTTGGGCAGGGATTGGGGGATGGAGAAAGAAGTTAAAAACTTGCTTTTAAAACTTCGTTCCCTCACTACACATTTAAAGGTTGGTCTATGTTTCTAGACTTACTTGAAATTAGTTGCTCTCCTGGATCTATCCTGGGTTACACAGATATCCTATAGTAACAATAAAAGAGCTGAAATGGGTAAGGTTTTGGGGGCTGTGCCTCAAACTTGAAGTGTATTAAACTTGATCTTTTCCCTCATTTTGGATACAGAGATTATAGCTAATAAACCACTGAGTAGATTTTGAAAGCATAGGCTTAATCTATGCTAAGTATTTTATATATATCCCAACTACATACTAGCAGGTAGTTGCAATTATTATCTCAATTTTACAGATTAGATATCTGAAACTTAAGTTACAGCTTTAGTGTTGGTTAGGATTTCAAAGTCCCTGCACTTAACTACTGTTAGTTACAATGCATGCCTGCTAAAAAGAATAGGATAAAGTAAAGAACAGCATAATTAAAAAAAAAGAAACACTCAAGGGCAATAGAAACAAGAGAATAATTGTAAAAGAGGTGGAGTCCACGTTAGAGACACAGTTACAACTCCACATCCTCCCTCCTTGCAGCTATGCTAGCAAATGCAAAGGCCAAATGCTGCCTGTAAGAAACTGAGAACCCAAGACTTCAAAGCCAGTTGCACTTTAAAGCAACTTGCACTTTAAAGCAGGCAAAGAAAATATTAAATAATTAATAAATAAGAGTTTCTCTTATATGCAAATTAAAAGTTTACTAATTAGAGTTTCAATAATAATAAATAATTACCTCAGAATATAACATCTTCAGAGAAATGCTCCTTTAAGGATCAGGAAGCCAGCAGAGCGCTGCAGAAAGCTTTCAAAAAAGAATAATCTACTGAACAAACATGGCTGAGGTACTTAAACTGCATTCTAATCTATTATTCTAATGATATAAAAAAAAGATAAGATTGGTAAAAGCTAAAAAGAAGTAATTACCTCTTCTCACAAACAAAGATTAAGTGCATATATTGTACTAACACGTACGTTGGGGCAAAGGAGATTGTAATGTAGGACTTCAAGTTATAGCATGGTTTGAACCACGTGAATAATGTAGCCTTCCCTTTGTCTGTACCTAATTGGGAGGATAAGAGTTTTTTTAAGTTGTTTTAGGGTGGCACGTAATTGTCAAATAAAGAGAAAAGTAGTAAATGATAAAAACCTAGAGAGAAAAATCTCTAAGGCCCTAGAATGGTTGAAGAAGATGTCATAAAGTAGATGGAATTGGAACCAGACCTTCTTTTTTTTTAAATTTATTTTATTTTTTTATTAAAGTATAGTTGGCATATAATGTTATATTAGTTGAAGGTATACAACATAGTGGTTTGACATTTATATACCTTCTGACATGTTCCTTACATAGTAAGGAACTAGACCTATGGAAGACAGAGAACTGAAGGGAGGAATTCCAAGTAGAAGGAATAGCCTAAACAATATGAAGAGGCACCAAGTCAAAAACTGTTGCTTGGGAGACAGTTATAGAAACTAGCCTAGACAGAGTTCAGTGTTGGGAAGTAGTGTACGATTCCGCTAGAAAGACTTTTCAGCGGGAGGGACTTCAACACTAGGCTTGGGCATTCTATATCCTAGGCAAAGGAGAGTTGAGTCTAGCCCTCACAGGTAACTCCTGAGAAACGACACTATTACAGATCTCCTCCATACCTTCCCTTGCTCCACTTGCCCTTTCACTTACCCTGGCATACCTTTTAATATGAACCATCTGTGTAGAGATGATAAGATAGCACACAATCTTCACACTGACGTCTCTTATGCTTACTTAATCCAATGGTATCAAATGACCAAGCAGTAACATATTCTAACCAAAAAACCAGAAACAGGATCAACAGGAGGAATTGGCTCCAAAATGATGTATCCCAAATCTAATCCTTTATTCAGAATTAGACATAATACCTAGCAGAACCATCAAATAAATACACGTACTTTGTATAACCATTCTCATAATCAGAGGAAGAACTGAACCAAAATCTGCCCCACATTAAATTCTACTCCACAATCCAAATAATATCCAGAAATGCTAGCCTTGATGTCTGATGAATACTGTTATAGTTGGCTGCCTCTGAAACTATAACAGCTGGTGGTATGTGTATATATGCACATGTTAAACAAACAAACAAACAAGTAACAGGATATACATTTGGCAACAGGATATAGATATGGTAACTGGCCTTATTACCATCGCAATAATGCCTTGAAAAGATAAACCCCAACCCTATTACTCTGACTTTTATCGTCTCATTTCCTGGGATGAAGCATTATTTCTAGTCTGTTCAAAATTTTTAAATCTATCCAATCCACACTCTCATCAAAAGAACACCTAACCTTACAGTTTTGATGACAGAATGAAACAATAACACCTTGAACCCCCACATACACTCTAGCTGTTTATTTCATCTTGTTATCAGAGCTAACGAGAATAGATTCCATTCAAACTGCCCACAGAACCCAAACTGCTTCGCTCTTTTCTCAATTCTTCCCCTCCCCATCTCCTCTATAATTTTACACACAGCCACCGTGTTCTGCTGCCCATCTTCCCCCAACTGCTCCACAACAATTCACAGGCTGTCACAGATTGTCAGCACTGCGTTTGGGGACTTGGGAAGTACTCTTGTGGGACAGTGCAGTGTGTTAGTACAGCATTTTCCCGGATACAATGTCACTCTTTATTGCCGGTTGCAAATTAGTTTCCTCTTAAAAAAATAATACTCCTAATAAGACAGGTACAAGGAGATTTTAAATAACCAAGATTAAAACTCACTTTGGTTTGCTCTGAGATCTGGACCATTTCAGAGTCATGCACAATGAAATCCCATGCCTCTACTTATATGAGCCATACATACTATCTAGGAACATCTGAAGTCAGCTTTCTGAGGCTAACAAAGCAAAGAGACTACCAAAAAACATATCAAAAGAGAATCTTCTTTCCCCTTTTTTCTGTTCCCATGGCTCCTCATTGTTAAGAGTCCATTTGAGAATACTTTAAGCTCAGCTGTCAACACCAACATTTATTTCTCACTTGCTATGCAAAGTCATTTAAAAGAACATTCTGCAAATCACCAATATCATTCCATTACAGTTTCTATGCAATTTTTTGCCACGTGCTCTAGCAGCACACAAGTTCAATTGTCTTCTAACAGTCGCTGTGACTGACCCTTTTGTACTACTAAAACCTTGACCCTACTACACATCAGCTTCCCAGTGGCTACTCAGGAGTCAGAAGCTGAAATAGAGTGCAAAGATCATCAGAGGATGTGGGTCAGAAAAATATCTCACAAAACAGCAGTTCCTACCAATTTAATAAGATTTCTTAAAAAAAAATTTTAATTGAAAATAAACACCTATAGAGTAATATTAAAAACTGAAATCAATTTCACTAAATATCTATTTTTCATTTTCAAGTTCTTGATAGATTCATTCTCCTTTACTATGCTTTACTAAAAACTTAATTATCTATTCTTTAATCCTTACAGTAACAATGAATGCATCTTTGCCGATCCTTACATGAACGATAGGGAAGCTAGAGCTTAAAAGGAAGGATGTTAATTCTCAGTTTTTCCAGTGGAAAGAGACTGAAAGAAGCAAACTAGTAATCCATCTTTGAGAACTGATTCCAGTTTTTAACCAACCTCCCTTCTCTTTATAACAAACATCAAAATTAAGAAAGAGACAGTGAAGAAAGAAAATCTTCCAAAGAGCCTAAGTCTTTTAGGAAATTGCCACTTTAAAACTTGTTTTATGTGAAAGTTACAAAATACAATGGAGAAGAAATATAAGCAAAATATAAGCAAACAAATATTTAGAGTAAATGAACAGTATTTTTATTAAATATGTATAAGTATACTTAACTGACTTACCAAATAAGTGACATTTATTTTTTGAACAATAAAACTCTAGAACAAATAGACTCTGTCTGAAGGCAAATGGTATAAAAGTTCCATTCTGACAGACACAGTAGCCTCACCTGAAAAATAATGAAAGTTATTTTTATAAAAATATGTAGTTATCACTTCCTTGACAACTGCCTGTGCACTTAACATACTCACTTTGTGAATACTAAGAGTTTAACACAGTGATTTACCATAGATTGTGCAATTTAAATACATACGCACACACAAAGCACATTTTAGTAATGTACACAGTAATGTCATCTCTCATTCTCAGTCTTATGAGAAGAGGCAGAAATTCCTATTAATTGCCATTAAAAAAAGAGACAGACATGAAACAAAATAATACAAATGATCAAAAACACAAAAAGAGCCCTGATCAGTATGGCTCAGCTGGGTGGGCATTATCCACCAAAGAGAAAGGTGGCATGTTGGATTCCTGGTCAGGGCACATGCCTGGGCTGCAGGTTTGGTCCCCAGTTGGGGCACCTAAGAAGCAACCAGTAGACATTTCTTCCTCACACTGATATTTCTCTTCCTCTCTTTCTCCCTCCCTTCCCCTTTCCCTAAAACAAAACAAAATAGACAAACAAACAAAACAGAAACAAACCCCACACACACAAAAAGATACTCAACTTCCAGTTATTACTATAGTTCTTATAAACATGTGGTAGATGCTTAGTAAAAATACACTGAATGGATGTTTGAATGGATGGATTAAAAATTAGCCTCATCAGTCAGCAAAGAAATAAAAATAAATATATTCTTTATTGCCCATCAAACTGGCAAATATTTTTTAAAAAGCAGTCAGTCCCTGTTTTGGTGAACGTAGAGTGAAAAATCATATAGAATAGACAATAAACAATTTCAATGTTCATCTATATGGGTCAGAGTAAATAAATTATGGTACACCTATATATTATTTAAAACAATACAGACATTAAAAAGAACAGTGTAGCTCTAAAAACACTGAAATAAAAATTTATAGAACATATTAATAAGTTTTATAAAACTGGCAAATTTAATAAGTGTACAAAACCAATAAAAAGAAAACTTTAAAACAGTCCTGTGACACAAAAGTAGAGCTGAATAAGTGGAAAGATATTCCTTGTTTTTGGGTAGAAAACTCACCACAACTCAGCATCATGCAGATGTCAGTTCTCCCTAAATTAAGTTACGAATTTAACATAATCCCAATAAAATACTAATACAAGCAAGCTTTTTCACGGAGACAGCTGCTACTAAAGTTCAACAGAAAAAAACAAACATGTAACAGCCAATAAAACAATAAAAAATTTTAGAAGCTAGCTCTTGATATACATATAATTAAAACTGTAATAATGGTGCAGGAATATACAGACTAGTAAAAAAAGAAAAACAGAAAGTCCATAAATAAACTCAATGGAAACATTAATTAATATATGTTAAGGTGACATCTCAAAACACTGGGGCAAAATTGTACTTTTTTTTAAAGATTTTATTTATTTATTTTTAGAGAGAGGGGAAGGGAGGGAGAAAGAGAGGGAGAGAAACATCAATATGTGGTTGCCTCTCATGCACCCCCTACTGGAGACCTGGTCTGCAACCCAGGCATGTGCCCTGACTGGGAATCAAACCAGCAACCCTTTGCTTTGCAGTCTGGCACTCAATCCACTGAGCCACACCAGCCACGGCCAAAATTGTACTTTTTAAAGAATATATGATGAGACAAATTAGTATTTGTACAAAGATTATTAAGTTCGCACAACATTTATTTAAAATTATCTCCAAATGAATCAGGGATCCAAACATAACAACTAAAACTATTAGTCACTACAGCACTATTTGTAAATGCAAAACACTCTAAAAAGCATTTAAAAAAATGGCTAACATCCTTACAAGAGAGTACTTTCCAACTCTAGGAGTAAGGAAAAGATGAAGGGAGGAGGAAAGAGGGCAAACTGTAAAAATTGATGTAGAATGGATTCCAAAACATGCTGTCAGTGAAAAAAGAAAAGTACAAAAGAGTATCTATAGTATGTTACCTTTTGTGTGTTAAAAAAAAAAAAAAAAGAAGCCTGACTGGTGTAGCTCAGTGGATTGAGCGCAGGCTGGGAACCAGAGGGTCCCGGTTCGATTCCCAGTTGGGGCACATGCCTGGGCTGCGGGTCAGGTCCCCAGTGAGGGCCATGTGAGAGGCAACCATACATTGTTCTTTCTCCCTCCCTTCTCCTCTCTCTGAAAATAAATAAATAAAAAAGAAGAGGAAATAAGGAAATATAGTTGTATTTCCTCATTTCTGGGGAAAAACACACAGGAAGGATAATTCAGAAAATGAGACTGGATACCTATAGAAGGTGGGCAGACGGGGTGGAAAAAAAAGGATTAAAAAACTGGGTGACATTGCTCTAAGGATATATATTTTTTAATATAATTCTGACTTTTGGAAAAATATTAATATTTCACGTATTCAAAAATAAGTACGATCAGCTAGGATGAAGAGAAAAACTTAGAATTCAAATAGAACTGAAGTGTACTTCAAATAACTAACATAAAAACGTCGGGGAGGGAAAAATGTTGGGGAGAGAAAACTAATCCAGGTAACTTTTAAACATGGTTTTTTATATTAGTGATGTCCAAAAGAAACATAATAGGAGCCACATATATAATTTAGTATTTTCTAGTGGCTGTGTTAAAATAAAGTAAAAATTAATTTTATTATTTTATCTGATACAGCTAAAATATTTCAAAATATAAACAAAATATTATTAAAATATTAATTCCTTATTTCATACTAAGTTTTCAAAATCCAGTATATATTTTACACTTACGACATATCTCAGTTCATGTGGCTACCCTACCCTATTGGACAATGGAGAGTTAGATTATATGCTAAAGGGAAAACAAAACTATCAACAAATATTGAGCTCTACTTATAAGGTGTCTTTTAAATAGTGGTATGAGCAATTTTTAACTTATTTTCTGATATTCTAGAACTGAGCGAAAAAGTAAAAACATGAATAATGGGGCTAGGTTTCTCACTGTTAGGAGAGGGAGTTATAAATATAAAATGAAGGACAGAATAAATTCTGTAGTGTTGGATCAGAATCGGTGGTATCAATATGCATTCATTCCTCTCCGAGGACAGATAAAGATGCATATGAATGTGTGGACACACATGTTACCACGTGCATCTATTTCCTAGACGCCTGCTGAGTGGGCCCAGAAGCAATGACACACTGCAGCAATGAGGACACCTAGAGTCCAGATCCTGGCTTACAAAGCCATTCTCTACTAAAAGGAAGTAGTAACTCATTCCAAGGCTGGAAAAGTATTAGATCTAGAATGTCCTGCTGTGGAAAAAAGGGAGGAAGTGCTCTAATGACAAGAGCAAGCCAAAAGGGGACAGGAATCAACTTGAAGGGGTTCCCACTGGCCAAATCAGGGACAGCATAAAAATAATGAAATAAAGGAGTATTATAAATAAGGACAGAAGAAATGACGGAATTAGAAAATCATCATTTAGGAACCATCACGAAAACAATTCAGGCAGAAATCACTGATGGATTCTAAAATTAGTAAGTAAAATTTCAAGAAATAACAGAATATTCATAGTCTCAAGTATTTTGTCAAAGACTTCAAAACTACAAACGAAATGTAAATGTATTTAATCCCAGTAAAAATGATTAAAATGGTAAATTTTATGTTATATATAGTCTGCCACCAAATAAACTCAAAAGGAAAAATAATAATTTCACACTAGAAAACCTAACAGACACTACCTTAATGAAGTTATAACATTTCTTCTGTGGTACTCCTGCCAGAAATGGATAACCTGAATCCAACCAATTAAAATAAAATATCAGATAAAGCCAAATTAGAGGCATTCTACAAAATAACTGGCCTGCAGTCTTCAAAAGCATTAATGTCATGAAAAGAACAAAGACCAGAAATGCTCCAGATTAAAGGAAACAAAAGATATGACAACTGAATGCACTCCAGGATCCAAAATTTTCTTTTGTAATAAAAATGTATTATTGGGACAATGGGTGCAACTTGAACAAGTATATAGATTAGATGATAACATTAATGTTAATTTCCTGATTTTGACAATTGCACTGTGGTTACATAAGAGAATGTCCCTTTTTTTTTTTTTAATGCACTCTCATGTACTTAGGGTATACAGGGGAATAGGTGTGCACTTTAGCCTCAAACAGTTGAAGATTATATATATATACACATTAGAGACAGAGAGAGACAGTGCTAACACCAGAGGTACCTAGGTGAACTGCTTGTACATTTTGCAGTCTAAAATAATGTCAAAATAAATTAAACAGGGAAAAAAGCTGTTAGCACAGTACCTGGCACATAATCTGCATAAGTGGCAGCTATTAGATGTTATTAATGAGAATATTATCTCCAGATTCTGTACAAAAATATTCTCAAGACATATATTATTTTATGGCAGGAAAAATGGAGGAGGAGCAAAATAATACATATAGTATGTTTCACTTAAACATACTTGTACAAATACATAGGTAAATGCATAGAAAAGACTAGAAAGCATATACTAGGCAGTTAATAGTGGTTAGTTCTGGTCAGTAGAATTGAAATTATTCTTATTGCCTGGCTGGTGTAGCTCAGTGGACTGAGCGCAGGCTGGGATGAGTCCCAGTCGGGGCACATGCCTGGGTTGCAGGCCAGGTCCCCAATGAGGGCCATGTGAGAGGCAACCATACATTGCTCTTTCTCCCTCCCTTCTCCTCTCTCTGAAAATAAATAAAATCTTTAAAAAAAAGAAAAAGAAATTATTCTTATTTTCATCCTCAAACTTACTGGTATTTGCTAACTTTCTTATAATGAAGATGAATCATTTTTGTTTTTTTCCAAAAATTCTTTTTAGAAATTAAAGGTATAGTGCACAATCAAGAAAGGCATGACATCCTTACTTTTCCATAACAATGCCCTCTCAGCAGACCTATATGTAGTTACTGTGTAAGTACCATATTCTGTGTTACTCTGCCTTTCATGTAGTAAAATTACTATTTCACATAAAAATATTCGTTATTCTTATCAAATCATGTGAGTCTCATGGGTTAAGAGAGTGGAATGGACATACACAAATAATTTTGCTTCTTCCCAAAACCTAAAATAACAGTAAAGTTTTTAAGGCATAAATTAACAAGGATGGTCAGAGCAGAAGAGAAAAAAGTAACAAAACTTTGGAAGTCAGAACATATACAGATGAATGCTAACTGTACAGCAGATCCTGGAGAGCCATGGTGAAAGCTGTTGGAAGAGTAGTTAGATCCTTAGATCCTCTCCTCATCCCAGAAAGAGGACTTGAGGTTATCTCTGCAGAACGTAAAACAGATTATCTCTACTTTGGGGACTGACTAGAAGTAAAGAGGTCTTTAAAACTGGGTGATTATGTGAACATATTAAACACTAAGATTTACTGCCCCCATTCCCACAAACCAGCTCCAAGAAAAATGCAAACTGTTCTAGCTTGAAAGGGCCTTCCAAGTACCTACAAATATCCAACACAGCATAAAAACAGACACAGCCCCATACCAAAGCACATCACTGTGAAATTTTGAAATACTGGGGAGGAACACAGCAGAGATCCAACAAGGTCCAAAAACAAAAGAAGACTATTCATGCTGACTTAGGACTTCTAAAACAGCATCAGAAGACGACAAGGGAAGGAGAAAACAACAACAACTATGCCTTCAAATTCTGAAGAAAAATACTTTCAATCTAGAATTTTACACTTACTCAAAATCAAATGTGAAAACAAAACAACAACAAAAACAAGACATTCTGACATGGAACGGCTCAAAAAATTACCTCCCGTGTACTCTTTCTTAGAAAATTACTAGAGTATTGAGAATTTCAAGTTCTAACAAACTAAGGGGAAAAAACAATTATAGCCATAGTAAAAAGCTATCAGGATTGAACCAGTTTTAAATCCATTCAGCTGATAAGAACAACTTACTTCATGAGGCACCTTTTTAAAAAATTAATTGATTATACTATTACAGTTGTCCTGATTTTCCCCCCTTTGCCCACCTCCACTCAGTGTCCCCTACTGCCTCAGGCAATCACCCAACCATTGTTCATGTCCATGGGTCATGTGTATAAGTTCTTTGGCTACTTCATTTCCTATACAGTACTTTACATCCCCGTGGCTACTCTGTAACTGCCTATTTGTTACTTCTTAATCCCCTTACCTCTTCTCCTATTCTCCTCTACCCTCTCCCAACTGGCATCCTTCTGGCAACTTTTTTTCCCTTGCTGCTTTTAAGATTCTCTCTTTATCTTTAACCTGTGGCATTTTAATTATGATGTGTCTTGGAGTGGGCCTCTTTGCATCCATCATAATTGGGACTCTTTGTGCTTCCTGGACTTGCATGGCTATTTTCTTCGCCAAATTAGGGACATTTCCTTTCACTATTTTTTCAGATAGATTTCCAATTTCTTGCTCTTTCTCTTCTCCTTCTGGCACCCCTATGATGCAAATGTTAGACCTCTTGAAATTGTCCCAGAGGCTACTTATACTATCCTCATATTTTTAGATTCTTTTTTCTTCTTGTTGTTCTGATTGGTTGTTTTTTGGTTCCTTATGTTCCAAATCATCGATTTGATTCTCAGCTTCATCCACTCTACTGTAGTTTCCCTGTAAATTGTTCTTCATTTCAATTAGTGAATCCTTTGTTTCTGTCTGGGTCTTTCTCATGCTGCTGAGGTCCTCTCTAAGTTCCTTCAGCATCCTTATAACCAGTGTTTTGAACTCTGCATCTGATAAACTGCTTATCTCCATTTTGATTAGCTCTTTTTCTGGAGTTTTGATCTGTTCCTTCATTTGGGCCATGGCAATCTCCCTGTGTTTGTTCCTATGTATTAGGTCAAGCTGCTTTGACTCCATGTCTTGGTAGTGTGGTCTAACGTAGCCCGTTTCCTATAGGGCACAGCCTCCCCTATTACCCAAGCTGGGTATTCAAGGTATGCCTTTCGTGTGGGCTGAGCACACCCTCCTCTTGTAGTTGAGCCTTGGTTGCTCTTGGCAGATCACTGGGAGGGATTTACCCAGGCCAGTCAGCTGCAAGGACTGGCTATGGCCACTTACCACCAACCTCCGCCCTCTGTGGAGGATCAGCTGTGCAGGGGCAGGGTGGTAGTGCTCCAAAGTGGTCTGTAGCTATCCACTGGGTGTACTGGCCCTGGGGTTTCCCGGATGGTACAGGTTAAGGTTAGCCCACACCTGTGTTTTGCCTGGGGCACCCTGGGTGAACTGTAAAACAATCTGAGATGGCTGGTACTTGTGTTGGGGTTGGAGATTCCCAGAAGTCAAGCTGTGAATCTAAACTGGCTACCACTAGGCCTCACTGAAGCCAACTGTTGCTTGTTTGATAGGATTTAGGAGCCAAGACAGCTATTCTTATGGAAAAGCAGCTTGGATGGGCCCATAAGCTGGGCGGGGCAGAGCCTCTGGGGATCTCCAAGGCAGATCACCATTAGCCAGGTTGATGGAGTCTCAGATATGGCACCAGCTTACTGGCTCTGCAGGGGGTGAGGGCGTTTAGCAAAGGGACAACGGCCTCTGCTCAACTTGGTTTTAGACACTTCAGTTTCTGCCTGTATACCACTGGTGCCTTTCAAGCTGCCACTCTGGTGCTGAGCTCAGAGGGAGTGAGTCTGAATAGGTGAGTCCATGTGTGGGTTCTTTAAGAGGAACTGCTTAGGGCTCCAGAATTTTCTTCCACCAACTCAATCCCTGTTGAGTTTTGCAGCCAGAAGTTGTGGGGACTTATCTTCCTGGCACTGGAATGCTGGGCTAGGGAGCATGGTGTGGGTCTGGGACTCCTTCCTCCCAAGATATTCCTCCTGAATTTCTATTCATGTGGGTTTGGGGCCAGCCCATTCCACGTCTGCACTTCTTCTACCAGTCTGGATAATGTGGTTTCTTTAATTCCGTAGTTGTCAGACTTCCAACTCAGGTCAATGTCTGATGTTCCTGAGTGATGGCTATTCTGTTTTAGTTGTAATTTTGATGTGGTTGCACAAAGAGGTAAGCCATGTCTGTCTACCCCCACAATCTTCTAGCAGGCACTCTTTTACAAGCCAACCGGTCAGAGACAGAAAAATAGACCCAAGTGCCAACCAATCAACAATGCCAACCACGTAGCCATCATCTATAGATGATGTTAACCCACTTCTGCCTCTTAATATTGGGTTGGCCAAAAAGTTCCTTTGTTTTTTTTCCATAAGATGGCTCTAATGAGTGCTTAGTTTTCTTTAACTTCATTTGAAATAACTTTCAGACTCTATTGTGACAGCTGTCATATCAGCGTGTGTTTTAAAAAACTTACCAAATTGGTATAGCCATTTTAATATTGAAGATGGAATAAGCAACATTTTCAGCATATTATGCTTTATTATTTCAAGAAAGGTAAAACTGCAACTGAAATGCAAAAAAAGACTTGTGCAGAACATGGGAAACGTGCTGTGACTGACTGAATGTGTCAAAAGCAGTTTGTGAAGTTTCGTGCTGGAGATTTCTTGCTGGACAATGCTCCACAGTCGGGTAGACCAGTTGAAGTTGATAGTGATTCAAACAGAGACATTGAGAACAATCATCCATGTTCTACTATGTGGGAGATAACCAACATACATGTACTCAAAATATCCAAATCGACAAAGTTATTGGTGAAAATGAAATGTGTCTTTTATTTCACGGAAAAAATAAAACAGACTTTTTGGACAACCCCATATCTTCCAATCCCTAAACGCCACACTCCCCTAAAACTATGAAAGGTTAACAATCTGCTTTGTTCAGGGAGACTGTGCTTGATCAGATAGTCTACATAGTGAGTGATGGTCTCACCATCCTTTGACACCAGATGAGGAAATAAATCAAAATAAAGAAAGACATAGGTATGGAACACAGGATATTCAACACAAAAGAAGTGAAGGAGTATTGTTAAATGGTGATTCCAGGATGCTGACTGTGCACCAGAAGTAGAAAGCCACCAATCCAGATGGAAGCTGTGTGACAGAGACAGGCATGCTGGAGGCTGCCATCCCCATGCTCTTGGCCAAAGCATCATCTTTTCTAACTTGACACAACTACTAGAGGATGTGCTCTACCCAAGCAAGAGGGTCAATGAAGAATGAGAAAAATAAGAGTTTCAACAACACTGGGAATCAAACCCAAAAGGAAAGAAAAGTCTAAGGATGACAACAAAGGGAAATCATCCCAGGAAAAGAACTGTGTGACAGGCTGAGACAATAGGCCTATTAGAACAATGAAGGTCTCCAGAAAAGAAGTTTCCAAGAATTTTTTAAAAAGGGAAGAAAATTGGAACTGACAGATTATTCTGACTGACCTTGTGGAAAACTGCACTGGGAGGCTACTATTTAAGATACTATCAGCAAACAAAATTTGCACAGGCATAATAAACACAACATTAAGTGTTTTATTTAACTAAATATTATAATAAATTGGTGAATCAAAGATCAGCATTACACATATATTATTTTAAACTAGATATGTAAATACTAGAAGACATAGCTTAAAGACTTGATGATAGTGGTTACCTTTAGGGAAGGGAGTAGGGAGAGGACAAGAAGTATATTTTGTTGTAAAACCTTTTTTTCCTAACTATTTGACTTTATAAACTTTATCTATTTTAAACTATATTGTCTGTTGAAAAATATAAATAATGATAACATATGAACTTCTAATCTTAAAATACATTGATCATTCAAAAATACCTAAAAACATTTTCAATTGAAAGGGACAAAAAATCCTAGGAAAAAGTCCTCCCTTTTTTGTTGGAAGACCTTCGTATTTCTAATACTGAAAGAACATAAACATACAAAATACAGATGCTTTAAAAATAAAAAAAATTTTAAAGAAAATAATTACCAATTAAGTGGAGAGAATTGAGTAATTGTAATACTAGTTAAGACTGTAGGTCTGACCTTACTTACAAATTCATTAATGATCCGGACGGCGCAAGTAACACATTTAATTAAATTTACTCATTTATCTGTTTTGGGAAGCAAAATTAACAGCAGTGAGAAAGAGCAGTAATATAAAAGCACAGAGACAAATTAAAAACCCTGGCCCAAAACAACCAAACTGGAGAATGAACAGAAGGCAGGTAAAATTCTAGGCCTAAAACAACAGAGGGATATCAGAGGCTTATTCACCATCAATATACTGCACAGTGTTGCCATGTGAAGTAACTGTGGTCGACACTAATGTTAAATGAGGATATATACACATATACACACGTGTACTTGTGTGTACATATATACACACATGCATACACATACATACTTTTTTTTCCTTATGAGACTGATAATCCTAATTAAGCAAGGATTCACAAAGGCATTACACCCTTTACAAAGTATTCTTGATGCAATTTGACAAGAGTAGTTTTATACTATTTCAAAAAATATAGAAACTCTATCAAGGATTATCAATAATTAATTAATTAAACTATCCTAAAGACAATCTGTTACCTATTCTATATTGTTCATCTAGATGCCCTTGGATTATCCTCGTTGTTCCTGTTCTTTATTCCCAAGCATTGACCATTCAAAAGAGTCTATGTTTCCCAACCTCTTCAGCAGGAAAGTGTGGCTAGTTATGTGACTAACTTTCACCAATGGATTATGAGCAAAAGTGGTATGGTATATAATTTTCAGGAAATACCCTTACAGGGAGGGAGATGTGTTCTCTTCCTCCTTTCTACTGGCGGGAATGTGGATGAAATGGAGAGAGCCCTAGTAGCTATCTAAGACAGTAAAATGACTTTGGAAAAAAATAGAATCGATACATAGTAGAGAAACAACATGACACCATGACAGACAATACCAATCCTGGAATGCTTCTGGAATTCCCAACACTGAGAAAAATAAATTTCCATCAGTCTCTGTTATTTGTTGCAACCAAATCTAATCCTAATTAATACAACCTCTATACTAATATAGACTCCTTGTGTTTTTTTTTTTTCTCTAAACAATCTCCTGTTGCTCTTTTGCAGGCTCCTTTTCTGCCTCCCACTCCTTTACTATGAGTATTCCCCTCAATATTTCATCCTTGGCCTTTTCTGCTCTTATCTCACTAAATTCTAGGCCAAACATTCTAAAACACCATAACCTTACATGTCTTATCTTTTATTTGAACTCTAATTTTATCTCCAGCTGACTACCATTCCACTTACATGAGACAGAATTACACAGAACACGTAGTTTTTAAAACAAACTCGGTAAATAGACAAAATGGTGGTGGTAGCAATAATGGGAGTTATTGTGATGGTAATTAATAGCTAATTATTTCCCAGTCATTGTTCTAAGTCTAAGAGCTAATCCTCACAACAATCCTAGGGAGTAGGGAGTATTATCACTATCCGTACTTTATAAATGAGGAAACTGAGAACCAGACAAGTTAAATAACTTGCTTGAGACACATAACTAATGTACTGAAGAAGTCATCCAAACCTGGGCTTTTCAGAACCCACCCTCTTAACTAGAGTACACTAGCATTTTATTCTAAAGACACTATCACTGCTAAAGACATTTTAAGATTGTCCTCAGCAACCATGATAGTCATTTAGATATCCACCACAGTAATAAATTTTATGCCTCTGAAAATTGATTTTTAAAACACTGTCAAATATCACTTAGAAACGAGTATGGTAAATAAGACGAGCGATCAAGCAAGACAATACTCTTTGGGGGACAAGGTATATGACCATCAAGTAATGAGATTAGTTTTCTTATATGGCTCTAATGGTTCTGTTGAGATCCAAAACAGACATTTCAGATTATTTATTTGCTAGAAAAAAATGCATGAACTCAAAAAAAAAATTACTTTAAAAGGCAGAGCATTCACTTATATTATGTTATTTTTAAAGCAACTATTTTTTTAAACTACCACTCAAATTATCTAATACCTAAATCTTAGCAACTGAACTCATTTTCTTTCTCCCTAGACCTATCTAAGATCCTTTCCCAGTGTCATCATCAATGACACCACAATGTACTTGGTATGTCAGGCTCAAAACTGAGGTATTCTGACTCTTCCAGCTCTTTTAATCCCATCCTTACTGTTCTTTCTCCACAAATACTATCATGGTTTCCAGTCCCACATTACTTCATAGCTGTCCTATGGAAATACTCTTCAGCTGCTGCCTACTTGAGGTTACCCCAGAAAGCTACCAGGATAATCTGTCTAGAATACTGTTTTCATCACATGACTTTCAATAGAATTACTGTCACTTTCAGAATTGAATCTAACCTCTTCAGCCTAGCTTTCAAAGCCTTCCACTAATACTTTTTCATTATGCCCACACACAAAGCTAATAAATCACATCTCTTTAGTACTAATCATCAGTAAAAATCATCCCTTCTATTGTGCAACACCTATTCCCTTTTTGTCTCTAAGTTCACATATTGTACTCCTTTTTGCTTTTAACTTCTCATCACTCCATGTGAAATTTTCTTCTATCTTCTCCAATCAAATTGTTATTCTATCACTTCATTCAAGACCCTCCTCTTCCACGAAGTCTTAAATATATGTGACAAGGTCACATACACATTGCTCTATTTTGCATTCCTCAACTGAGAGATCATCCGGTAGTAGAAATGAAAGAATTTCAAAGATTGATCAGTCTAGAACTTGTTTTGTGTGTGAGTGATTGTCTAAGGACAGGGTTAACTTCCATCAGATTGTGGTGTCAAATGCTTGGAAAGTTTATTTGACAGCTGACACAATGGAAGGCCACAGATATTCTATAACTTGTCCAGTTGTTTAGGAGGTTAAAATACAGCTATATTTACTAAATCCAATAATAAGAAATACTTTAAAATTAAAACTACATGATATTACGAAGCCAAAGATAAATTCCTCATCCTTGAACTCAAGCGTCAAAGGCAAAGAAAAGTTTCAGGATTCCCAAGGAAACAAACAAGAGGCAGAATACAAAAAAGAAACACTATTGCAAAAAGGGAAATAGCAATGTCACATTTACAACATTGGTGGCAAAAACCAACCGCCACATGGCTCCTGGGGCTCATCAATTCGAGTTCTTAACAAATCATTGGTTCTCACACTGGAAGGGTTAAGAGGTCTGAAAAGTCACTGGAAATCCTGAATGTATTGAAAGATGGTCACACTGGGTTTGAAACACCTATTTGGGATGGCTGAAGAGAGTTACCGATCATTAAGCAAATCAAGATTATTTCTTTTATTTCTGGGGTTTTTCCTAAAATGAAAAAGTAAAATGAAAGCACAAAAGTTCTGGCAAGATTCATATGAAAAAAGTTTAGAACCACTTAAACAAGCCAATAAATTCATCTTTTCCTAACACTAGGTTATTAAATCCAGTCTAAAATCTCTTATCCAAAACTCTTAGGGTCAAATAGGCTACAGAATTGGATTTTCTCCCCACACTTTAAGGTTAATATGTACATATTCCATGTTACAAAATAGTCCAACCAGGGCCTGGGGCAATGCTCTGCAGTTAAACACGTTAATATTTCTGTGGGGAAAAAAGTATGAATCACTGTATTGTGTACAATAAATAGATTACAAACAGGCTTACATCAGTGCAGATTGGGCTTTGCTGCCAAACGAGTGTGCCCCAATCTTCTTAAAAACTTCCCATTTTCACAAGGTTTAAATTTTGGGGGCATGATTATAGGCCTCAAACTGGTTACATTTGAGAGGTGAAATTATAGATGGATTTTCTTTCTTTTCTGATTTCCAAAATTTTCTACACTATTGTATTATTTACATGTATCAGATTATTTACAAAATAAGTTGAGTTTTAAAAGGGGATGGAAAAGAGCCAGGTATAAAAACAGACCAACTTGCAAACTGGGTTAAAAAGAGAAATAAGATCTTATTCAGAGCCCAAGTCAAGAAAAAAAATTAAAATAGCCTTGAGTTCAAAAGTTTTTACAAACTTAGTATGTTTTTAAACTAAATTAACTAATAAAAACACCATTAGCATTACTAATATTAAAAAGGATATTTATTCACTGATATTCAATAAGTGATACTGTTAGCCAAAGAATATACCGTACTTTGAGTGTATAAGACAGGCGTTTTTGCCCAAATTTTTGAGGGAAAAATAAGGATGTGCATTATACATGGGTAGTACTAATTCTGTATCTAATAAATGTTTTTAATTATTTTATTTATGCTTATGCATTAAAAGTGTAACTCTAAAAAGCAATAATGACAACCATATGCAAAATACCCTGGAATACATTAATAGATTTTGTTTCTATAAATAAGTGAATAATTGAATTAAAAAATTAAAATGGAAGAAATTTTTCCTGAAACTTTGGGCCAAACACGTGGCTGCGCAATATACACAGGAGTGCATTATACACAGCAAAATACAGTACATGTGTGACCCATGGACATGGACAAGTATGGGGATTGCCTGGGGGGCAGGTTGGGTGGAGGTGGGTAGGGGGCGTGAAGCAGGGACAACTGTAATAGCATAAACAGTAAAATACAATTTAAAAAAGTGATACTGTTTTATTAACTTATTTTTTAATTTACTATTTCTCAGTTCAGTAACTGCTTGTGATAGACCACTTTCCCAAAGATGACGCCTATCCACTCCATAACGTTTGTCTTACAATGTGACTCTGACACTCCTGTGAGAAGTGGGTTCAGTGTAACCACTGCTCTCCTTGAATTTGGCAAGCTTACGTCACTACCTGACTTCCAAGGCTAAGTCACAAAAGGCAACACAGCTTTCACTTGGTTCTCTTGGGATTCTTACTCTGAGAAAACAGATGCCACAATGCTGTGAAGAAGCCCAAATCAGCCAATGTGAAGAAATGGTATGTGGGTGTTCTGGGGGATGGCCACCATCAAGCACCCAAGTGAAGAAGCCTCCAGATTCTCCCAGCCCAGTCAGCACCAGCTTTCCAGTCTTTCCAGAGAAGTTGTGTCTCCACGCTGCCCACTCTGAGTTCCCACAGAACGCCTAGCATAGCAAAACAGTTGCTTTACATCACCAACTCTCAGAATGGCTTGCTACACTACAGAAGCTAACCAGAAAAAGCACCCTTTCCTCATTCAGTAGCTTCATATTAAACACACACACACCTTAAAATTAAGCTTTTCTCAATGTTAAGGGAAAAGCCAATCTGCCCATAAGAAATTGGGCAGACCTGTTTAAATAAGACAGTTTCTATTTAGGGACCTTAACAATTCATCTCAAACATATTCTGAGTACCTGTAACACAGGATGGGGCAAAAGTAGGTTTATAGTTGTAAATACACAAAATACAATTTATTCTTATTACTTATTACTGACTGTATTACTTTCCATATGAACAACTATAAACCTACTTTTGTCCCACCCTGTGTGTAAAACACCTTGCTAAATGTCTAAAACAAAACGATGAATAACATAGTCTGTAGTCATTAATCTAATTTACAAAGGGAGAAAATAAAACAGGTATACAAATAGTTTATGGAAATACCTAAGTGCCAAAATAGGAATATAAAATTAATTCAACCACAGTTAATTTATAAAATCATTTGGACTTACAAATAGAGCTTTTTGATTCCTTTAGAAAAGTAGAAGGGTTTTAGTAAATGCCTAGAAAAAAAGATTAGGAAAAAAACATGAAAAATGTAGGTCTGGTTGTGTGTTTATATTGTGATTATGAATGATTTTTGTTTTTCTCTGTTGTTGTTCTTACAGAAATTTCCTGTATTTTCCAAGTTGTGTACAGTAAGCATATATTAATTTTTTAAAGAAAATATTGCCAAATAAAATAATAGTTTTATTTTTTACAATATGTTTACATTTTGGCCCTGGCTGGTGTGGCTCAATGGACTGAGTGTTGGCCTGTAAGCCAAAGGGTCGCTAGTTCATTTTCCAGTCAGGGCACATGCCTGGGTTGCAATCCAGGTCCCCAGCAGGGGATGTGTGAAAGGCAACCACACACATTTCTCTCTTTCCCTCCCTTCCCCTCTCTCCAAAACTAAATAAATAAAATCTTTTTAAAAAATGTGTTTACAGTTTGAAAGAGGTCAAGTAAGCAGTTAACAGGTCTGTAACAGGTAAGTTGGCTTGGTGTTTGCAAAATAAATTTAGTATTTAAGGAAAAATTTTAGTTTAATAAAAACCACATAAACATACTTGATTTACTATTAATATCTGCTTTCCTTCCCTTTCCTAGCTAATTACAAATATTTACAAGTTCTCCTCAAATACATAAAAACTAACTCAATAAATTCTGCATTCTCTTGGTCATGCCCTCCTGGTTGTCCCTCTCACGTTGCCTCTCTCTGTTCTCTCTCTCCAACTTGTCTGTCCTTTCTAAGTCAGCCCTTCTCTCTACATCTCTGATTGCTCCTTTCTAACTCTTAACTGCTTCTGTCTGATGTCCCTCTCAGTTTCCGACTTCCTTCCTATCTCTAATTGACTCTCCCTCTCTGCCTATCATATGTGTTTTCTTCTGACTCTTACCAACTGTTACCCACCCCTTTTCTAAAACATTCTTGTTAATTTTTCTCACTAAACCTTATAAACAAGAAGGGTTTGTATTATTATCCCTATTTTATAGATGATAAGGAAACACAAACAGGACTACTTGCACACAGTTAAGAGGTTAGGAAAGTGAGGATTTAAAGTCAAGTGCTTCCTTTCTTCCTATGAACGCTTCTGGAATTCCATGGCAAAGAACCTGAAACAGTCTAACTGCAGGCCAATAGTAACACTACACATATTCTTTCTAAGAGGCAAATCACATATTAAGGAGAACCGTACATCTTTTGCTCATATTTTTGCCTCTGCACTAAGTTAAATGGTTATAAACTATCAGTCATTTGACTATTCCAGAAAACCATACCGTAATAGTCACAGGTCAACCTGTGTTATTTAGGAACCTTATTAGACACCAGAACCTGTTGTTTCCAACAATGCTTCCCTGCTTCTCCATTTTCATCCCTAGTCAGAAACCAGCCATGTTTGACGTTTAAAAAAACAAGAAAGATACAAGAGGGACAACAAAAATTTATAAAACTGAAGAGTGAATTTAAAGAATGGAAAACTATACAGAAGGCTAGCAAGAGACAGCGAAAAATGCACACCATGGACTGGGAGCAACTGGCCCATGTTTCATTGAAAGAAGCAAAAATCCTCCCCAGCCCGGCTGGTGTAGCTCAGTGGATTGAGCGCGGGCTGGGAACCAGAAAGTCCCGGTTCGATTCCCAGTCGGGGCACATGCCTGGGTTGCGGGCCAGGTCCCCATGAGGGCCATGTGAGAGGCAACCATACATTGCTGTTTCTCTCCCTCTCTTTCTCCCTCCCTTCTCCTCTCTCTAATAAATAAATAAATAAAATCTTTAAAAAAAAAAATCTCTAAAAAAAAAAAAAAAAAAAAAAATCCTCCCCAAATTCAATCTTACTGCTGCTAAGCAGCACCTCTTCTATCTAAAGCTCTGACAACTGGAATTTCTCTGTAATTCAATAAGCTCTTTGGAGTTATCCAGGCTTCATCCATCGTGCTGGGCACATTTATGAAGAACTCTGTTTTCCCCACTAAGAGCACATTTTGTGGTGAGTGGCAGAGGAATAGGGTTCTCTTTCAAGACATGAGTAGCCTAGTGCCATTTCTGCTCACTTCTCCTATGAGCAGGAAGTCTGCAACAAATACAACACTAAAAGAAATGTCTAAATTATAGTTCAGGTTATTGGTCATCAAAGTCATCCTATAAGTAACCAGTTTTATACATGTGAGAGCTAGTCTTGTATTTACACAGTCTTATAATTAAAAATGTATACTTTTACTTTACTAGTTCATTAACTTCTATTAAGCGCAATGAGTGTGTGACTGCCAAATCAACAATATAGAAGTCTTACTCATTCTGGTGAGATAGTCTGTGAATAGTTTGCTTACGGAGCTAATGAAGACAGGATCACGGATTAGAACATGTTGGCCAATTAATGCTTTGCTGTGTTTCACGGTTCCACAGTCACAATCAACAACCTTAACCTTGGATGAAAAAAAAACACACTGATCACATGAAGCACCAGGGGGGATGGATGACCTGGTATCACCAAAATCCATGATTATCAGAAAAATATAATAAAAATTGAAAATGGTAATAACACCACCATCAATCTTTTCTAAGCCTGATTAGCGTGTACTGCGTTCAATCTAATCTTTTCCGTCATGCAGGTTGGTATTATTATCCCTGTTTTACAGATCATGAGAAAATGAACTCAGAATGATTGTACAAACCAAAGTCACAAAATAAGTAAGCAGTAAAGCCTGAGTTCAAAACCTGGTCAGTCTGACCCCAAAGCTTAGGTTATTTCCACAATACCATGCTGTCTCGCAGAGCATGCCTTTGGGACATAGGACAATCAACAAAATATTCTTAACCAGAACTATTCAGTGCAGTCATCACTAATCGAGCCTTTGCTATGCACACTTACATGCTAGAGATGAGAATGAGTCTACTTTCCAAAAACTTCTTTTAAGTAAAAAACTGTCAAGGAACAAAACTATTCAAAACATAAAATTAAAAAAAAAAAAAACATTACAGCACACAAAGTAGATTTTAAAGAAAGTGATTACTATTAAAGTTTTGTATACTAACCTGTATTGAAAAAAATTCACGACTAATGGTAAGAATGAAACTAACAAAGGAGAGCCAAGGGGATACCACATCAAAAAAAGGTGAGTAAAGGAAACATTTCCTAAACATCTGAATATGCCAAGTTCTTGCAATCAACAGGTTGAAGGAATTTAAACATTTCATTTCTTAACTCTAAGAATCTGCTTTGACTAACAAGTCAACCTTCCGTATTAGGCTTTCTCCTAGATATTTATTGTTCAATTTTCATTCCTTGCATCCACACAAACCAATGCCACTATCAGCATCAGTCACTAAGTTTCCACTTTCAAAAACTGAGGTCATCCCTGAATGGACAAAAAAACCAAGCCCCTTACATATGCTGTTTATATGAGACTCACTTCAGATCAAAAGACACACAAACTGAAAGGGATGGAAAAAGATATTTCATGAAAATGGAAACAATAACAAGAACAAAAAGCTGGGATAGCGACATGTAATATCAGACAATACAGACTTTAAAACAAGAGACATAGAAGGATCCAGCAATTTCACTTCTGGATGCTTATCTGAAGAAAATAAAACTCTTAATTCGGAAAGATATATGCACCTCTATGTTTACTGCAGCATTATATACAATAGCCATGATATGGAAGCAACCTAGGTGTTCATCAATAGATGAATGGATACTGGATGGATACGCACACACAGGAATGTAATTCAGACATGAAAAAGAATGAAATCCTGTCATTTGCAACAACAGGGACAGACCTAGATGGTATTAGGCTAAGTGAAATAAGTCAGAGAAAGACAATTACTGTATCATTTCACTTATATGTAGAACCTAAAAAACTACACAAATGAACAAAGGACTCACAGATACAGGAAAACTGATCAAGTTGACAGAGAGGTGGGGGCATTGGCAAAAAGGTGAAGGAGATTAAGAGGTACAAACTTATAACATAAATAAGTCACAGGGAAGTAAAGGACAGCAGAGGGAGTACAGCCAATAGTATCACAGTAACTTTGTATGGTGCCAGATGGTTACTGGACTTTTGTGGTGATCACTTTGTAAGGTATATAACTATACTGTACACATATAGTACCAAGTAATATACCACATTTTTTGGACTATAAGATGCACCCCCCACCTGGCTGGTGTGGCTCAGTGGATTGAGTGGCGGCCTGTGAACCAAAGGATGCACCCCCCTCCAAATTTGGGAGGAAAATAGGGGTGCATCTTATAGTCCGAATGTAGCTTACCTGGCCTTGCTGTGAGTTCTGTTTACATTGGTGAAATATTATGTTATTAAATATTTTAGTTGTTGATAGCATTAATATTTTGATGTTATTAATAACAATGTTTTGATAACATTAATATTTTGATGTTATTAAATATTTTACCACATTTTTTGCTTCAAAATTTTTTTCCCTATTTTCCCCCTTTAAAACCTAGGTGCGTCTTATAGTCTCAAAATATGGTAATATTGTAGAGCTTTACATTAAAAAACATGAGGTCACCCAAGTCCTCTGGATCCTACCCACTAGGCTGAACTTTGTGTCAAACAGCCTAGCTTAAAAAAAAAAAAAGGGCAGTATGGGTAGAACAAAAAATTGTTCTACAAAATTCTGTCCTAGTCCATCAACAGTCAATACCAAGTCATAAACACAGATAATTGTTCTGCTACAAGCTACAATGTGCAGACAGAAAACTACATTATTACTACAAGTCATAAATGAAACAGCACATCCCAATAATCTTTTCACAACAGCATTCTGGAGACCTCTAAAAGCCAAAAGCAGCATAACATAACCTTTACATAAAATGCAATAGCTTGGAAAAAAAAAAAAAAAACCTGCAATCTGAGAACTTGGTTACAATATTTTAAGTTTATGGGTTAAGCATAACTATTCTCACTTTACAAATTTAAAAATAGGACTCTCAAGAAAATAACTTTAACTTTTTTTCTCATCATCGTCATCAAATATAACAACAGAACACAGCAGAACCTCACTTCTTGAACTTATTCTGTCCCAGGAGGCTGCTGAAGAAGCGATCTGTTGGAAAACCGAGCCTCCTTGACACCTGAGAGACACTGCGACTGACTGCAGCAGGAACGGGCGGGCCCGTCCAGAACCGATGTTTTCCTGGGCCAGCCCAGACGCTCTTCCAGGAACAATTCAGTCAAGAACCGAATTGTTCGGGATGGGAGACGCTGGAGAACTGCGGTCTGCCTGGAACGAGCACTTGCTCCGAGCACTACTAAGCTGTTTATATTCATATCTCACTTCATATTTACAGACCCCCTGTGAGATCAATGCTATTATCTCCATTTTAGAGATTAGTAAGCAGTCTCAGAAATGAACTAATTTGCCAAAAGTCATAAACTGTAAGTCGCAGCACCAGGATTTGAACTCAAATGTGTTCAATTTTGTACATTCAACTAATTCACTGCACTGCCAACCTCTTTGCTTTCAACCAATGATTTCGTAGTGAATACAAGTTAAGGTTACCTAACCCCTACTGTGTGGTGTGTCTGTGTTGGGGGGAGGAAAGTGTCCAAATTCGGGTGGACCTTAAAATCCAGACGAAGTATAAAACTGACTCCACAGGTGATGTGTAGGGCCGATACCACCTCTTCACCAGGATCACGGCCTAAGAACAATTGTACGACGAATATTCGTTTCTAAAGACACTTCCCCCTGTTCATGAACTCATTTCATCTTCATCAAGATCATGACCGCGGTCACGTTCATACAGACACGAATGTGACGGTAAAGTTCCACTGGCCTGGGCTTAAGGCAGAAGAATAAGGTTATCACTGAAACACGCTTTCTCACAGTATCACTCACGCTGAAGCCCACAACACTGCCAGGCACGCAGGCCAAAGGCCATTACGCTCATTTCTCCTAGAGGGAAGCCGGGGCTGCGGTAAACGAGCTACAGAAGCTCAGAGGTCCAGCAAGTGGAAGACCTGAGACACCTCCCCCACAAGCCATCAGACTCCGAAGCCTGCGGTTCTTCCCTTACTCAACCCTGAGAGGCGGCTAAGGAAAACTTTAATAACCGGACAAGGGGTTTCCCGAGGACCTCCCGAGAAAACCAGGAAGTACATCCTCCCGCAGAGACTGCTCACTCCCAGCCCACAGCCCTGGGGCTCCCGGGCAGCGGAGCGGGCTCACTCGAAAGGCTCGCGGCCCGGCAATCACCCGCAGGCTCGGGGTCGTCTCGGGGCGGCCTCTGCGGCCCACAGCCCCGTACTCCTGAGTGGCCAAGGGCCCGCTCAGTACCTGTTGAAAGCCAAGGAAGGAACGTCCCCTCCACAGGGAGTATTTGGGGCGAGGGCACTCCGTGACCACGCTGCCCCTGGCAGAGCAAAGATGCCCCAGTAGGACACCACCCGCGACCCCCCTACAGCGCAAACCCCTCAGGGGTGGAAGGGCTGGAGCTTCCCAGTAACCTCCGCCCGAGGCGGGGGCCCGCCCCGCGCGTCACGTGAGAAAAAAAACTACCGGTAACGAATGAAACAAGAACTCCTATCTCAGGTGTGAGAAGAGAAGTGAACGCCAAAACCACCAGCTTGGGGTGCGGAGAGGGTAAAGAGGGAGGTAGGGACGGACAAAACGCAGGCTGTTAGTTACCGGGGGCGCCGTAGCTCTCTGCTTCCGCCGCCTCCTCGAAGATCCAGCTATTTGCTCTTCCGCTCCGGCCGATGGGCGCGCGCCAGGCCTCGACTCCTCCCCCCAGCGCCGAGGAGCCTTCTGGGGACTGTAGTCCCGGGCCGCGCTGGCTGCCTCCTGGTCACGTGGGGGGAGGGGCTGGCAAAATGAAGAAGTGAGGAAGGTGTTTACGTTCCTGCGTCTGCTTGGCCGTTCCCCTTTCACATCAACTACAAAAGTACTCAAATTCTTCACATCCCGCTCAATCACACCATCCCTCTTCTTCACACCCAAGTTTCTTGAAAAAGGTAGTCTAAACTCACTGTCTCCACCTCCTTCTCTGCGCTGCAGTTTCTGCCGCCACAGAAAATGCCCTTGTTGCCATCAGTCTCCTTGTTGCCAAATTTATCAGAGGTAGTTTCAGGTCCTCCGACGTAAGCGTTAGGCACCATGTGACGCTGTTGGATGTTCTTAATCACCTCTTTTCTGTCACCAGTTGGCTGTTCTTTCTCGCTCTGTGCTCTGAGAATTCTTTTTCTAACCCACCTATTACACAGGGTTCAACACAAATAACACACCTTTTTTCTTAGAAAATCTTTTATTACAAAATCATAATCATGTCATCTGTAACATAACACTATCACACTCAAGCCCACCATATCACATTTTAGGTGAAATGTTCAAATTAAAACTATAAATTATTACACCCATATTATTACCCTACCAGGAGCACTCAAGCAGGCGTTACTTCTGCTGGACCCTGTACATTATTAGTGTTCTCCAGGGTTCTTAGCATTGCAGTGGAGGAAGGGAGGCTCCTGCCCCTTCTCTTTAAAGTTCTTTGTTTGTATTTCCAATTTCATGGACTGACCCTTCCTCATCCATGGGCCACAGGCATTTCAAATGTAGCAAGTTCAAATTTTCACTCCAACCCTCAACCTAGATTCCTCCCTCTCTCTCCCTTTCTCTACTACCCATGCCCAAATAGTCACCAAATCTTGTAGAATTTATCATGAAGTAGTTCTTGAACCTCTTCCTTCTTCACACCCACTGCCAGTGATTTAACTCAGACCTGCATTATTTCTTACGTGATTACTACGTGGTCTTCCTCACTGGTCTCAGTGCCTCTATGGAATCCTTCCTACTACCATCATGCCCCTTATGCAAAGGAAAAGTTTAATCATGACACCCTTTGGGTAAAGTCTTTTATTTGATTAAATTTGGGGAGAGGAATAGAGGTAAATCCTTTGGGGCGGTTTTTGCAACATATGGAAGCCATCCCTACTACTGCCACCTCCCACCCCCCACATTGTGCTTGGAAGGCTCAGAGAAAGGAGATTTATAGCACACCTTATTATGAAGATTGGTAGGCATGGGCATTTTTTTTTTAATTCCCCAGATGATTTAATTATATTCAACAAGGATGTATTTTGCTGCCTACTATATAGGCACCAGACATGTTCTGGGTACTGAGAAAATAGCAAACAAGGCAGTCCCTGCCCTTGTGCAGTTTACAGCCTCTTGAAATAGGCAGATATTAATCAAATGACTCTATATGGAAAACAAAACCAACAATAACAACAAAAACCTACAATTACCAGCTGTGATAAGAATTATACAAGAAGAGTAATCAGTCTCTTTCCCTTTCTCATTGCCACCTGCCCTGGCCCAGGAACAGGTTTGTGCTCCGCAGCCTTTCAAACACAGCCTGTCAGGAGCTAATCTCCGTCCACTCCATCCCTTACGCATCTAGATTACAAAACTGCTGTATTATTACATTTGTTCTCTCACTTTTGCACAAGCTCTCCCTCTATTTGGAAAGCTCTTCCCTTTCTCCCTTGACTAACTTTACCCTACATTACTCTCCTTCAGAGTAAACCCGGTAGAACACAGGCCCCATAGAAGGATTTTCTGAAGATTGGACGAGTCAAGTGATAACTCCCAGTCCAGCAAAGGTGACCTGAGTAGGTGAGTCAAGAACTGTTGAATGTAGGCTACTGAGAGAAGGGCTGTGTTAGCCAGTTTAGAAGTATGGCCTTCTGAATCCTCCCAAATAGTTTCCGCAGAGGAATGTTCAAGCTTAATGCGAAATTCGATGCAGATTCCTTGCTCTACTCATGCAGTCATTTTGAATGCGGATGGCCACACATGCTCACTCCGTGGTGTCTACTACCCCCACTGAGGTACGTTCTGAGCCAACATACCCATCATCCAAAACGGATCAAATATTACCTCCTCCAGGAAGCCTTGCTGAGCTCTGCCAGGACGAACTATTGCCTCTTTCCTGGGTACTCATTGCACCTATGTTGACCTTTCTTCCTACGATATACCAGAGCCAGCTCATGCCAACATTATAAAGCAAGTTTAAACTCTCAGGAATTTTGCAAGTCAGTTCTTAAACCATTGGTGGCTTGAAATCAGCTGTGATGGAAGTATTTACACCACGTGGAAATCAGCAAATGAGGAATTATGGCTTTTTTTTTTTGAGGGTCAGTTTACCAGGGCACCACTGCCTTTGTCATAACACCCATCCCTTTATTGTATTGTGGTGATGAATCTCCTATTAGATGAGTTCCTTATAACCATTTCATTTAGCAAATATTTATTGATATTTATTACTATGCACCAGAGATTAGCAAGATGCCTAAGGGGTGTATAGTGGAGTACAAACAAGCATGGTCCCTCCTGTTATGGAGCTTACAATCTAGCAGATAAGACAGGAAATAAACAAAGAACTCTACACTTACAAGCTGAGCCAGGCTGCTTAATGATAGAACATCCTGGCAATGTGGGGTGATGGACACTACTTTAAGAGAAGGCCTCCCTGAGGTGGTGACCTTTCCACTGTGCACCAAAGGATTAGAAAGAGATAGTCCAGAGGAGAACCAGGGGGAAAGTGTTCCAGCCAAAGGGATCCGACTATACAAAGAAATAGCTGGGCTTTTTGAAAGACAGAATGGTCACTTTTGCTGGGATGGATGGTGTGACCATTAATTTTATGTGTTAATTGGGCCACAGGGTGCTCAGATTAAACATTATTTCTGGGTGTGTCCTTGAGGATGTTTCCAAGTGGGAATAGCATTTGGATTGGTAGAATCAGTAAAGTATTGCTGACTCTTGAACAACACAAGAGTTAGGGACACCAACCCCTGTGCAATGGGAAATCCAGGTACAGCTTTTGACTTCCCCAGAACTTAACTGTAGTTATCTCCCTCAGAATCCACAAGGGATTAGTTCCAGGACCTTCCACGGATACCAAAATCTATGGGTGCTTAAATCCCTTATATAAAATGGCGTAGAATAATGCATACAATCAGCCTCCCAGCCAGTAGGTTCCCAGCCATGGATCAAAAATACAGTTTCTGATCTGTGGCGGTTGAATCTGCAGATGCAAAACCTGGGAATAGGGAAGGGGGATGACTCTATATTTATTTATTTTTTAAATCTACATATCAGTGGACGCATGTAGTTCAAGCCCAGGTTGTTCAAGGGTCAACTGTAGTTTGCTCCCCTCTCTGATGTGGGTGGGCCTCCCTCAATCCACTGAGGGCCCGAATAAAATAAAAATCAGGAAACTGGAGGATTCAGTCCCTTCTTGCTTGTCTGCATAAGCTGGGACATTTGTCTGTTGGTCCTCTCCTGCCCTTGCACTGGGATTTACCCCACTGGCGCCCGCGGTTCTCAGGCCTTCGAACTCAGACTGGAATTTCACCACCAGCTTTCCTGGGCCTTCAGCTTGCAGACAGTAGATTGTGGAACTTCTCGATCTCTGTTATTGCATATATATATAATATATAACTTACTTAGAGAAATATATAAGGTCTGTCTGAAAAAAGTCCAACCATTGTTAATATAACGAGAATGGTTTGAATGACATGGATGTAACCTGGCAGCCAAGAAGACTGGACTGGAATGCACATGCATTAACAACGACAACTTCGCTGTACTAGTCAGTGGGGGTGGTAGACACCACTGAGTGAGCATGTGCACTGTGTGGCCATCGCAGATGAGTAGAGTAAGGAATCTGCATCACATCTTGCATTAAGCTTGAATATTCCTCTGTGGAAACTATTCGAGAGGATTCAGAAGGCCACAACTATGGGCAATTGGTGATTGTCAGCTTCATCACGACAACATGCCCACTCATGCATCATGTCTTGTACAGAGTTGTTTGGTGAAACATCGTATCACCCAGGTGACTCAGACCCCCAACAGCCCAGATTTGGCCCCCTGCGACTTCTGGCTTTTCTCAAAACTAATTGAAAGGGAAGAGATTTCATATCATCAGTGAGATTCAGGAAAATAAGATGAAGTCACTGATAGCAATTGGGAGAACTGTGTGAGGTCCCAAGTGCCTACTTGGGAGGGGACTAGAGTGCCACTGTCCTATGTACAATGTTTCTTGTATCTTGTATCTTCTTCAGTAAATGTCTCTGTTTTTCATAGTACCTGGCTGGACACCTTCTGGACAGACCCACACACGTATAAGGGATATGTGTACCCTTTTGGTTCTGTTTCCCTGGAGAACACTCATACAGACGGCAGAGGTGTGAGTTAAGTGCTGCAGATGCCATGGAGTAGTTACAGCCAGGTGTGCACAGCCTTAAGGCCACAGTGAGGGCCCTGGATTAAATTAGAGCAACCAAGGGGGTGGTGTCATCTGAGCCACATTTTAATACAGTCGCTCTTGCTGTTGTTTGGAAGACCAGAGTAGCGGTGGGAGCCCATTTACTGCAGTAGTCTAGGTGAGAAATAATGACACCAAGGGCTGGTGCTAAAACAAAGGGGGTGGATTTGACAAATACTTTGCAGAGCCAACAGGACCTGCTGATGATCGCATGTTGGGGAGAATGGGCTGGCTGGTGAGGGAAAGAGGGCCCAAGGGCAGAAACTGTTTATATTCATTTCCATATCTTCAGCCCCTAGAATAAAGCCTGGCACATTGCAGGTGTTCAATAGCTGCGTTGAGTGAATGTACCCATTCAATGTGCTGAGCTCTGTGCCCTGTCACGGTCACCTTGCTTCATTCATACAGGGCCTCCTCTATCCTTACAGCACCTTCACGCAAATTAGAAAAAAGTGCCCCTTCCTCCAGGTGGACATGGCCCATCACCAAGGAGCACAGATCCATGAGCAAGCACGGGCTACATTTTGCCCCCACCTATTCCTTCAGCTGGCATCCTTGTGCGGTGCACAGTCTGTGCAACCACATATGGCAGCCCCGGCTTACCATCCCTGGGAGATAGTTTTGTGGCATTAAGCCCTGCATGCACGGGGAGCATTTGAGTTCCAGGGGAAGGACGCTGCCTGCCTGGGGACGCCGGGCCGGCTGCCGTGGCTGAGATTCAAATCTGCCCTCTGAATCCCTGTGGGCTCTTTAGCCTCGGAGCCGCATTGTCTCTCCCAAATCACTCAGCCCATCAATAAAAAGCTAAATTCAAAATGGTGACTTTGCTTCCTTGAGTTTCTCATCTGTCTCAGTTACTATTGTTAGAGTATTTCACATTTACATGGTATCCAATATGTGCTCAGTCCCTTACAAAAGGCAATAAAGGAACATGAAACCAAAGGATCTTTAAAAAAAATAGAATAAATAAGGAATGGCTGGCTTACAGGGAGTTTAGCTCTTGGATAAAAACGAACTGTGGTATATTGGTTTAAGGGGATGCTATAAACAATACAGAGAAAAAGAATGCCCAAGGCAAACTGTTTTTCCTTTGCACACCTGACCATGAAGGTCAAGGACTTAAGGAGGAGAAAGAAGTGACCTACAGGAGGAAAAGATTCTCCCTTTAGTAAACAATAGCATTTAACACTTAACAAGTGCTTTGTGTGTGCCAACAACTGTGCTAAGCCCTCTCCATGCCTGATCTGAATCAATCCTTGCACAACTCTATTATTGCCATCGTTTTACACTGGAGAAAGCTGAGGCCCAAGGCTATGCAGCTAACAAGCGACAGATCTGAGATTTGAACCAACTGTCTGGCTCTAGAGTCTGAGCTCTCACCTCTAAATTAAACCGCCTCTCATGTCAGCTCACCTGTTTTAACAGTGTGGCCCTTTTGGGTCCTAGGAAAATTAACAGAGGATATCTGGTTCTCAGGCTCCCAGGGATTCCATGTCACCTGCCTGCTCGATGATTAGGGCATGGTTGTGTCAGCCTAGCTTCAAAGTAGACAATTTGAACAAGGCATGTCAGGAAAACCCTGCTGGGGGACATTTCACAATCTCATCAGAGTGTTAATATTCTCCCAATATAACACCGTAATTACTCGGATGGCATGGAAGATGGAGGAGAAAATGTTACCAGGGGAGAGACTAAATAAGCCTGCTCCTTGGAAATGTGAGTCCTGATTAGTCTCTTCTGACTTGAGATTTCTTTTCTTTTGTGACTTTCAGCCAATAAGTGCAGAAGTATCCAAATTTCATCCAGCTTTTGGGTACTTGGACCCTTTGCTCATAAAGTGCTACTATCTAGAATTGCATGGGTCCCAGGCATCACCTGGAGGGACTGTAAGACTTTTTAGGATGATAGGAGGGCAGGGTATCAATGGACAGTTCCCATTTACTTCAGGAAAAGCAGGAGAGAGAACTTGTGAGCAGCAGTGACTCCAGACCCGCAAGGCTAAGTTCGGAGCCAGCACACTCTCCGAGCTCTGGCTGAAGCTACCTTAGAGTGGGCATGGACGCAGCTACTGTTGGGTTGACTCTCTGGGTTGCGAGGGCACGGCACCTGATGCTCTTATCCAGCTGTGTGCTGTGCCGGCACCACCCCACCACCACCGTACACACTCATACTCACCACCCACTCGCCCCCCAGCTTTCCTGCACCAAGTCTACTCTAACCACCTCTTGATGTCAGGACGTATATGGCTAAGCTATCTAATGCCGCAATGCCTGTGTGGAGGGAAAGCCTTGGTGGTATTAAAGAGATAACTGAAAAATAGTGTTGTAACTTCTGCCACTTTGAATCTCACAGCTCAGCTCAGACTGTACAAGTCAGATATCCAGACCTGGGCTTTGGGTTCCAGCACAGCATCATCTCTGCCCTGATTTGACATCCTCAACACCTGCCTCAGGGTGTGCAGCCAGCCACACCTCTTGCCCCAAGGTGGCATCAGGAGCCTCTGGAATGCATCCAAAGCTGGGCTGAGTGCTGACCTACAAGGCAAAGTGGACCTGGAAAGTTTCTATTATTATAAAGTGTATAACTCTGGGTTATTCAGTAAACTTTGGATCCCTCATCTGTAAAAATGGACACCCACCAAGCACAACTACCTCACTGGGTAATCATGAAGATTAAGTCACATATGGATGAGAAACGATTTGGTAAACTACAGAGGGCTAACAAGGAGAAGGGCACACATATTATACAAAGTTTTATTCATAAGGGACAGAGATGAGTAGGAAACAAACAGATTTTTTTTATTGCAATACTAATACTTTTTCCTTAAAGGAGTAGTAGAAGCAGAGTGACCCTTCTTCAAAGTTTCCTTCCCGACACACAACCCCTCAGGCCCAGACTCCTGCCCATGGCCCCATTGCACTCGAAAAGTCACACTCCCTTATAAAAAGTACCTAGCAGAGTGACTTACATATAGTAGAAATTTGCTAAATATTCATTAAACAATCATCTCTTCTTCTCAACAACAGAACATCAAGAATTTGGCTATACATGTCACATTGAGTTACATTCTCAGGGATCCCCTAGAGTTTATAACCCAATCCCTCATCTCAGGCAATGGGCCCCCAAGTAGGCCCACTTAACTGAAGAAATTCATGAACCCCAGTTCAAGGCAGATGGATCTTCTTGTTTTACCTACAAACCTCCATATTATTTCACACCTCCCTCCCTTTGAATATGCTCTCCCTTCTGCCTGGAACGCCCTTTCCCTCCTTCCTCCACCTCCATCAGGATCCAGCTCATGTCACCTCTACAAAACATCACCAACTTCCCCGGACTAACAAGCCGCTTCTGCCTCCTCCTCCTCCTAACAATCCTTGGTTATAAGACTCTCATCAACTCTTAAGTATTTGTATGTCTCTACCCCGCCAGGGCAAGTGTCATGACTAAGCACCATTCATGGCATATTGGCCCCACGCTTGTTTATTGGATGAACTAGTCCTCTCTCTGTTCTTTTAGGCAGGGATGAGAGAGCCAAAGGTAAAATCAGAGGAAATCAAATAACTAGTAACTTTAGTTGACACTCTGATTCCTCAAGAACACTTTTGCAGACAGCACCCCCCGCCTGCCACCGCCACCACTCAATTCCTTGAACTCCAAAAATAATCTTGCAAAGCATGTGATGAATTACCTGGGAGTAGGCAGGACTTTACAAAGAGTAATTCTATTTGACCTGATCCCTCTAACCACCCTTATGTTGGTTCAAAATAGCTAAAGATCCCTGAAGCTGAATAGCTCGGGTTTAACTTCTAGCTCTTCTGATTACTAGCTATGCAACTTTAAGCAAATTATCTTTCCATGCCTCAGCTTTCTGATGCATTAAATGATAAGAGCGGTGACATCACAGAAGGTGGGCAAGGCTTGTGAGAACTAAATGATACATTCTATGTAAAGTGCCCAGCTCCAGGTACATAATGTGTTCCAAAAAATGGTTGCGAGGAGCCCAAACTTAAAGATGACAAACCCATTCTATTTAAATCTTCAGAAAGCTGGGTTTGTTCCAGCACATCCTGGGCAGAGAGGGGGTGTTGGGGCCATTCTGGAGTTCTGTCTGGAGGTTCAGCCAACTGGTGTCATCGACCTTTGGTTCTAAACTGGATCCATCAGCCAGCTGTGGCCCTTGCCTAAGTAGCTTATTTTCCCAAAGCCTGATGTCCCCAGTAGGGCCAGCAGAACTGAGCTATCTCACGATGGGGTGCGGGAAAGATCAATTCGTGTTAGCAAAGTGCTTTGGAAATGTAACATGCTAAATATTAATGGGTCTCTCTGAGTGTCGGGAAATGTGCAATCTGAACTCTGCTCAGGGCAAGCTGAAGGTGGGGAGAGCAATTCTGGGCAGCCCGTTGCCACATCCTTGGTCTAATTGGGAGGTGGTGCTGATGAAGGAGGAGTGAGTGCAGTGAGCATCTGGGGGCTGGGCAGGGCTGTGGGATGGCAGCTCTGAAAGGAAGATGTTCTGAGGAAGCACCTAAGCCACAAAAGACAAACCAGGGGTAGGTTTTGGATGAACCCAGAAAAGCCCTTGAATTTTTTTTTTTTTTTTTTTTACAGAAAGCAAACATAAGTTTACTGCTTGTTCTCCCATTCCTTTGTTCTGCAGAGGACAGCACTGTGAGGATGTCAGCCATCTGAGTTTCTATCCTGCTCTCAACCTCCCAAACCATATAGGCAGGATGATAAGTAGAAATTCATTTAACCTTAGCCAACCTCTTAGTTCAAAATCTTTAGTGTGGCCAGACATCAGCCCATGCCATTGCTGAACAGCTCTGGAGTATGGTATCCCTTAGGACACAACTGTCACCTCTTCCAGGAAGACTTCTTGGGCCCAACCAGGTCCAGCTGTGAGCTCCTCTTTGGGGTTCACATAATGTTCTGTGCTTGTTCCTGTAAGTGCATGTAACAGACTCTGTCCGTGCTCTACCCACATCCTTTTGGCACCATCATTTCCTATACACCCATGGCTTTCTATACCTGTGTCCACAAGTGTGCTCAGCCAAAGGGCAGGGCAGGCCAGAAGGTAGGAGGTACTGGGCGATTCTCAGATTCTCACCCTCGGTGAGACGACACCGAGACAGCTTCTGCACTAGCCCTGAGCAATCCCCAGGGGGACTGAGCTCCAGCCGCCCACAGCAATAACCTGCTCATTAACACACCCTGATTCGGTTTCTTTTCCTTCTCTGTCTCATTTTCTCACTCCTCTCCTGGAACTTCCTGGAATCACTGCCTGGGGACCACCCCTGAGGCACCCAGTCTGAGACACAGTACTTACCCAGCTGTATGAGAGGCATTTGTTCGTGCCTCTCACTCTGACTAGACGTAAGCAACTTAAAGGAAGAGACTGTGTCTACTTCATCTTCCTATCTTCGGTGTTTTGCATCACACCTGGAACATAAGAGCTCATTAACTATAAGAGCTCAGTAACTATTTGTTGAATTAATGGACGAATGAATGAATGAATAGAATATTGAGCCCAAGGATAACGTTACTAATATCTGTCACTTGCCGAGTCCTTCTATAAGATTTCCATCACTATTCTCAATAGCAGCCCAGAACCAAGGAATTCTATCCCAGAGCTTAGAAGAAAAACAAATACCTGGAGTAACTGAACTTTCCAGATGTGACCAAAAGTTGCTTGCACACCCTGGCAGCGAGCTGGCATCTCAGGCGGACTGCTCCTGAGATCCCTGCATGTCCCTGCAATTCTGGCCTCAGGAAATTCATCACTTTGGGCAGGACAGCTGCTTCTGCTGTATATAACAGCAAATGCTCCTTTCTCCTCATGCCAGCTCCTCAGGCCTCCTTTCTCTTTTCTATTCTTCACATTTAAAAAAAAAAAAACAAATCCGGCTGGCTATAGTTCATGAATTTTCTGCAGTATTGCCTTTCTTCCTGACTTTTTTTTTCTTTTCCAATGCTGAAAGAAAGGGAAGAGCTGAAGCTAAAGAAGAGGCCAGTGCTGCAGGAAAAGCTAAAAACAACCGAAGGGACTTGACAGGGGTGTCTGGAGAAGAGCATCAGTGTGGAAAGTGCGGCAACGTGTGCATGACATGGACGAGGAGGTCAAGCTGTTCCGCGTCTGTTTTCTCTCACCTTCTTCAACCTTTACAAAGGTGTTCAAACTAGAAATGGTATGATAATCAATGTAAGAGCGAATGAATTTCAGCAGAAGGAAAGTACCTAAGCAATTTACAGGGAGGTCACCTCATGCACATTCAACTATTGGCATTTGGGGAAAGAGAGCAACAAAGAAAGCGAGAGAGAAGGAGCAAGCAATTACAATTTAAGTAGTCTAGAACATTCTGCCTGCCTTGCCACCCACTGAGCATATGCCCCAGTGTGAACATGAGATGGGAGGTAATAAAAGAATTGGTAATTAGTCATGGAAATTCTTATTATGTACCAGGGGCTAGTCTATGGACCTTCGTGAATTCATGAATTTGGTCTTCAGTATAACCCGATGAGGCAGGTACTATTATCGTCCCATTTTACAGATGAAGAAACTGAAGCATAGAGAAGCTAAGTAACTGCCTGTTGTCACCCAGTAAGTGGTGGAGCAAGGATTCAAAATTAGACAGTCTGGCTTTAGTACTCACGAGATTGAGTTCCCAAACACCCCCCACAGGAGAAGCATCTAAGCAGCTAAGAGCGATTGGGGTTCATAAATCCATATTTTTCATACTGTGGGGCTCCTAATGCAAACAAGCGAAGGTGAGCAGCATCCTTGGGTGCACAGCTAAGAATCTGTTGCCATGCTAAGGATATTCCAGGAAAATTTTGGTGATACGCCACTTTTAGTTTTCAATGCTGACCTGAGAATGTAAACTTTACTCTGCATGTGAATCCCCTGTGCATGCAGTTTGTCTGGGACCTAGGTGGAAACTCTCCCAGATGGCTGGCAGGATTTGCAGGTCTCGGACCTACAGTCCAAATCTTTGAGAAATCATGAAAGTAGGAAATACAACATTTGGGCTCATTTTCAAAGCAATTCGGCTTGTTTCTACCAAATAGTTGTTTCTACCAACTATAGTCAAGGACACAAACTGTTACTATCTGCTGGAATTCTACCATAGGCTATCAAGAAGATTAACTTATTCATTTAGTAAATTCAATATTCACTTTGTATTTATTACGTGCCAGGGGGCCTATTCTTGGCACTGGGGTACAGCAGGAACAAAACATAAAACCCATGCCTTCACAGAGCTTGCATTCTATGGGAGGCTGTCAATTAATAAATAAATATAAATATAATTTCAGGTAGTAATAAATGTTATTAAGTAAGGCAGGGTAAGAAGGGCAAGGACAAGTTGAGGCCGAGGGTAGACTTTGGCGCTCTCTGACATCTGAGCAGAGACTGAAGGAAGCGAGGCCTGAGGACCGCACACAGTGTAAAAGCCCCAAGGCAGGAACCTGGCAGGTTGGAGGGACAGCAAGGAGGTCTGTGTGGTCACGGTGGGAAGGGCGAGAGTTCACGGGGACGATGATAGGTGGCGAGGTGCCGGGCCATGTAGGATCCCATGTGGTACTATAAGGACCTGGGGTTCGTTTCTCATTGTGTTGGGAAGCCTTAGAGGCCTTCGAGCAGGAGAGTAATGTGATCTGATTAGGTTTTTTAAGAGGTAACTTTGACTGTGGTCTAGACAAAGGACAAGCCATCACTGTTCTCTTCTCTGGAAGTAACTACCTTTCCCTCTGTAATTCCACAATATTTTGCCCATTCTCTATTATAACATTTGTTTTACTTTTTTGTGTGCCCCCCCACCACCCCAACTAGAGTGTAGTTTCCTTGGAAACAAAAATCTGAAAACTCTGAGTAAATTTGTCCTCATCCCTCCACCTTGATTGCTCCTACGGAGAACTCATGTCTACCGGCACACGCGCTACCTAGAGCAGTGCTAAGCAAATTAAATACTTGATAACTCTGAAAAGTGACCAACCTTATAATGAGGCAGGTTTCAGCTGAAAAGGAGAGACTTTTGAACAGAGGAGGAAAAGAATTGGGTGGCCTGCCTTCAGAAACAAAGTTCCCTATTAGAGAAGATATTCAAGACTTCCAGTCTTTGGCAAGGAATGCAGTAGCGTGGCAATGCAATCATCACATGGATGCTTGTGCCTCTTAAGGATCTTTGGAATGCCGACCTTTTATTGTTCTAGGAATAATTGTTAAGTCATAAATAATAATAGAACTTCCTCTGTATGAGCGTTTGCATGATCTTCCCCCAAAAGTCATGGCCACACTTCCACAGAGGTGCTCCCTGTCTAAAGACACCTTGATGCACCTTGTCAACCTGGTGAACTCTTTCTCACCTCCCAAGACTCACCTAAATGCCCCTCTGTGTTGGCCTGTACTCTGAGCCAGTGGGGTCACAAATGGAATCCTGTGTCCAGGCTGAGCAACGCAGTTTGAGAGGAATGTAGACAAACTGGGGTAAGACCACAGGAGGCTAACTAGAAAGTGGAGAGGTCTGCAAAGAAAATACTATTAAGAAATGGCTGCCACTTCGATTTCCTCTGGAAAAACCAAAGACCAAGGTGGGAAGGCAGGGGTATGGGAGACACAACAGCCATCTTCAGGTAGTGAAAGGGCTGTCGCAGGACCTAGGGAGAACCTTACTATGCACTGTCCATAAACAGGGGTGGGACCAACGGAAGAAATGACAAGGAACAGATTTCTGACCTGCCCGAGGAAGTGCCTTCCTAATATTAGCCCCAGGCCTTCCCTGTGTAGAAGCACAAGGTGTTTTAATTGAATTGGAGAGTTAACAATTCAAGCTATTCAACAATGAAATAGGCTCACAAAGTCTCCAGAGAAGCCCTCCAGAAAGCAATAGAAAGGGGTCCTACTGGAATAAGGCATATTGGATTAGCTCAGGAGAGGCAAAAGCTTTCACTTTAAGTCCCAGCCATGAGCGCTTGGCAGTGGCTGGCCGAAACGCTGCTGAGAACACTTTGAGGCTGCATCTCTGCTTGGCAAGCAAGCATGTGGATGTCAATGGGCAATGTCTGCTGTGAGCAGAGGACTAGGGAATGGCAGCAGGAATGCCAGCCCCAATATCTCAGAACTCTTTCAACCCTTTAATTGCATCTTCTTCTGCTGTGATATGCTTGTCTGTGAGGCCTTCGGTGGCCCAGGTACAACTGCAGGTATGGAATACAATGAAGTGTCTTCTAGTCTCCCAGCCAGGGACCCATTGCCGCGGTCTGCAAAATCAGCATGGAACGTCCATCCGTGGGTCCCGTGACTTTCATATCTGCTCAGAGACCTGGGGCAGCTGGCATTGATTCTGTTTGTTTCCTTAGAAGGAACAGTATTGATCTACTGCGCCATGAAATCTGCTCCTGGGTCACCTAGTTCCAACAAGCAATTCCCTTGTCTTCGGCAGCCATTTCAAAGTCCCCTGGACACTCTACTTCTATTTGGCTCAGCCTCTAGCAAACAGGCTACTGATGCTGGGCACCACTGAGTACCCCCTGTTTAATCAGTGTAACTCCCCTTTTCCACCTGCAAACAGAGACGCATTGAACATTTACCTTTTGGGTTCCAGGAACAGGGCTGGGCACTCAGCATAAGGCTGACTCCAAACTTCAATCTGGTGTGGGTGACAGATAAACAGATAAATTACCAACTCTGACACAGGCAATTGTGGCAAAGAAAAATGAAATTTTAAGGCTGGATAACAGCATAGGAGGGAGATGGAGCTCTGCTGGGTGGCCAGCTGCTGCTGGGAGTGCTTTGATGGACGGCTCAGCAGAGGAGGCAGGTACATCTTGAGGACCAAGTAAAGATCTCTCCCGAAGTAATTAGTACAATGCTATCGTTTGGAAGTCACCCCTAATGACCTGACAAGACTTCCGAAGATTGGTCACCAAAGTGTGAAATCAGAGTCAGGGCTGGACAAGTTGTGAGGAAGATACAGTTTGGCATTTCCCTTCTTCCCAGATCCTCTCCCTGAAACATGGACTCGCTTCCTCAGGCCCAGGATACCCTCCCTTCCTCCAACCCCAGCCTACCAAGAAGAGGGCACCCTGGGCCCTGATGTTTCCCCTTTAGCACGAGGGATTTGCTCAGGGTTCTGCCTATGTCCTACTTTATGTGAACTCTGCTAAGCTCCAGACCACTCTGGTTCCTGCCATCAAAACTGATCTTTCCCACCACGTCTGTCCCAGCATTATCCCAACAGCCAAAATGTGGAAGCAACTCAAGTGTCCATCGATGGATAAATGGATGAACATAGTATGGCATATACATACGATGGAATATTTATAAGCCTTACAAAGGGACACTCTGACATGTGCTACAACATGGATGAACCGTGAGGACGTTGTGCTAAGCAAAATAAGCCAGTCATGAAAGGACAAATATTGTGTATTCCACTTATACAAGGCACCTAAAGTAGTGAAATTCAGAGAGACAGAAAGCGGAGAAGTGGTTGCGAGCGGCTGGGGAAGGGGAGAAGGGAGAGTTATTGTCTGATGGGAACGGAGTTTCAGTTTTGCAAGGTGAGAAGGTTCTGGAGATTGACAATGTGGCCGCACTGAGCACCCCTGAACTAAATACGTAAACACGGCTGAAATGGTCAATTTAATGCTTTCTGTATGTTGCCACAATTTAAAACATTTTAAAAGTACCAGTACTAAAACGAAAAACAAAAATTCACCCCAATCTTCCCCTTGTGCCGCCCCCCAGAACCGAGTGCAAGCCTCTGAAGTCAGCTGGCCTCCCCTGCCCATTCCTCTCCCCCTGTCTGAGTCTCTGATCTCTGCCGGAGAAGCAAGTCCAGCCATCGAACAAACCGGGCTGAATGGGAGATAACCAGATAAAGTGACACTCCTGCCGGTTAGTACACCCTAACCGAAATCATACGGAATTCATTCCTGGAAGCCAAGGGGCACACCCGGTGAGGAATATTTAGGAGTTGCAACAGCCCATGTGGCTAGAGGTTTTACAGCCCTTGCTGGACGGGAAGCTCCGGGGCGGGAAGCCCGTGTCTGTGCTCACCACAGTCGCTGCTTTGCCCCAACCCTTGGCGCTGGGCCTGAAGCTTCTATCACACTCCAAATGGTTTTGTTTTCCTCGTAAGACTGAATGAATAAATTAATGAGTAAATTAAGCCCCTTTAAATAATACAAAGTAAGCAGTTTTAAGCATAAAGCATCTTATGGGAAATGGTGTATTTTCTGTTGTGCGCTGAACAAGTTGGTTCTGTCCCAGACCCTCTTCCCTTGGAGAAGCCACTTCTCCCTCATTCCTGTGGTCTGAGGGGCTGTCAACCACTGTGTCCTTCTCTACAGGCCACAGGGATGGGCATGTGGCCCAGGGTGGCCACATCCTTTGGACTCACTGACTTGTCCAGATGTGGGCACAAGACCCAAGCAAGGTCCGTGAGAATCCTGCTGGGAGATTTGCAGGTGGACACAAAGGTAGAAAGAGCCTCTCTCCCTTCTGGTTTGCAAGCCAGCAGTCACCCTCCCCACCAAATGGAGAGGTCCTTGCCTGGGAACAAAGCCACGGAGGCAGGGTCCCGAGCTGGAGAAAAGGAGACAGCATCCTGAACGCAGTTCCCTAACCTCTGGATGCAGCTGTGCTAAAAGCCAGACCCACTCTAGAACTTCCCAGTTATGGGAATCAATACATTCTTTTCCCCCTTAAGCTTGTTTGAATTGGGTTTGTGGGCCTTGCAACAAAGAATCCTGACAAATACAGTCGGTTCATTTCAGTTTGAGCATTCGCCATATGTGTTTCACCTTATGACATTGACTATTTTTAAGAGGCCACAAAATGTATTCTGTGCGTCTTTGTAGGCAATGCACCAAGACACAGCATACAAATCTGGAGAGAAAGAATTTGAAAAGCCAGTGTTTGTCCTCAGGGACATTCTAATGAAGGTGAGGGGTTGGGGGAAGGAAAGAATTTCATTTAGCTAGTATTTTAAAGTTATCTCCTATGTGCCAGATGTTTTCACAAGTAATTGCAGTTAATCATCACCAACCCTGAAAATAGGGTACTAGTATGTGTACTTTACAGATAAAGTCATGGTTCCGAGAGGTTAAACAACTTGTCTAAGACTACCCAGCTATTAATAGGGAGAACAAGATTTCAGACTTAAGCCTCTGACTCCATGGTCAGTGGAACCTGCCACTGTACAATCCTGCCTCTGGAACAGGAGATAAGACAAGTTCAAGAATAGGATAAATAAAATAGGGGAATTTGTTCATTGATTTACTCAGCATATACTTATTTAGTGTCTGCTATTAATCAATGTCTGTGAAGACACTTATTAAACCAGTATATATACATAAATGTAAAATACTATTAATATAAACAACGTACTGTGCTAGGCACTGTAGAAGGGGGGAATAAAAATAAATAAAATCGTCTCTTTTCCTCAGGGGCCCGCAATAGAGTAGACCTAGAAATATTCTGCGGCAAAGTATGATTAATGGCGTCGGGGAGGCTCAAAGCGCTGTGAGAGTTCGGAACAGGAAATGCTCACATCTGACGGAGGGAGCCGGAGAGACTTGTCTTTAAAGAAGCATATTAGGTAAGTGCAAATGAATGCACTGCTAATGATGTATTTACCCAGGTGCCCACGGGATTTTGGGAAAAAGAAAAGAAGAAAGGGAGGGAGGAAAGACAGAGATGGAAAGGAAAAAGGAAGGAAAGGGAAGAGAAGAATGAGAAAAGGGAAAAGGACCCAGGAAAGGGAGAGAGGGAGCAGAAAGGAGGTCAGCAGGCACGCCGAGGACTGCTGCGGCGTGGCCCCAGCTGCAGCCCAGGGAGCGGCCGCGGAGTAGGGGTGTTCTAACCTTTCCCTCCAGAGGCACTTTGGAGGGCAAGTAACCTCTGGACTGATTACTCACTCACTGTTCTACTTATCACTGCAAAATAACTCAAATTGTTACTTAATCCAGTAACCCCCACATCTTAGGAACCGTGTAATTTAAAATTCTTTTTTTAAATATATTTTACTGATTACGCTATTACAGTTGTCCCATTCCCCCCCCTTTATTCCTTTCTGCCCTGCACACCCCCTCCCACCCACATTCCCCCCTTTAGTTCATGTCCATGGGTCATACACATAAATTCTTTGTCTTCTACATTTCCTATACTAGTCCTAACTTCCCCCTGTCTGTTTTCTACCTACCGTTTATGTTACTTATTCTCTGTACTTTTCCCCCTCTGTTCCCTCCCACTCCTCCACTGATAACCCTCCATGTGATCTCCATTTCTGTGATTCTGTTCCTGTTCTAGTTGTTTGCTTAGTTTGTTTTTGTTTTTGTTTTAGCTGTGGTTCTTAATAACTGTGAGTTTGTTGTCATTTTACTGTTCATATTTCTTATCTTCTTTTTCTTAGATAAGTCCCTTTAACATTTCATATAATAAGAGCTTGGTATTGATGAACTCCTTTAACTTGACCTTATCTGGGAAGCACTTTATCTGCCCTTCCATTCTAAATGATAGCTTTGCTGGATAGAGTAATCTTGGATGTAGGTCCTTGCCTTTCATGATTTGGAATACTTCTCTCCAGTCCCTTCTTGACTGCAAGGTTTCTTTTGAGAAATCAGCTGATAGCCTTATGGGAACTCCTTTGTAGGTAACTGTCTCCTTTTCTTTTGCTGCTTTTAAGATTCTCTCCTTATCTTTAATCTTGGCTAATGTAATTATGATGTGCCTTGGTGTGTTCCTCCTTGGGTCCAACTTCTTTGGAACTCTCTGAGCTTCCTGGATTCCCTGTAATTTAAAATTCTAGAGGTTCTAACTTGAGTGGGAATAAGAAGCACCTGGGGAGCTTGCTCAACTGCAGACCCGTAGGCCTTATCCGCAAAGATTCATTTTCAATAGCACTGGTTTGAGTCTGGGGAATTTGCATTTTTTTAAATCACTTGAGTGAATCCGATGCAAGCATTCTAAGGACTGCACTTTGAGAAACACTGAAGCCTAACTGTATTGTTTCACACAAAAAGAAGCAATAGAGTCCCAGAAAGGTTAAAAGACTTTTTCAAGGTCACACAGCTAGTTAGTGAGACACATCCAGGTGCAGAACTTGAATATATGGACTCTTAGTCCATTGCTTTTCCCCACTATCCTTAATAGCTATGCAGCTCAAACTCTGTCCTAAGTATTAGTATTATAGGAAGGAAGATCAGCCCTTGGTTTCCAACATCCATATGGACCACATTCTGAGAAGTACAACTCTGAGTCATCCCAGGGTACAAGATTTCAAAGCTAACTTCTCTCAAATTCCAGTGCTAACTTGCACATAGTTATCACTAAATAGATATTTGTCAACTAGATAAAATCCGTTGATAAAAAAGAAAAAAGAGATTTTGCTGAATATTCAGGTAAAAAATAAGACTTTCAGGCATCTTCCTGTATCATCTTGCCTCCATAAAGTTGCCCTTGATTTGGACTAATTTAATGAGCACTTATTGAGTGCCTACCATTTTCAAGGTCCTGTGTTCTGTACTTCGGGGCTGCAAAAATAAAAGTCAGCCTTTTTATTCTGGTGAGCGACACACTGTGCAAAAAAGGAAATACTTATCTATCTGGGGAAACCAGAGTCAGAGTATATGTTATTGATATGTTTTCTGAGATGAGTCCTAAATAATACATAGGATTTCAATAGACAAAGTATGAAGGGAAGGTGGTCCAGGTGGAATTTAACTCATTGGCAGCAAGGTGCAGAAGAAGTAGTAAATAGCCCAGTTTGGCTATAGCTCAGGTACCAATGAGAGAGTAATGGGATTATAAGGCTAGAAAGATAATAAAAAGACCCTGTAGTAGAGGACATAGATTTAGGATTAAAAGCTGGGGTTAAATTTGAAACATATTGAAAAATCCTTAAAATGTTTGATTGCTGTGGGGTTTTAGGCAGATGTTTCTGAGAGAGGTGTTATGTAGGGAGGGCAAAAGCTGGGCCATCCAGGAGGCAGGAACACCAACTGGGAAGGTGATCGATTTGCGAGAGGAGTAATGAAGGTCAGAATGCAGACAGAGGCAAAAGTGTGGAGTCCTTGTGGCTGATCGGCCGTGGGGTGTAAAGGAGAGGAATGTGTGGAAGACTCTAAAGTTTCAAACTTGAGCAACTGAATAGTCCGATATGGAGAAGTAGGGAAGTAAGGTTGATTTGGTGGTGGTGAAAATTTTGGTGTTAAATGCTAAGATGAAAACTTCCTAGACCACATACAGTCACTGAACAAAGAACTAACATTGCTGGAGATGGAGGTGAGGAGACAGGTGTCAGCTGTGGGTATAGAGGAGTCATCTACATAGATGTGATCATGGAAGCTACTGGAATGGATGAGATATAGAGTATAAATGGAAAACAGTGAAAGAGGCTATAATAGTTATATTTTTAATTACAAAACAGAAAGACCTACACTTTATTATTTGAATAATCCAAGAAATTTATTGGCTCTTGCAACTGAAAATTCCAGTGGAGTGGGATTCAGGCACGGTTCAATCAGGGATCTGGATCCATTATGCTTCAGTTCTCTAAGCTCTGTTCTATTCTGTGTTTTGACATTATCTTCATACTAGGTTCCCTCAAGGTTGTAAGATGGTGGCCAACAGCAATGCGTTTTATATGTTTTATCATTTACACCTGAGAGGAGAGAAAGAACTGGCTTCCCTCAACTATGCAAAGTCTTGAGCTTTGCTCTAATTGACTCACGTAGGTCATGTGTAAATTTCATATGTTAATTGCTCTGGTCTGCTTTTCTGTGATAGGAAGAATGGGTTTATATTAATAGGCTCAGGTCAGTCATAGCTTACCACCAGAGCTGGAGTTGGGATCGATTCCACCAACTCTCCTGTCTGTTGTACAATGGAAGGTAGAGATAATTTAAAGTTCACTATGAAGTCCAAGAACAGATTATTCTAGAGCTACAACATTGCTAGGATAGGGGCTCTAAGGAGACTGCACTGCCATGGAATCCCAGACGGGAGAAAATTTCAATGAGGATACAATAGCCAACAAAGAGGTGGGTTCATTTGCTTGGGTGATTAAGAAAATTATCAGTGGTCTTCAGACAGTCGCTTTAGTTGAATGTTGGTCATTAATGAAAGCAAAAGACTGAGAAGGAACTGGACAATGAGAAGATGACATTTAGACTATCCTTTCAGGCAGATGGATGGTGATGGAAAAAGAGAGTAGTTCAGGGATAGAAGGAAAAATTGTTTATTGCTTTTAGGAGAAGAGAGACTTGAGGATATTTGCAGGCTGTGAGGAAAGAGCTGGAGAAAAGGGAGAGATGGATGATGTGAAAAGAGTGGAATAATTAATGCAACATGGTTTTGAAGAGCCAGGAAAGAATGAGGTCAAATACGTAGGCAGAGAGTTTTGTTTGGAAAGGAAATTGGACACCTCTTCATCAGAGATCAGCCTAGGAGGAGAGCCAGGGTGAACACGGACATGTTGACGAGGAAAAGAATTGAAGAAACTCAGGGACACGTGCCTGTGACTTTCTCAGTAAAATCACTTCTGGAGGGTGAGGGTGGCGGGGTGCCCCAGGCAGACCCAGAAGATTTGGAACAACTGCTGGAAGAATTCATCAGGAGACTATAAAACATGAATAAAAAGACTGGAGAACTACAAATTAGTACAGGTTTTCTGTAGAACAGCCTGACACCTTGCAACAAAACCCATAAAATAGTTTCTAGCCTTTGACCCAATAATCTTTCTTCTGGGAATACAATGAAAATAACTGAAAAGGAAATACAAGCTATTTGCAAAAAGATGTTTATTGCTGCCCTGTTCATAATAGGAAAACCCTGGAAACCACCCAAATGCTCCACAATTGAGAAATGGTTTAGCACACTATGGAACATTAATGTGATGGAATATTATATAACGATTTCAAATGATAAATATGAGTTTTCTGTCAATACATGAGAAAGTGCATGCAGAAAAAAATATTAGGTGAACAAGGTAGAGTATGAAATAGGATGGATAAGTTGATTTCTACCCTGAAAAATGCTGTTTATATAATGATGGGGTTCATAAAAGGTCACTGAATTATGTAAACAGTTGGTGTGAGCAGGTGAAGAGATTTTTTCCCCCTTTAGAAAATTGTTTAAATACACATTTTTTAAAGAGTTGCCAAACAGCTAAAGAAAGTCAGCATGTATTTGTAATGGTGCTGATCTGCAGGGCTCTTGGGCAATCTCCCTTTGCAGAGAGAAAGAAGTTAAGAGAAGGGACATTCAGAGCCAAAAACCGGGAAGGTGGTGGGTCAAAAGACAGGGTCAAAAGCCAAGAGATGACCAACTTCTTTGTTAAAGTGGCTCAGGATGGTGCAGGATTTGCAGGGAGATGAGCAAAGACAATAGCTAAGGGGACTAAGGAAATCAGGAGGAGGAGCGAGACTGAGGACAGGAAGGAAGGGGAGGGAGGTAAAGAGTTGTGCTAATGGAGATACAGGAGCGGGAGCTTTGGTGCTCAGAGGGGTGTTACAGGGCTGGCCATGGCTGACAGGAAGATGAGACATAATTGAGCGGCGGTTGAAGGGGCGGGTGGAGAGAGGTCCCAGGAGTAAATGAGGTTGAAGGATAGTAATAGTACATAAACATATCTGGAGTAAATCATTCATCCATCTATTTACCCAACAAATACTTATCGAGTGCCTACTATGTACCATGCATTGCTCTAAGGGAACCAACAGTGAGCAAAACAATGTGATTTGTCCCACCAGGGACTACACCCCACTGGGTGGCTCTGAACCACATTTCCTTTCTTAGCAAATGGCCGATTTTCAGTTACATTTTGTTAAATGAATATAGAAAGGAGATGAGTTCTATTGGTCTCATAAAGCAGGGTCCATTCAGTATGCTGGACCCCAGAACTGCCTGGAGGGAGGGCGTCGGGGCTGTTTGTCTGCTCTTGAGCCACAGTGGTGGTGGGGGTGCCACTCAAGCAGGTGAGCACAAGAGCGATGGACGGGTCAGGTTTGCAGGGCTAGGATATATCAAGACGGAGAGTGATGTATCGCAGAAAGTATGCGTGGATGGTTCTTAGCATTTTCCATGAAGTCATTCATTGGTCATTTCCTGGGCATTGCCTAGGGCACAGTTCTGGACTCAGGACTGCGGGGTCTGGAGAGATGAAAACACTCAGCGGCTGTTCTCAGAAAATTTACAAAGTTGTAAAAGTGGAGTTGGTCTTGAAAACTGGGGCACAGGAGGAGAGGAGCTACTCCTGGCTGTCCCCGTGCAGGAGGACACTGTGACAACTGCTCAGGCTCTGTTCCCCTTCTGAGTTACCTGAAGCTGGACACTGCGCTGTGCAGGTGTTCCAGGGCTTGGCTGGAGGCCGGAAAAGCCCTGGGGACTGGGGTGCCTGGGGCGAGAGAGGCTGAAATGCTGAAAGCAGAGCAGAGATTGAGGAGGGCATTGGGAGGCGGTGGGGGTGGGGACGGCTGAAGGGGCTGCTGGACAGTGGAGAGGGAGAGTGGTTGAGTGAGGGAGGCTCCTTCTGGAAAGGTGGCAGTGACCTTTTCTAGGGCCTTCCTTTGATGAGGAGAAAGTGGATGAAGGACTTCAGAGCAAGTGGTGTGATGCCCTGGAGGCAGAGAAAGCCCGAGCTCACAGAGATGGGGAAGGACATGGATCAGTGGGACCTGGCTCGGGACCTAGACAGCAGCACAGGACCCTCTGCCAGTCTGTCTACCCAAGGGGCTCTGGCACCAGAGGCAGGATGAGCATGGTCAACAAACCTTCATGAAGCTCAGACAGTCCTGGTTTCTAATTCCTGCTCTGCCACATACTAGCCATGTGTCCTTGGACGGGTCACTTCTCTTCCTCAAGCCTCAGTTTCCTCATTTGAGAAATAGCTTAATCACCGGAGGATTACATGAAATAATGCATAGGAAGGATCTTCGGAGTGCTGGGTGAGCCACCAGTACATGCTAGTTGGTATTTTTATTAAGAACTTTGCCTAGTTCTGTGGAGGACACAGAGCAGCAAGACAGAGCCCCACCTCCTTCTTGCTAGAACTCTCTGTAATGAGGAGAGACAGATAAAAACAAGGGATTATTATCAGCTAGGATATAATGCGGTAATTGTTAAAACTGTAGCAGGCCTGCTAAGGGAGTCTGGAAGAGGAAATAATTAGTTCTGCCTGGAGAGGTCAGGGAGGGCTTCCCAGAGGAAGGGACATCGGAGCTGGGCCATTAAGCAGATCACCTGGCAGAGAAGAGGGAGGAAGGCGTCACAGGCAGAGCAGCCGCAGTGAGCAAAAGCAGGGAGGCGTGCAAGAGCAGCGTGGGTTTGGGGAATAGTGGTGAGGAGGGCTGCTTGCCTGCAGCCTGGCGGGACCAGGTGGTAGAGGGCTGGAGGGTCTTTGGGGGTCAGAAATTCTGGGAAGAGCCTTGAGCTAAGGGCCTGGGCTAAGGTGTGTGGATGGATTCCTGCCATAGTGGGCAATTTCTGAGTGACATGCCCGGGAGAGGACAGAAGGAAGGGGATAAGAGCCAGTGCAGGGAGACCAGCGAGGAGGCTGCGCCACAGATCAGGCCCTGTCCCCTGCAGCCACGCTGCAGTGCCCCTTCTAAATGAGTTTGTGTTTAGGGAGCCAGGGCCTCTCTGCAGCAGTTAGTCATCACTGGTACCCGGAGCGCCCAGGGGCTGCTGTTGCTGCTGCCCACACGGCCCATTGGGAATACAGTACCAAGACCTCTAGGTACACTCCTGCCATTCTGGGGGTGCTCTGAGAGCCCCACACTAGTTTGGGGGCCATCAGGAGGCAGAGTTGGACTTTTTTACAGGAGTAAAAGGACAGTCCCCACCTGTTAAGTTGATTTTCCTTTTCAAAAAAAAAAAGAGAGAGCTTTGCTGATGAAGAGAGATAAGTGTCTGTCACTGATGAGGAAAGGATTTTAATAATGTCTGCTGATGACTCTTGCCCTGCTCTGCAGAGATAGAAGCTCGTTCGTCTGTCCTTTAATAACCCAGCACTGTTGGGAGCCCGCTCTGGCTGTTCCGTTCTCCTCACCCCAGTGGCACGCCGCCCTCTGCCCCCAGCTCCGGTTCTTCCCTGCTTCCTCAGTCTCTCTCCTGTCCCTGCTGCCAGATTCCACTTTGCTCTTCTTCCCTCCCGTGCCTTCCCATTTCTCTGAGAGGGTCGTGAGGCTGGGAGGGACCTTATTAACAGGAAACTCATCCCGAAGAGACGGGCAGGCTGGCCAGTATGGGAGTGAGATCCCCATCACCCCAGGGGTGATCACATAGGCCAGAGATCTGGCTGAGGAGATTCATGTGAGCAGATAAAATATGATTCTCAGACTTCAGTTTACTTTAATTCATGTGTGGACCTTACTGAAAACACAGCTCCAAGCCCAGCCCCTGAACTTGGCTCTCCAGGTCTGCAAAGGGCCAGAGCATTGTCACGTCCATGGGAGACCGAGTCAGGAGGCTGGCAGTTACTCTTTGAGAAACTCAGGGGCACGCTCCGACAAGTTGCTGCCCCAGTCACTCCTGCTCATCCCATCCAAGAGTCTTTCCTCCAACTCCACCTGTTTTCAACAGCCTACCAAAGTCCTGAGCCGTTTCGGTGGTTCGGGAACTTGCATGGTTTGGTACACTAAAACTGGTTTTGCAGTCCAACATTTATTGACCTCAGGCATGTAAAGCATTCAGGTGAGCACTTTGCACGCCTCTCGTCTACTGCCTAGCCATGCTGTGAGTGGGTCTTATTATTCCCTGTCCAGACCTTAAACGATTGCCCAGGGCTTAATTTAAGGCAGAGCTGGGACCCAGGCCGGAGCTGTCAGTCCTCCCGAACCCACCCCCTTACCCCTGCTCCAGGCCGCTCACAAAATGAGTGCATTGGACATAGGCCAAAGGAGAGGAAACATTAGGGGAATTTCTCTTATGGAAACTTCTTTTGCCATGAGAAGGTCAAAGGAAACTGCCCTTCAAGAAGAAAGGCCTGTTTCCCCAATTGTTTCCCTTTCCCCATGTCGTCTCACATTTGGCCTGATGTCCCTCCTCCCAGGTAACGCTCTCTCCCTGCTCCACCCACACCCTGGACTCAGTTCTACACTACCCAGGCTGCCATCGTTCTCCCAGGCTCTTCACCCAGTAACATGTAAGTTCCCCTGGACACCCTCTCTCGTCCAGCCCTTACACCAAACCCTGGGAACCCCTTCACTGCGGTCTCTCTGGGCTTCACCTTCTGATTGTTTTCTGGCCCCCACACCAGCCTCTGCAACCTTCACCACTTCATGCCTGGAAGACTTCCTTCATTACCTCCCTAGCTAGAATTCGGTCCTCCAACTTTCCAATATCCTAGGATGGCAGCGTCAGTTACATCTTCCTAAACCCGCTGCTGTCATCTTGCATTACCTTGCTTAACCATCTACATGGGCTCCACATTGCCCTCCCCGCTGCGTCCACGCTCCCCTGCCACCCAGCCCACATCTCCCTGCTTCAATAGCAGCAATTCTCCTTTCCTGTAGGCCCAACACTTCAAGCTACGTTATTTTCAGCCACTAGGTCTCTGTTTATGCAGTGCTTGCCCTTGGACAAGCCCCCTGCCTCTCTTTTTCTCTAATCTCAATCCTTCCTTCCTTTACCAGCCCAGGTCCAAACTCTTCGCCTCCACAAAACCTTCTCCAGCTGGGCCTGCTTTCCATTATTCTTAATTCCCTAATGCTCCGTGTGCGTGGTTGGTATCGCACGCCCTTAAACCTACTTATTTGTTGTCTTAGAATTACTGTAAGGTTGTTTCAGGTCTGTGTGTTTTTCTCTCCCCAGATGCTTTTGATGGTTAAGAACAATAACCAGACCCTCTTGCTCTTCGGCATCCCCTCCCCCAGAACATAGCGAGTGGCTTTAGTAACTTTGTATTGAATTGAAACAATTCCTAAATGACCATCCCTTTAATTACAATGAATGACTCCAAAGTCCAAAGCCAGTGGAGTGTGTGCTTTGTGGATAGAAATGATCAACTGAGATAATGGGGACAAAGAACCTTGGGCTAAAAGGTAGGATGCGGGCTTTGTAACTGCACATTTCCTGCTTAGCAGCTGGGTGACCCAGGGCAAGTAAGTCTCTCCATTTGTCTGTGGGGAGGGGTCAGGTCAGATGTTCTGAGAGACCATTCCTGGCCCTCACATTCTATGGTCTGTGCTAACCCACCCCCCCTCTCTCCTCATAAACGATCAAGGACACACAGGTCTCTCTGGACCTTACTTTACTTACATGTGAAATGGACGCTATGTATGGTAAGAGTAGCTAATTTATATAATTGTTGTAAGGATTAAATGCAATTAATTCTGACAGCTCTTAGCCTAGACCCTGGCCCATAGAAAGAGATCAATAAGTGGTAGCCATCATTAAGTCACTTGGCCAGGGCGAAGAGAGTGGTGTGTGCCCGTGAATGAAAAGGAGGCTGTCCCGTAGTGTCCCGATTCCAGTGGCAAGTCTGAGAGTCCATGAAGCCATCTGAGCTCTGACGAGGTCGAGGTAGGGCCCCGATTCTGGGGCCCTGCCCAGCAGCCTTGCCATGACTGGACCACCAACTGCCCCGTTGATGGCAGCACTGGTGGCAGTGGCGGTGACCCTGTTGTATAGTCCTATCGATTTTCCCATTTTTAAAGAAAAGATTTTATTTATTTTTGGAGGGCTATAGAGGGAGAAAGAGAGAAACATTGGTGTGTGAGAAAGAAACATCGATCTGTTGCCTATTGCACGTGGCCAGCTGAGGACTGGCCCGCAACCCAGGCATGTGCCCTGAATGGGAATTGAACCAGCGACCTTTTGCTTTGGTGGGACAACGCTCAACCAACTGAGCCACGCCGGTCAGGTCCCATTACCTTTGAATGCTGTGTATTAAAGGCTTTGCAGATCCACTCTGTTACCTTCTTTCTTTATTATCTCCTGAGCCTGCCCAACTGCTTGGGAGAATTAAATTGCTTGGATGCAGTAAACCTTTCCACAAGATGAGGCACCTCTTCTTGGGCAGAGTTCGGAAGTCAGGAGCCTGGGAGTTCCTCCCGGCTCTCCCCTCAGGTCGCTAGCGCACACTGACAAGGAACCTCCAGGGAGCAGACTGTGCCGGTGTCTCCTCTGGTCTTGGCTGGCCGCAGCCTGCTCCTGGTGAGTCACTCTGCTTGATCGTCCCCTCCTTCGTTCCTCGTCTTCCTTCCTGTTGGTCCCTTCGGTCCATGCCCAGATCCCAAGAGCCACGCTCTGGCCCTGCCTCCTGGTGGTCTCTGTGTTGAGTGATTCCACTTAGTATTCTGGATTCTAATACGTACACGACTTCATAAAAATCCTTATTCTGAACTTAAATCGGCCTTGATTTGCTTATTTGTGAAATGGGAATATGAGTTCTCACCTCAGGACCAGAGGGAGAGGAAGTCCGTGTGGTTCACTAAGCAACAAAGGCCAGGGCAACAAGCACTGCTTGTCATTTCTGAGGGAAGACCAAAGGTGACGAGGTTGGTATTTCATTGTACAATGTATCTATGCAAATTAATTTTCTCCCGTTCACCTTGAAAAGCAAAACACCAACTTATAGCATGACTGCAATCCATTCTCAGCTGGCATCCACATCAGTAGGTCTCATCCTCTGAGGGTCGAGTGAGTTTTTAATGTGGTCAATCAGAATTAAGTCTGATAAAGAAACTAAGTGATCAAACATAATACTCTTCTCCTCCCTGACAATGATATAAAGAAAGGATAGACTTTATTGTTAAATTAGTACGAAGGGTCATCTCAATGAGGAAGTTTAAAAAATAGTTTGGAATAAGTGTGTTGCTTCCCAAGGTGACAGCTTGAAGGCGAATGCACTTACATGATTAAGTTTTGATCTACTTGTATGTTAAATAGGATTTTTTTTGGTGGTGAATGAAAGAAAGAAATCCCTAAGGGGAAAAATAATTTATTGTCTCAGTGACTGAAACATCCACAGTTAGGGCTTGTTTCAGGCATAGCTGGATCCAGGAGCTGAAATATATTCAAGACCTAGCCTTTCTTGATTTCTCAGCTTCTTTCCTTTGCTTTCTTTTCGTTTTCAAGCAGGCTTTCCAAACAGGGTGGCTCCCAGCAGCTCAAAATTCAAACCCAATGTAAAAGAGTGCTTTACTTTCCCACCAGCTTCAACAAAAGCCCCAAGATGGGCTTTTATTGGCCTGGCTTCTGTGATGCCCATCCCTAAACAATCCCCATGGCCCAGGGGATGAAATTCCCTGTGTGACAAGGCCTGGGTCATATGTACATTCTTGAAACTAAATGTACCCCATGTGACCGAGAGAGGGGGAGAGATGCCTCCACAAAGGGAAAATGAGGTGCTGGTACAGAGGAGGGGCAAATGCTTGCTTGGCCCACAAAAACAACAGGGGTACACTGTGGTCTTCTTTTTAAATGGGTTTCATTGTTGACACATTAAAGTGGTGCAATCGAAAAAAAGGTTTTCTTCTAAAATTTTACCTTGTGTATTACAGTTCATAAAATAAATAGAACCGTAGATGCTTCTCAAAAGCAATTGATACTTGAGAAAAAAAATTTTTTTAAAAGGAACTGCTTTATTCATTTCTGGTTGCCTCTTACAGTGTCCTTGCACTGAAGTGTAGGGCATTTTTCTGGAGAGGTTTTCAGAAAGGTCTAACCAATTAGCATGGACATGTCCTCATTTGTTCTCCCCTTTCTACAACATCTGGCTGGCATGTTGGGCAACACTTGGTGGTTATAGAATAGACGAGTGGTTTCAAGCCCTTTTTAAAAGCAGAACTCTTTTCTATAATTGCCATCCCCCCACCTTCTCCAACAGATGACAGCGGAGCTTCTCTGCTTGACCTGGGGTACGGAAATCAAATCCCATCTGCTAAGCTTTCTCTTAACCCTGTTCTTCTGCCCCTCTCCGTCCGCCTCTGATTCATAAATGCAGGGCTCAAAGGCCCCAAGAAATGCAATTTGAAAACCACCGGAATATAGCAAGGTGATTGGCTCTCGGGGACAAATTTGATTTCAGCACCACCCCGGGAAGCAGCACAGAACAGACATTTCGGGAGCCATACCTTCTTTATCTCATTCAATGCCCATGACAGCCCCATGAGGTAGCAATTATTACCCCCTTATACGGATGGGATGATCGAGGCTGTCCAGGTATGGAGACAGTTTCAGAGCCAGGCCCCTCTGATTCAAAGCACCCCATGCCTCCTTGGATATTTGCGGAGTGCCTGCTGGGCACCAGGGGGCACACTGGGTGCCTTGCTATGAACTAGTTCACTGGATCGTTACAGAACCCTCTCCCCCGAAAAAACGAATCCAGACACTAAAGACCACCTACTATATGAGTTTATATAAATTTCAAAGACACATCTCCCTAATCTATAATGACAGCAATCAGAAACGGCAGTGGAGCAGGGAGGGAGGCATGGCGGGTCCTGACTGCGAAGGCGCCTGAGGCAGCCCTGTGCAGAGCTGGCAATGCTCTGCGTCTCGATCGGGATGATGGCTACGTGGGTGTACCCAAAGGAAAAATTAATCAGCTGTACACCTAAGAGTTGTGTGATTTATTAGATGGAAGTTATACCTCTTTTTTTTTTTTAATTAAAACCCTATAACTTTAAGAAATTATCATTGTAAATATAAGGAAACTATGGTTCTGGAAGATAGCTTGTCTCGATCACACTGTCAGGATTGGGACCTTCCAAGGACTCTGTGACTCCGTCCTCCTGGCACATGGACTCATTTGGGCATTTTCAGTGGCCTTTGGGCAGGAACAGTAATGTCAGGGATCATCCGCCAGAAAGAGCTGTGGTCGCTCCAGATGGTGGTCGGTCACTTCAGAGATCCTCGGCCTCCCCTGCCCTCACCACACACTCATCCTCTTCCCTACTGCTTTGCTTTGGTTTAGTGTCTCCTTAGCTCTCTCTAATGTTCCCGTGTTGGTTTGAAAGCTGCACAAGCCGTCCCTGGAGATGAGGGCGGAGCACGGGGCAAGGCATGGGCTCAGAGCCAGGAAAGGCAAGGGGCAGAGGTTGTGAGAGGGTGAAGGGAAGGAAGCCACACCTTTCCAAATGTCACCAGGGATACTTTGTTTTTGTTTTTTTAAGTATATTATATTGATTATGCTATTACAGTTGTCCCATTTTTCTCTCTCCTTTATTCCCACTGCCCTGCACCTCCCTCCCACCAGCATTCCCCACCTTAGTTCACGTCCATGGGTCGTACATATAAGTTCTTTAGCTTCTCCATTTACTATACTATTCTTAACCTCCCCCTGTCTGTTTTGTACCTACAATTTATGCTTTTTATTGTCACCAGAGATACTTTGTCTCCTGTCAAAGGCCTGGCCTCTGCTCTCCCTGGTGCTCAGAGCCTCCTGGGCTAGTCCCCAGGCTGCCCAGAGAGTCCTCCAGGTATCACTTCTGCCTTTTCAAATCCTGCCTAGGTCCTTTGCCTCTTCCTTCATACTATACAAACAGCTTCTATTTTTAAGTTCCATTGTAAGGGAGACCCTGGGATTCAGGCCAGGGATCCAAGGAGCTGGGAAACCTCAGTCCCAGGGGCCAGACCAGCAGCATAGCTGAGTGGATAAAATGGCAGTAGCTTGGCACTGACTGCGTATAAATCTAAGTCTGATGATGAATCGCTGCGAGGCCCCGAGTGAGCCCCTTGCTCCACGAATCCGAGGTGCTGGGCTAGGGTCATGTGCAGAGTTAAAGGTCTGCCTCCCTCCCATTCCCTCCCCCTCAGATCCATTCCCCATGAAGCTTTAGGGACAAATCTGGCCACATCACTCTTCCACCTAAAACTCTTCAATGCCTCTCCTTTCATCCGGTAGCACAGGGGAACCATCAGAGGGTTTAAACAAGGAAATAAGTGCTATAATAGAGTTGGCACCTGAGCCAAGTCTTTCAGGAAATGTGCAGAGAGCCCCCTGAGAGGACTTATATGAAGTTAGAATGACTGAGTAGGACAGGTTGCCACTGTCAAGGCCAGGCTAGACTATTCGGACTTCATGTATAGGCACTGGCAATAGTGAAGATTTTTAAACAGAAGAATAATTTGGCCATGGTGTTTAGCAAAAAAAAAAATATAAATATATTCTCTGTCAGATGATCCAGAGAAGAACTAGGCTGGAGGCAGGAACATCATTTATTTATTCATTCAACAAGCATTTACTGAGCACCTATTATGTGCCAGGCACTACAAGGGGTCCTGAGAAAAACAAAGATATGGATCTTGGCCTTCTGATAGATAGTGTCAACAGAAAGGAAAAATATTGAACAGGAAATGACCCATGTAACATGTGAAGTGAAGAAGTGCAGGGGTTGGTAGGAGTGCCTATTGGGGAAATCTCGTCCAGTCTGGGGTAGCTGTTATATTCCAGCTGAGACCAAAGGATGGGAACAGCAGGTGCCAGAGGAAGTATTGCGGGCAGAAGGAACACACATGAAGATCCCTGAGGCTGGAAAGAGGAACAGAACAAGAACAGGAGGAACACAACAGAAAGAGGAACTTTGGAATTCTTTAAAAGGTTGAATATGGCTCAAGCTTGGAGTGGAGGGGAACCCTGGTAGATGAGGCGGGAGAGGCGAAGGGCAGGGGTGGTGGGGGAGGTTCAAACCGAGGGCCTGTGGGAAAGCCCACTTATCATTCTAAAGGTAAACTCTAGCTGCGGGAGAATGGATGAGTGGAGGAGAGAAGGGGGTGTAGGGCAGCCATTTAGGAGATCATTGGGATGCCGGGAGAAAGAGGATGGAAGCTGTGGCGGGGAGTGGAGAGGAGTGGATGGATTCCAGGGCCCTGGGGAGGCAGAATCTGCAGGACCCATTGGGGAGGGAGAGAGAGGGAGCAGAGCCGGGGAGGGCTCCGGAGAGGGCCACAGCAGAACGCTGAAAGCCTCTTTCCCTTTCAGTCCCTCCTGAACAATGAGTCACATGTTCCATGCTTTGCCCTTTCATTGGATCATAGGCTCTTGGAAGCCAAATACCAGGTCTTGCTTTGCCCTGGACAACACCTGTCCCAGGACCTTCTAGGTAAAAGACAGTGAATAGCTGCTAAATAACCGTTGAGGAAACATTTGAATTGATCCTGTCTGTGGCCAGTCATGGCCAGTCCCACCTTTCTCTCCCCTCCACTCCCCACTGGTGACAGGCAGAGCCCTGGGGCGAGGGGCAGAAGTGGCTTGTGGGCACAGTGCCACCTGGCATACTTAAAACATGAATTGCGAGTCAAGTGGCCCCTCTCACAGTTAATCGATGGCAGCATATCCTGATCGCTTTCATTATTATTATTTTCTTATGCATGTGTGATCGGGAGATTTATTGTTGAGGCTACAGAGGCAAAATCAATTATTCATGTTATAAATTAGAAAATGATTTATGTCTACAGGAGACGGGGCCTCAGCCAGCCGAGCCCATTACAGATAAGCTTTGCTGAAAGGACCAAGATTTATCTGTAAACTTCACAAATTGCAGCTCGCCAATCCAGTCCTTTTCCCAAGCCCTCCCCGGGGGCACCCATCCCTCTTCCTGAGTCATTCCATCTTTCTCTGTTGTCCACCATCCCCTTGACTCTCATTTCCTCTCGCTGCTTCCCACTGACTTCTCTTTGTTCTTCTTTCCTATTTTTACCTTTGACAAATGCTTACTAGCATCTCTTTTGGGGGCAGAGATGCTTGAAGCTCCTAAATAAACTTTCTGGTCTCTGAGTATAGCCTTCCCTATACTGGCAAGAGTTAGGTAACAGGATGAAGGGGAAGAATCCTCTTCATTCAGTTCATCTGCAAACCTGTCCAGAGGATGAAGGACTGAATCACATCTCTCAGAGCAGCTAACTCCTGCCTCTGGTAAAACCATTACCCAGCATTTGCATTCTGTCTTTCTCTGAGAGACAGAGACCAAGCCAACGAGAAGCAATGCAAAGATGCGGAAAGCCCATTGGCCGTCCCGCCCACTGTGTGACCTTGGGCAAGTCATGCTCGCTGAGCCTGTTTACTCATCTACAAAATGGGTTTCTCGCACCAGCCCTACCTCGTGGCATGGTTGCAGGAATAACAAAGAAGGCAGGCAGGGGTACCAAGGGGTACCAAGGGGTACCCCAGTATGGTGCCTGTCACACAGGAAGTGCCCCCAAGAGGTTCATTTCCTGAGACTAGTTTCATTTGGGTGTGTGGACAAAAGATTGCGAGTGGAATATCCTTCCGTCTCTTGTTCCATTGTTGAACAAGAACAGCTGCCTGGGACTCGAAGAGGAATTGAGCTGGGATCCTATGTCCCGAGGCGGCCACTTCCAGGAAAGGCATCACAGGCGTGGGGAAAGGCCTCTGCCCCAGGAGTCGGAAAACCCAGGTTCCAGACTTGCTCTTCCTTATGAACCTGCGACTAGGGCAAGTCACGTTCCTCTCTCGTTTCCCCTCCTGTCCAGTGAGGATGGTATTGCTGGCCCTGCCTCCCTTGTGGGTTTTGTATCACATGAAAGGAAGGCTCTACAATTGCTCAGAAAACTCGGAACCTCCCAACAATCTTGATAAGAATCATAACAGCTTACAGCATTCTTAATGGATGATATTATAGGAGAAAATCTGCAAAAAAGGTTTTTGTTGGTTAGAGGGTAACTGTGGCAGAAATACACTTAAGAAGAATCAGTCTCTTAATGAGTGAATGTACCTACAATGCCTTGAAATAGCTCCAAATGCCCCCGAGGGAACTGCACTGGATCAGAGGCCCATCCAGACTCCTAGATCCAGGGCTAATGTAATGGCACAAGGTAGTCTCATGTCTGATTTGGTGCAGTGGCCAGAAATTCTGGCCCCAGAGAGGACCACCTTCCGAGAGCCCACAGTGGGCCAGGTGCAGGGGATACCAGTGAGCAGCACACCGGGCTCAGTGGCTGCCCTCAGTGGAGGAGACGGACATGAAACAAAACCACACACACACACCCCTATCAATTGCAAACTGCAAGAAGATTCAATGATAAAGATGTACAGGAAGCTGTGAGATCCAGGCCAGGGGCCCAACTCCAGTATGGGGAGTCAGGCTAGCCCCCCATGCAGATCTGGGTCTAAGCCAAGACCCAGAAGATCGAAGAACACATAGGAGTCCTTCATATCTAAAATACAGGTAGCAGCATTTCCCTCCAAGGTAATGGTAGAGTCTACATATTTGAGCAAGAGATAGCACTCGGGGTTCAACCCTGGCTAAGAAGAGAGAGGATGACTTGAATCCAGGCAGAGAGAAAGGGAGAAGCATTCCCGAATGTAGTCTAGGCCTTTCCCCTGAAAGCTACTTCTTGGAATAGAGTCTCATTACTAAGGTGGATATGAGATGCTGCCTGTGAAAATCGCAACTTAAGTGTTAGACTGCTATACATATCATAGTTATCATCATCTCTGGATTATCAAGGAAGGAAATCAGAGCTTTGGAGGAGAAGGAAGTAGCAGACAGAGACTCATGACCGGAGCCAGCAGCTGCCCCAGGGACACCAACCAGCTTGGAGCAGGATGGGAGCATCAGCTCCCGCTGGAGAGCGAAGTGCAGGAAGGTGATGAACTAGCTTTGGCAATGCTTGGTTACCTTGTTCTGCCAATAAAGTCACCAGGATTGAAAAATGTAACGAATTCCCTCCCTTGCCCTTGTCCTTGGGTGTTCTATGTGTCTGTGCTATTCTTTTTGCTGCCAAATTACCTTTGCTCCCCTCCTTCTGAAAAGCTGGTGGTGAAATGACCCCACCGTTTAGGTGACACAGCTATGCTGAATGCAGTAAGGGTGTGGCTGGTGCTCAAGGTGGCTGGGCTTACAGGGGAGGGGAGATGGGTCTGAAGGGAAGGGGCCGTCTGGTCTTTCACTTGAGGCAAGAAACAACCTATGAGGCTTTGTTTAAAGGTTAAAGGGAATCAGTCTAAAGTGTTTACCAGCACAGGTTCAGAATCAGGGAGGCCAGGAATGGATTGGAATATGGATTCTGCCACTTTGCAGCTGTGTGATCTTGCACAAGTTACTTAACCTCTCTGAGCCTCAGTATGCTGTTCTGAAAAATGGTGGAAATAATTTCTACATTACTGAGTTGTTAAAAGGATTAAAGTTACTTATTTAACTTAATGCCTGATGTTATTATAACTGTTCGATAAGTGGTAATAATAATAATAATAATTATTATTATTATTCCTGCCAGCTGAACCTGCCAGCTTTCTCTCAGAACTTTGAAAGAAGACCAGGAATTAAATTAAAGCACACTAAGAGAAAGAAGGTAAGATTGACTGAAGGAAGATAATTTTGGCTGAGAAGAATATGGGCTCATGTAAGGAGCAGACTTTATCAAGAACTTGAGAGCCCTGCTCAAAACCCCATTTGGCATGTCATCAGTTGGAGGGGTCAGCATGAGAATAGAGCAGCCAAAAAGATTCATCCTGCCTGGCTGATGGGGGGGCAGGTAGGTTCTGAGGTGGGAGCCAGATGGACGTAATTGTAACTGAGTTTGGGATTTTCCTCTTTAAAAGGATCTCTAAGCCTCTGTGCAGGAAATAGTTTAGTATAAACGTAATAAATTCTGCATAAATTTTTGTTGAAAGGCAGGGAAGTGATAGGGAGGATAAGAGGGAAGAAAGGAGAGGAGGAAAAGGACGGGAAACTCCAAGGGAGGAAGCGGCGGGAGCAGAGTGGGGGCCTGGGCTCGCACCTGTGCCCAGCCTACGACACCTGCCAGGTAAGCAGTCCGCATCTGGTCAGCGGCACTGCCTCAGAAGCTTGGCTGTGTGTGCGTGCCATAGAGCCCGATCCCTCCCCACACAGCTCAGAGGCTTCCAGCTGGTCCACAACCCCTCTCTGCAGGTCCTGGCAAGCCTGCAGTTCCCTCACCTCCAGCCCCAGGCTCAGGCAGGGCAGCGCAGGTAGGAGCTAGCTACTCCTAGGCCGCTTCCTGCCTCCCACCTCCTCTGACCTCATGGATCTTTTCAGCTGCCGTCCCAGCTTCTCTCCTTGCTTCACTGACCAAGCAGCTCATCTGCGCACAGTCCCTCAGGCTCCAGAGCCTTCCACGCCTTTGCCGCATTGGCCTGTTTCACCCTCCCTAAAGAGCACTGTTGTCTGAAACCTCCTACATCCTCCTGCTGGCTTGAAACTGCCTGTTCCCTCTCCTCCTTGTTACCGATTCTCCCCTGCTCCCTTACTAAAGTAGCTTCTTTTGTCCTTTGGATGGTAGTCCCACTTAGTTTTGAATTGAATCAATGCTGTCAGGTTCTATCCAGGTCATATTAGGAGAGACCCCTCTTCCCAAAGCCACCTCCGAATTTAATGGTCTAGTACATGGCATGTCACCTTCCACCCCTCTCCTCCTGCCAAAGTGCACAGGTGGTGCTTCCATAAGTCCCTTCATTCACCTTCTCTCTTCCAGTATTGATTGCACAGAAGATTCAGCGCAAATGCCACCTCCTCCATGAAGTCCTCCCAGAGCTCAGTCATCAGAATCAATCACTAGCACTTTGCATACAACAATGCTTTAAGCACAATTCACAGGCTGCCTGCATTAGATTCCGTCATGTGTTTGCCTCCCCGCCTGACCCCTGCTCTAACTTCATGAACAAGAGCCCTCCCTTAGTCATCTCTGCATCCTTGGCGCCTACCTTGTGTACTACGGTGGTGTTGGCTAAATGGTGGCCACTGTGGTCTGGCTGGCTCACCCGGTACTCAGCTCCCTAAAAAGATGAAACATTATGTTGTTAAGAAGGACATTGCTTCAGGCTCACCATCCCCCGAGGATGGAGCAATGAGCTGGCAATCTTCCCTGGCCCGCCCCCTGGCCTGCAGCGCACACAGAGAGCGGCCCTGTGCGTGCGATTCCCACCTGTGGTCGCGCCGCCATGTTGTGACCGTCTTCTACGGCGGCGCTGATTCCTACCAGGCCCTCCACGTCGCTTTCATCCCCACGCACATGCAGCCACTGCCTACTTCCCCCGCCTCCACACACCGCTTTTCACTTAGGTAGTTTCCTTTTTCCTCTTTGGAGAATAAAAGACACATAGTTTTGACTCATTAGCCTGTATAATTACCAAAAATAATTGAATTTGGACCAGAACTCATCTTTGTTGCTCTCCCAATTTCCATTTTCCTTGTCAATGACACCTTCAGGTTAAAAATCTCAGGCACTTTTGCCTCTTCAGATTCACTCCTTCCCCAAAGCCAAGGAGCCAATTCATTCTTGGGAGTGTTTCTGGATCCATCCTTCCCTTCCCATTTTTAGAGTTGTCATTTATCATCAAAACCTCAACACCTCAAACCTTGAGGACAGCCCGTATGGAATGCTAGAGCAGAAAACAACATTAGAGATCATGGTCGAAGCTTCTCATTTTAGAGACGGGGCCATGGAGGCTTAAATGGGAACTAACCGCCCAGGGTCAGGCTGAGCGACCGTGAACGCCCCACGAACACAGGGTCCATGTCTGCCGTATCGACTCTGTACTCCCAGCACCTGGCAAAGCGGCACATAGCGTCCGACTTCGTAGGTACGAGGCCCGACTGACAGAACCAGAACCTTCTGACTGCTGGCCCAGGGCTCTTCCACTCTGCCAGAGCAGTGGCCACCTGGCTCGTTCCCAGCCACCGGCCCACGCCTCGCGATCTAAACTGTGCTTCTCCATCCAACAAATGCTCCCTCTGACTGGCTGTTCTGCTTCTGAACGTAACACGGGGCCTTCTTTATTGCCTTGTAATGAAACATGCTGTCCTTCCTTTCTCACGGTATAGGGGCACTAATTTTTTTTCTTTCAGAGAAAGAATCTGATAGAGTATGTTGTTGAAGGTGTTAGAAGAGAATGGGCTTTGACATCCTAAATTCATGGAAATCCAGAGCTGATCTCCCTGCAGTGGGATCCTAGGCCATGAAATGAAGTGCTTGAACTGGCCTGATGTCGATAAGGAGGACAAGGACCTGAGGGTGGGCAGGGACGGCTCAGGGCCAGGCATGAGAAGGTAGAGAAGCCAGAATTGGGGGAAACTTAGTCTTGTCTGGGGGAAGCAGAGGTCCACTGTGACCAAAGGCTCACCAAGTAGGGAGAGGTCAGGACATGTTCAGTCCTCGGAATAAAAACCAGAAGGTCGTTTCACATAGCAGGATTGATGTCTCCACTGAGCGCTTCCCTGTCTAGGGGTCTGGAGCTGCGGAGCTGAAGGGAGGACTATCTCCAACTATCCTGATGCCTTTAGTCAAACATCCGATACTGGGTTTCTCCCTCTGCGTTAGTTTGCTTGGGCTGCCATAACAAAGTGCCGTATAGACGGGGTTGGTTTCATGTGAGGCCTCTCTTCTTGGCTTGAAGACAGCCATCTTCTTCCTATGTCTTCACGCAGCCTTTCCTTTGTGCTCACGCATGTCTGTGTCCTTACTGCCTCTTATAAGGATACTAGTCAAGTGCATTAGGGCCCATTCTAGTGACCCCGTTTTAACTTAGTTACCTCTTTAAAGATCCTGTCTCTAAAAGCAGTCACATTATGAGGTGCTGGTATCCTTCAACATATGAATTTGGGGAGCGGCACCAAAATTTAGCCCATAATGCCCCCTTTGTGGACAGAGTCCAGGTGGTGTGGACACAGGATAAAAGCTGCAGAGGACATACCTGGCTTCTCCTTGACATGTGTCCATGGGCAGGGAGGACCTGGATAACAGCTGATAAATGCCCACAGGTGTAGGGGTGTCCCGTTAAAGAGCTTTTAGAGGGTGCGGCTTCTGAGACTGTGGCAGCAGTAGACCAGTTCTCAGCACACAGTGCCTTCATTACTGTCCTAGGAAAGGCAAACTCAGACCAGAGGGGGACGTCCAAAAGTCTGCTTGGGCAGAATCAAGGTGTGGGACTCAGCTTGTTGTCCCCCTGGCGAATGGGCTGAGGGACTCCAGGCAGCAAAGAATTCCCTAGGATGAGGGTTGGGAGCCAGCAAAGCAGCTCACTCAGCAGGACCAGGATAGTGGGAAGTAGAAAAAGGCAGCGGAGCCAATGACCCTGGGAAGGGAGGCCTGGTGTTAGACCGAATGTGCTAATGACTCCAGTTAATAACCTTGCTGAATTATACCCTCTACTCTGTAATTTGCAGTCCCGCCCACTCTGATTCTGGACTCAACTGTGTGATTTGATTTGCCAACAAAATGTTAGCAACAACATGTTTGCAAGCAGAAACTTGCAAGGTACTTGTGTGTTTCCATTCTTTGTATGATGGGGTTGTTGGCCATGCACTCCTGCCATGCCATGAGAATATGTATGGGCAAGACTGCTAGACACTTGACAGAGAGCTGAGTTATCTCATACGTCCCAGTCATCCAACCATCCAGGGGCCGCCATCCTAGATCAGCCAACAGCAAACCAACCACCCCACAAATCCAGCCATTATAGGAAAGTCTTCCAGGTGAGCCCAGCCTCAATCACCGATCCACAGCAAGTTAATAAATGCATATTGTTTTAAGCCTCTGAATATTGGGGTACTTTGTTAGACTGCATTATTGTGGCAAAAAGGGAAAAACCTAATTCAAAAAACAAAGCAAGACAGGCAGCATCCAGCACCAGACAACAGTCAGTGATCCAGAGACCACAGTTCTGAGGGAGACTAACAACTGGAGACCCTAAAAACCAGGCTGGCAGAAGACTGGAGGCCAGCTACAGCCAGACTTGAACCCTAATGTCAAGGCAGCTTCCTCCTTACCTTATATCCCAGCTTCTCCCCAAACCCCGCCCTTCACCCTGCCTTTAGTCAAGGTTATTTGCACATTTGCCTCATTCTCATACTAGATTTTATTATGCCTTGGTTTACCCACCACTGTGTCTCCCCTTCTCTCCATCTCCCAAAGGTGCCAGGAAAACTTACTGAACTAAGAACCAAGAAGCCTGGCTCTTCTCATACCAAGTGACCTTGGGCAGCTCACTCCCCATTGCTGATACTCAGTTTTGTTGTCTGTTAAATGAGGGTGGGGCCAGCTGCCATCCAGAGTCCCTCCAGCTTCGATATTCTAGGATTCCCTGTCACTGGTGGTCCCAGATTTTTAGTTCCCTGCAGGTGCTTTCCCTCTACTTTCCACCCTCCAGGTGCTTTCCTTGTCTTCCAGTCTGTATGCAGTTTGTTCCAGCTACCTGAGAAATAAAGCATTAAAAACCTGCGCATTTCTGGTGTCATCTATTATCAGCTTTCCCTCATCATCTATTAGGAAGAAACATTCCCCCTTATCTTCCTCTTGTTCCTAGTGTATTTTAAAGAATGTTTTTCTATTTCCTTTTATGTGTTTTGCAGGGTGCATCTCATTTCTTTCTTTTTTTTTTTTTTATTTTTCTCTTCTCACACTTATAAATTCTGGTATTTCTTTGTTCTTTTCTTGGGCAATTGGGCCAAGCTTCCTGGTTTTGCCTTTCCAACTGGCAGATCTATTCTCTCTGCAGCTTTTTGTGTGGCCAATGAGATTTCTCCTCATCACTTACCAACCCTGATCGTGTTGGAGGTTTTTTTCAAAGGCCTTTAATTAATTCTGTATGCCAGAGAGTTGGTTGATAGTAACAGCTTTGCAACTTAACTGAGTGACCTTGAGGAGGTCCCTTATCATCTCACAGCCTCAGTTTCTTCACCTGTAAAATAGGGAAATACCACCTGCCTTACTGCTGGCCAGAGAGATTATAGGGCCCTGAGGAGGAGATGATAAGACAGCCTTTGGTAAACCGCAGAGAACGGCATAAAGAGAGGGGCAGTTGCTTTTGTGGATAGGCTTGATCTGCTGCCTTAAAAAGTGAACTCTTCAGGTAAAACCAAGAAAGGGGACTTTTTTTTTGTCTGGAAGAGCCCTCTGGGCAGGGCTGCTCGCCTCTCCTGGACCTGTTTCCCACAAGCTCCCCACTTCATCTCAGAAGGTAAGACCAGAGTACATAATATTTTCATTTGCACAGTCTGTCTCCTCATCATCTTTCCCCTGGTTCTTAGGAAAGGTCCTCTCTCACTTCAGGTGATGCCATTTGAACCATCATTCGTGTGCCACGTTTGTCCTTTCTTCCCCCCAGGCAAAACCATGAGACTCAGGCTGATCAAACAGAGTAGATGCACATGACAATCAGAACATTATCTGTGACTGATGCATGAAAATTGGGAGAGAGAAGGTTCTTTTCTGCTGGTGTTGCAAATCAGAGACAGTGTGATTCTGGGACTCTCGGCCACCATCTTGTCATCGCGTCGTGAGAGCCCATCTCCAGGATGAAGCAAAGCAGAGAAGGAGAACTGAAGGACCCGGCAGAGCCATGATGACATCATGCAACACGCATCCCTCCTTTTCCCCTCCCCTCCAAGATTCAGCGTACCTGAAGCTGGATCTATATCTAGACTTTCTAGTCTTGAAAGCTAATTGCATACTTTTTTGATTAGGCTTATTTAAGTTGGAGAAATTATCATCATCCTCAAAGATTTCTGCCTAATACACCTCAAATAGTTCTGGAGACTGTGCTCCTCTGACCACCAGTTGGTGTTGTCCCAGGTCCAAGACAGCAAGGAAGCACTTAAAGGGGGAAAGAGAATGGGGGAGCTGGTCTTTTCCCCTATACGCACATGTAAGCTGTGTACAGACTAAAATGTTTCTTCCTCCCATGGCGAACTTATGGGGGGAGTCATGCGGATTTAGAAAGACCTCAGGCTTTGGAGGGAAGCAAACATGAGCCTTGGTCCTGCCCCACTTGTCAGCCACGTGGTTTCAGAACCATACCTTCTCTGGGCTCTTGTTTTACGGAACTACTCGGAAAAAAATGTATGTACAGAGCCTGCCTTATAGTAGACACTCAATAAATGGTACCTAGTATGAAAAGTTTCCTATAATTCCTAAGTTCAACTTTCTAAACTGAAATTGTCTTTTTTGTGTGTTTCTTTTTTCTCTTGGAAATCTATGTTTTTATAGTTTTTTACCATTTCCTCCAAGGTTTCTTCCAACTTTAAAATATTCGAAGACTTCTTCTTCCCTACTGTACCTGGATGTTGCTTGCATACACTAGGCCCTCGGCGACTGTTTGTGGGATGAATAAGTAGGTGAACACTGAATTGGAAAGTGTGTTCGCCTCATTATAGTTCTACCTTCAGCACCACGGAGCTGTCCACAGGACTCGCAGCAACCAGGGAGTCGAGTCAGAATTTAGAACATAAATATGGATGATCTAGCAGACTTCTTTAATTATTTCAAGTGTGTTAAGTGGTGTCTCCAACCCAGAAGTAGGCTCCTTGGTAAGAGGGAACTTCTCATATGTTGTATTTTTCTCATTCTTCCAACAAAACTTTATGCAAGTTCCTGTGTTAGGGAGGTATCTATTGCTCTCAAAGAGCCTAGAGACTCCCCCAAGTAAATGTACAAAACCAAAAACTTTCCTCTAGACATTTCTAGACAACATGGTGTCTGCTCCATGGGGATAAAAACAGAATCCCATTATACTAGAGTGGAAAAAACCTTAGAAGTCATTAAATATTACTCTTGGCACCCCATTCCACCTTTCCAATCACACTTTATTTATAAATGCAGAAACTGATGGCCCATGACTTTTCCAAGGCCACACTTCTAGTTTGTTATTTGTTTTTTAAACAAATTCCATATCTTTTGGTATTAAAAGCTTCTAATTTAACGTTCTTCATACTTCTCCCTCTGGTCAATGGCTGCCTGGCACTCCTCGCCGTGGGTCTACATTGCTATGTTTTCCTCTGTCTTCTCCAGAAGATCCCCTGTGCTTTGTGTTCAAGGCCATAGCACCAATTCTTCCTTTTTTCATGTATTATTTCCTCTCACATTCATATGGCTGCAGAGCTGGCCACAAATTCCAGTCATACAAATAATATCATGGTCACCAGTGCCAGGAACCCCTCTGAGAGAATATGTTTTGCAGATTGCCTCTGGGAAGTCAGGATCCCCCTGCCAGAATATCCTGTCCTCCTCCCCATCACTTTGGATATAGAATTATTCACCATGTCCTCTCCCTTGCATAGAGCAGAAAAATGCTTCCATCCCCCTGTAGTTTATGTCATCCATGGGGGGCGTGTTGTTCAGACATAGGACATATATCTGACTCAAAAAGGGAGATGAGAATCACCTGGTAAGGTCAGAAAAATGAGGACCTAGGTAAGATCTTTAGGACCCTTTCAGGTTGCTCCTCACACACTGAAGTCATCCATTATTTTTCCACTCCAATACCTTTTATATGGATATATCACCTCCACTTTCCTCTACCCATCTGTGGAAGAGGCTTTCTGAGGGACAACTGTGCTTGGAGAAGAGGGGAGCAGAGAAGAAGATATGCATGCGCATCTTTGCTAGCTTATTGCTGGCTGACTCCCCAACCAGACTTTAAGCTCCATGAGGACAAAAACCAAGTTGATTTTGGTTTTTGTTCACATTGTTTACCTAGCCCCTGACACACAGAAATTATTCAATAAATACTTGTTAAATGAAGAAATAAATAAAAGCCAAAGCAAAACTGGAGAGGCAAGGAGAAGAGAATCAACTCCCTGCACACATCTCTCTGTCCTGCAACTAATGGAATGGGATGGATGAGAGGGAAGCCTATCTTCAGAGGCTTGTCCAAAGGGCTCTCGTCCTCCCTCCCCTCACTCAAGGGCCAGGGATGCTTCCTGTGACTTCTGATCCAGGGCTGACATTAGTCTTCAGGGGAAGATACAATGAGCAGCTGACTCTCTCTCCTTATCCTTGTCCAATCATCTGTAACTGTGACAGATGGCAGCCAGGGAGGGCTCTTGTGAAAAGAGGCAGAGGCAATGAAAAGACCAAGGCAGAGGGAAAGGAGCTACTTTGAGGTTTCAAATTCAGGTCACTCCTGAGCCTTTCTTTGGTCTTCCAAACAGGCTGAGCTCTCTCTTCAGCTTGACATAGAGGAATCTGGGGACATGGGTGTTCTGGCCAGCTTGTAGCAATCTGTGTGCAAAGCATTGCAGACAAGATCCTTAATGAAGGGGCCAGGAGACCAGAATTTATCTTAGCTTCTTTAGAAATGCCCAGAAGTGCCATGGGCTCTGTATGTCTTGGCTTGATGATCTAAGCCTCCATTATTTGACCTTCAAATGACTTTACCAGCCTCATGGCCCATTATATTCCCTCTATGCCTCATGGCACTCACTTTATGCCCCCTATGATTTTTCAGAGAATTTGATTAGCAACTTCTAGAATTCTTACAGAGGAGTCAATGTGCACGTATAGCCATGACTATTTTGAAAAAGAACAAAGAGAGGAATTTGTCCTATCAGATGTCAAGTCATATTACAAAGCTCTGTGAATTTAAATAATGTGGTACTGGCTCAGGGACAGAGCAAGAAGACAATGAAACAGAACAGAATCCAGAAACAAACACAAGTATTTAAGGAAATATGATATAAGACAGTTGCTATTTTTAATTAGTGAGGAAAGAATTAACAATTCATTATATGATGTTGGAACAATTAATCATCCACATGGAAAAAAATTAAGTCAAATCCTTACCTCACACCACATGAAATATATTCCAAATGGGTTATAACCCTTAAATACTCTCCATTTTATTATTTACATTTCTTTAAACATGTACTTCCATATCTATCTGCCTTTGTATCATTCCCTCCATCTACAACAGTGATTTTCAACTGGTGTGCTGTAAGAATTTTTAAAACATACAATATCTGACTATTTAGCCAGGGGCACTGATCTCCATCCCCTTAGATTTTCAAATAAAACAATGACAATAGCCAATATAACAACAGCCATCTGATGTGAATGAATCAAAATCATAGCTATTTTTCCATCAGATCAGCAAAAAATATATATTTTTGGTGGGCTGCAGAATGTTGGTAATTAGTTATGTGTGCCATGAGATGAAAAAAGCTTGAAAATCGCTGGTCCAGATCAGTACAAGTCCTAACTCTGCCTCCCATCCCATCCAACAACTGTCCTCTGAAGGCCCCGGCTAAATGCACCTCCACATGGAAGCTTTCCCTCTTTTCTCCATTGGGGTGTAAGTTCCTCAAGGACAGGACCTATATCATACCTCTCTATACCTATTTTCAGAATCTAGACAAGCCCATGTAAGATAATAAGGAGCTCTGAAATCTGAAAGTATAAACAAATGGCAATGATTATGGTGATGATGACGGTGGTGGTGGCGATAAAGAAAAAGTTTAATTCAGTGCTTTGGTAAATAGGATAGATGACTCATTGTTTGCAAACAAAATAATCTTCATCGAGCACCCTAATTAGATCAATAATTGGAGCTTCATGTTCAGTTCCTTCTCTGACATCTATCTATTAATTCCTGATTTGGAAATCAAACTTAAAATGATACTTGTTAACCAAGGCCATCCAAGAACTTTGGTGACCTATATTCAGGAAGGTTAAAATGACACCGTTTGGAAATAAGCAGTATAATCATAGGATCAAATTTAAAAAAAAAAAAAAAAAACAACCTCACCACTAGTCAATTAATTAAAAAGTATTTATTGAGCTTTTTCTGTGAGCTAGAATCTACACAAGATACAATATAGAAGGCTAAATTCAAAGTAGTCAGCTACAAGGGAATACAGCAGTGTGTGCCATATTCTAGTTCTGTGATTAACAACACGGATTTGAAATCAGAAATATGTGGATCTAAATCCTGACTCTGTCACTTACTTTCTATGTAAGCTTGAGTGAGTTATTTTACCTCTATGAGCCTGTGTTTTCTCATCTATAAAATGGAGATAATATAAGTATTTTATAAGGCTGTCATGAGAATCAAATGGAATGTATGCGAAGCACTTGGCACTTAAGATAGCAACAGACATGTAGGAAACACTCCATATACACTATCAATATGTTTTTTTCTTGTTGTTCTGGAACAGTGGTTTCCAACCTGTGGACAATAGATCCTAATGAGGCCCAAGAATTATTATAGGGGAATTTAAAGTCTGCGTGACAAGTAAAATCTATAGAATGAATAAATAATATGCCTCTTACACATATGTCTTACTATTTTTCAAATGGATATAAATGGTACTATAATGAAAAAGAACTGATCTTAGGTTCATTTCATCACTTGCTATTTTCCCAACTTGTAAGCCACAAAAAAAATTAATTAATCCTAAAACAGTAAGAAGAGTTTGCTTCCTTTTCCTTGAGAAACTCAGAAACATGTGCATAAGTGGTAGGCAAAGGATCCTAAACTCATTCTCTGCATAAGAGCCTTGAGGGAAAAGTCCCCAACTGGGGATTTGAGCTGGAGGTTGTGCATTCCTCTCACTACCTTTCCTTCCATCTGTAATTGCTCAAAGATGGGAACCAAATGACCAGGGTCCTTCCTGATATCAATGCTCAGCTCAAGGTGGCTATACCACAGCTAATCCTCCAGATTTTTCATAACCATCATGATAGAAAAGAAGAAAAGCCCCAACAGAAGTGTGTCCACCTGGGGAGGGTGTCGGTGAAGAGAGACCCAAGGCAAGGTGAAGGGGCCACGTCTTAATAGAGCATAAGGGATTTGGAATTGTGAAAAGCAACATTAAGATTGATTTCCCTGCAAAGTGCCTTTTTCGTAAATGCTATCTTTGGGTATTTAAGTAGATAATCTTTATTTTCAGGAACTTTTCTGAGAAAATTGAACTTGAATCTTTTAAATGCTGAAGTTTTATTTATTGAAACCCCTTTTGGTCTCCAGTGACCCAATATTTTGGTCTCCTCCAAAGTTATTGCCAACTTTAGATTTCCCAACTGAAAAATCCAGGCATGTACTGGAAGGAGTGGCTGAGAGGGTATGTGTGAACGGCGACAGTCAGCCCAGAGACCATAAGCATCTCACTAGGCAAGACCCGGACACAGAGGCCAAGTGCTCAACCTTCCAAGCCAAGAGCGGGGCGGGAGGAAAGAGTTTTGCTTTATCAGCTTCCAGAATTATAGAATCAACAAGCCACTGAAGCTCAAAGAGGGAAGACTCTTTCTCAAGGTCAAGGAATGAAGGTCTAGAAAAGCTGGAATTAGAATTAGAATTCAAACCTCCTGGCTCAGAATGACACCTTCTGAATCTGCCACATAGCGCTGTCCCACAATGACACCATGGAGAGGGAACCAAGGAGCCAGGAAGCCCAAGAGCTGAAGATAGGAAAAGACTACACAGACCTGCCTTCTGCCATGCAGCTTTTGATTAGTGCCAGAACAAGGATTTGGGGGAGCCACAGGTTGGAGAAGGAAAGAGACTGGACAAAATTTCCCATGGAACATGGTTAGGAATTCTACACAGGACAATCATTGATTGCTAGCCCCTGTTCCAACACCCCCAGAAACACTAGAGGCTGTTTTACTTAACATCCAAATTACTCAGAGGTAGAGACTTGAGAACAGTTTCAAGGAGTCTGTTAATGGAAAACTAAGTAGCTCTGGGGTCAGCAGTGTGTGGATACCAGGTGTCCTGAGCTTATTTGAAATGTAACATGGTCCATTACAGTGTGCTCTACTAAGCGACCCCCAAGAGTATAACTCTGGTCTAATAGTTCCACCACAAGCCTAGGGTAGGTCTCCTATTGGCTTGATTCAAGTCACATTCTTATTCTTGATCCAATTACAGTGGCCAGGAGAATACCATGCTTTGATTGGCTAAGCCTAGGTCACATGCTCATTGAAGTCCCATGGACAGATTAGAAGCGGGATGGTTCCCCAAAGGAAGAGCAGGATCCTGTGTCTAGAAAGAAGATGTAGGGCAGGCAAAGACAGCACCCACTGCACAAACACACTGTAACTTCTTAGCGTCACTCCCAGCATATCCAGGGCATCAGCTGGCTTGCTTGACACCTAAAATGACCAAAGTGTTATTGTGCACCAGTGTGTTAATGTTACCCATTTCTCATCACATATTTTTATACTTGCTCTTTAATGAAAGGCCCAATATCACACCTTCTTTCAGTGACCAACGGTGAAAAATCACAACTCCCAAAGCCAAACAGGGTTGGGGGAACTTTGCGAGAGAACAGCCTTTGAGGTGTCTCTCAAATGCCGTATGCCACCAGCAGCTCTTCCTCTTATCTTCAAAGAGCTGACCCTAGGCAATACCACACTTTATTATAGGTATTTTAAATTCGTCATTTAAAGGCTAACACAGCTGTTTGTACAAGAAAGGCTCAGGTTTTTCAGCACAGGGTGTTTGTGTATTTGTGTACATGACCGAGTCTTATTTCAAGCACAAACAGCCCAGCTTGAATCGTTAGAAGACTTCATCATTTGCAAATGTACAAATATACCCGCTCCATCTTCCAGCTACTTTTGCCTGCCCTTCACACTTTGAAAGCGTACTGCTGGGATTAAAGGACTGCCACCACTCCCTCTCCATGGCCCGAGACAGGGTTAAACTTTGCACCATGTAGAAAGAAAACCAATAGGTTAGCTAAGTAAGCGATTTGGCCTACATCAATTGTCCCAACTGCCACAACACTGGCACTGTCCTGCCAAGAAATGACTCAACATTGTCAAGAATTCAGGAGCAGTAGAGAGAGAGTGTGCGGTTTATCTGCCAGCCAAGAATGATTCACTTAACCTGGGAAACAATGTGATAGCAATCCAAGTCGGTGGGCTAAAGGCAAGGTGTTCATGAGACCACGCAGTCCCCCAGCCCTCACCTGGCGTTCCCCGATGCCTTCTATAACCAGGGGCCAATGGAGTCTTTAGACCATCATGAATCTGCACCTGCATCCTGGGCTCTCCCTTCTGAGGTCATGGAAAACTGTGCCGTAGGATTGAGAACTTTCAGGTTTGAAGATGAACCAGATCTAAGTTTAAGCCTGGACTCTACCACTTATTTGCTCTGTGGCTGTGGGCAAGCCTCAGTCTCCATGTTTGTAAAATATGGGTGATAATGCCAATCTTTCCATTGGCTCTGATAATTTAACAAAGATTACTGAGCACCTACTCAGCGCCAGGCTCCAGGGTTATTATAGGGAAGGAGATATGTGGTCCCTGTCATCACAGAGCTCCAATTATTTAAGTCACCTAATAGTGTGTGCAAAGTAATTGCCCATAGAAAATGTTAGTTATTGGTAATTAGGGAAACCTGGGATCCTAAAACCTCACCGCTTTTTGGGGAGGTGGGGGTGAGAGAAGGAGGGAGCGTGGGAAACAGCTCCAAAAGACCTAGGAAAGTGGGCTGAGCTTTGAAGTTCTCCATCAGTAGAAGAAATAGTTTGTGGATAAACCATTAGTGAGTGCTGACTTTTACATAGGAAAAGTCTTCAAGACCTAGTTGGGATCATCAGAACTCTCTCAACCTTAAAACCATGTTAACATTCACATATTGTTGTCCTCATTTCACCCATGAGGGAGCTTTCGCTCAGAGAGGTTAAGTGCCTTGCTCACGGTCACACAGCTGGTGATAGCGCTGGGACCAGTACCCGAGTCTATGCAATGCCAAACCCCATGCTATTAATCCCCATGCCATAGCAACTACCTGCCCAGCTCCTGGACAGGGACATGAAGCTCTCGAGCTCTAAAGGAAGCAGCCTTTGTCCTGAGGGACACATCGCTGCTGCAGACACTGAGCTCAAAGTTACTCTGAACAATAGACACTTGTGTATTTATTCAACAAATATTCATTAAGTCCGGGCACTGTTTGGCTTTGGGCATACAATACTGAATGGGAGAGACAGAAATCCCTGCCCTCATGAAACTTACATCCTAGTAGGAGTGGGAGACAATAAACACAATAGATAAAAAAAATAGATGATAGGTTAGATAGTGATATGAGCCGGGGAGAAAAATGGAGCAGGGAAGGAGGTTAAGGGGTGTCAGGAAGTGGAAATTCTAGGTGGAGTAGCCAGAGAAGGCATCGCAGAGGAGGCTGTGGTGAAGCAAGCCATGCAGATGTCGAGAGGAGGACTAGAGTCAGGGTCCACTGAGGGTGAAATCAGCCTGCGACTTGACCTACCAAACCAGTGGGTCGTGGCAGCCATGAGGATGTGCCTGACAGATCGCCAACTGTAGGGACAGGATGGACCAATGTTCTCAGTGCCAGGCTCTGAAACCCATCACCCAGTTTCCACCAAGGCCCTGCTTCCCATGGGCTGCTCCAGCCGTGACGGCATGGTGGAGATGCTCGGCAGGCCCATGCCCAGGAGACCCTGCACTCCTCGGACAGCCAGCCCTGCTTAAGGACACCTTACAGTCTTACTGACCCCTCCTTAGCTCTCAGGGCAATCAAGCACGCTTTTGCTCAATCTTCCTTCCTGCTCTCAAGGTCAGACTTACATTGCTTCTTCCTGCCTTATTTAGCTCCCTCCTCATTTTTTTTCCCCACACAGATGACTCCCTCAGTAGAATTCCTGCACCTTTACCCCATCTTGGCATCTGCTTCTTAGAAGACCCAGACTGACCCAGGGTGCAGTGTGTAGGGAGGAATGAAAGAAGGAAGGAAGGGACGGAGAAAACAGAGCAAAGAGAAAGGAAGGAAAGGAAAGGAAAGGAAACAAAACAAAATAACACAACGGAAAAAAAAAAAAACAATGGAGGGACCTGCACTTCCAGTAGCAGGCTGTGCTCACTGAGCTTATCCTAAGTTATCTCGGTTGAAGGGTCCTTGTTCTGCAGACTCATCCATTTCTAGGCTTTTGTACTTTCTTTCCCGGGTTGGTTTGGGTAATTTACTAGTGGTGTTCCTTTCAAGTAAACAACAAAAGCTCCGGCGTTGTCTCAGCTAACCGAAGGAGGGAAGGCGCTCATCCACAACCAGATACACACACAGCAGAAGTCTTGACAGTGGCAAGGAGAGATCAGGGGCCAGATGTGATGGTGGCAGCAGCCAGCCCGGTTGGAGGCTGAGAAAGACATTAATGCTGGAGGCCATCTGAGGATAAGAGTGGGGAGGAATGAGAAAGGACAGCTGGGAGTACATATCTCACCTCCTAGGCCTGGTTTTGGTGATGTGGTAGCGGGTGGGTTGATGTGTGGGTATTCCTGGAGGGAGGAGAGAAAGGCTGGGGATAGGAAAACCTTTGCAGGGTTCAGCAAGGTCTATCTTAGGCTCACTGACTTCAGTTTCCCTATTGGTTTGAAGGCAAGTAAGTCATTTCTGGCTGTTCTGCAAACATCAGCTCCAATCGATAGCATCAGAATCGTTTCTTTGCCCCATTTGTTTTCAACAGCCTGCCACTGGCGGTCCCCCACGCTGGCTTTCTCCAGTGGCAGCTGTGTTCTGTGTGCTCTCAGGGCTCCCTGTCGGTGTACAGCCTAGGTCCCCAGCCGAGCTGCAATCACAAGTTCAGGCCTTTAATCTCCTGCTCAGAGGGATAAGGCCCTGGTTTGCCTCCCTGAACAGATTATAGGCACTTTCTGCACAAGCAACAAACAGTCTTCTTTTCCCTTGTTCTGCGCTTGCTCTTGAGAATTGTACTTCTGGGTAAGCAGAACCTTCCTACCCAGAATCTCCTAAAAAACTTTGTAAACCTCAGCAGCTGCAGAAAAGGCTAACGACTAGGCTTCTAGGAGCAAGAAGCTCATGCATTGTTTCCCCCTGCCACTCCCCCCACCAAAGGATTGGGTGTGCACTTGGGGAATGCTATGCCATGGCCAGATGTCCCCATCAAAGCAGATCACTAGATCACTGGTCCTGCCTTCACCCAGATAATTCCAAGAAGCTATGATTATCCATTTACCCGTCTACCCACGTTTCTTCAGCAAATCTTTCTGAGCCCCAACTGTGGTAGGCAGTTAGACAGGCATGAGTAGAGCAAAGATGATAGGCCAGGTACAGAAGGTCACCAGAGTGGAAAACCCAGGTGTCTAGCAATGGGCAAAACTGGGAAAAGACCTCATCTCTGGGGTAACCTTTCCTCCCCTGAAACATCTCTAGTCACGCAGCTTAAGCCCCCTGACCTTTCATATCACTGGTCATGTGGTTCAGACCGCCCCCCGCCCCCCGGCACATCACTAGTCATGTGGTAGACCCCTTTAGAGGAGGAACAAGGGGCTGAAGAGTGTCCTTATGTAACTCCCATGTGGGCTCTTGCACAACCACCCCTATTTATGTATTTCTTTTGCTCCCTGTTTTACAACCACTCCCTTAAACAATAATCCCTAGGGATAAATCTAGGCCTCAGCTGTATTTATGCTCCAGGCCCAGAAAAGCAGCAAAACCAGACAAGCCATGCCATGGCTGATGTCACAACCAGACACACTGACTAGTGACCCCTGCCCTGGCGCTGATCAATCGGTGGACACCGTGACCCTGAAAGGACACACCTGGAAAGCTGATGAATATTCTATTGGTATCCTCTCCTAAGACCTCCAGATAAACACTCTCAAGATGGAGGGCCCAGTGTGGCTCTCTCTACTGAGGATGCCCCTGCCTTTCCCAGTCCCTTCCCCTAGGTTCATTGCCTTGCCTCTCTCTTTCTCCCGAGCTCCAAGAGCCCTTCTTTTGCCCCTATAACTTATCTCCCGAACTCATTTCTTCTACCTCTGTGACTTTCTAAGTAAACTTTTGCTTATATTTGAGTTTTGGCTCTGAATTCTTTCTTAACCAGAACTCAAGTACTGAGGTTGCTGAACCAAGGTCTCATCTGACTCCACCAGTTTAACACCTGGTGTTGTTTCGCCGCCAAGACTACTGCATGTCTGGCTCGATGTCACCCACGGCGCACACAAAGCCACCCCCGTGACTCTTCAGAACAACAGAAGAGAGGGCTGTGTGGACAGCCAATTGCCACCACTCATTTAGCCAAAAAGAAATGGCCTCCGCATCCTGGAAAACTGCACAGTGGAGCATGTGACCTGGGCAGGGGGTGCTATTTGCTTTGCCACTTTTTCTGTTTTCCTTTACATGTTGGTTTATAACCAAGTCTGACTGTACCCGGCCATGGATTTCAGACATGTTGAGGACTGTTCTATATGGGAGACCACTGACTCACAGAAAATGCCAGCGATAATGCCAATGAAGTGATAAAAATGAGAACTAAGTAAATACATTAAGTGAGGGGTGTGGGTGGAGGTGGGTAGGACATTTAAACCGCTTTGTTCACTGCTACATCCCCAACTCCTGGCACAGTGACCGGCACATGGAAGGTCCTCAATACATACTCACTGAATGAATGTTAAATAAATTGACAGAGAGAAGGAGCTAATTTTAAAATTAAGATCAGGGGCTATAATGTATTATTCATTAAAAACAGAAAATAATAATGAGCATACTTCTTTTTATGGCTAAGCAAGAGTGTCACAGGGAGGAGACACAAGAAGGGAAGTCATCAAGGTGATGGCCAGGGGAGACACCAAAAGTGGGGGAGTAAAGTGCAACCAGTGATTGGGGAAGGTCCACATTTCCCTTTTCCTTCTCTGACCCATCTGGCGTTCCTTGTTCACGGCATGTGCTCTGTTACCCAAATACTCACCCAAATCCACCCTCAACATGACCCAGATGACAAATATTTCAAGCCTCTAATTCTTCCACGGCCAAGGCTGCCCAGCCTGGAAGATCCATGGTGTATAAGCTGGATTATCTCATTCAGGCCTCAGAACAGCCCTGCAAGGTCCATGCTACCATCCCGCTTTGTGGATGGGGAAAATTGAGGTGCAGAGGAAGGTGTCCAAGGTCACGCAGTTAATGATCATCACAACTGGAATTTTTCCCAGGTCTGACTTGAAACCCTGTTCTAGTTTTGCTCTGCCACTACCCATGCAACTCTGGCCAAGCCATTTCACCTATTTGGGTCTCAGTTTCTCTGTCTGTAAAACAAGAATCTCGTGAGACACCCACCCAGTACAGTTCCAATTCCAGATCTGTCTTTCCATCAAGGCAGACGCCCACTAGTCCTCCTTTGTGCTGCCCAGACACCCCACCTCTCTCAGCAGCTTGGACCTCCCTCCAGCAAACAGTGAGCCCAGCAATGCCACCATTCAGCTTCCCTAATCTGAGCCAGCCTGACTCCTAGATTTACTGCCATTCATCAGCTTCCTCTCCTCCACATCCCCTCCTCCGTTGAAACTATCCTCTCTCGCCATCCTTTAAACCCTAACCAATCAGGAACCACTCTCCCCCTGGAAGCACACTGGCTTAGAGTGAGTGACATGCCCAGGGATAGGGCGGGCCCTCCTCACGTGCCGGAGCCTTCCTTCACATGGCCATTACAGTTGTTAGCCAAACAGGCAGATGCTCGATTGACTCTGTTGCTGCAAATAGCGAGAAGTGGGCAGGGGAGAGAATCTTAGAAACATGACGCAGGCCACCCACTCTTTTTGCTTCTTCACTCCTTTTCCCTGTATCCCATGTCCCGGGACCTGGAGTTTGGTCTTCTCAGAAGTGCAGCACAGCATCTATCTATTTATGACAGACAGTGGTGCTATGTGGCAGAATGGGATAGAGGACAAATCAGAAAAAAGGTGATAAAACTGCAGCAAGTGGCTGGTGGAGGCTGGTAATGATCGGTTGCCAGCACTGGGAGCTGGCCAGGGCACCTGGGCGAATGCACTGGCAAAACAGGGCAGTGTCTTGGCATGTCTTCTCCTCCTGAGATTTAGGTCGAGTTTTGGGCTGGAGAACAAAAAGCCTCCTCTAAACTTCTCCAAGGGAAAACTGGGGAAAAAAGGGGTGCGGAGCTGGGCCTTAAAGAATCAGGTGGAGAGGTCTGCAGTCACCAACTCTGGCAGAATCACTGGTGGCACATCGCCTCCAGGCAGTTGGGATGCTGAGCGTTGCTCAACCAGTAACGATAATGGCAAAGCCTTTTATTAGGCAATGCTCAGTGTTTACAAAGCCTTCACACTGAGACTCACTCAGTCCACACTATAGTTCTATAAATAAGTAGGGCATGAACAATCCCCACCTTACAAAGGAGGAAACTGAGGCCAGATCTGACATTCAAACCACGAATTCATAAATTCTGTCTTGGCCTGGGCATCCCCTCCTCCCAACAAGACCTGCACAGAGGAGGCAGGGCCTGAAGAATGGTGCTTTCCTCTTAGAGAGGCAACACGGTGCCGTGGTTAAGCACGTGGACTATGGGGCCAGACTTACTGGATTTGAATCCTGGCACTATCGCCTACTAGCGGTGACCTTGGGCAGGTCGTTTGCTTCCCCTCCTCATGCCTCAATTTCCTTCTCTCTCATAAAGGGATTATAATAGGATTTTCTTGCTAGGTTGTGGGGAGAATTAAATGCATTTAATACTTGGCTTCTACCCCGATACGTAAGTGTTAGTTATCATTGTCACAATTAGGCGGAGCTTTGAATTCATATCCCAGAAAATAGGACTACGCAGGGATACTCTTTCCTTCCACAAAAGGAGACCATTTAGTACCTAAAATATACAGCTCAGGTCTGAGAACATGATGATGTATGGGATACACGGTCACATCAAGCCAAAGGACGAGTGAGAGAGCAAGAGGGAGGCTTGTCCCAAATGCCTGGAATGAAGCTGTTCTAAGCCTCCTCCCCAAGTCTCCTTAGGTCTGGGTAGTAACACCAAGTGTGACTTCTTCAGGGAGAAATGAAAGGGGAATAGATAATAGCATCATCTCACAAGGGCTGCTGGCATTAGATCATAACCCAACTTCGCCATCCTCGGGAGTGGGGGAAAAAGTGAGGTGGCCAGGACCAAATGCATCATCTGATAAGCGGCTACCCCCACCTGCCCTCTGCCTCCTCACCAAGCCTTTGTAGTGGCCCAAGAGTCCTTGAATGAGCCTGTTCCATCAGCCGTTCAGAGGCAGACCTGGTCCCTAACTCGGATCCTCTAGCTCTTGCCTGCCTACAGTGCTAATTTCACTCTGCACGTCAGCTCTGTTGGCCATTATCCCGAACACCTCTGAGCCTTTTCCACCATTGACAAAATGGGGATCATAATTCTAAATGAGTTCACAGGTGTGTTTGGAATGACTCTGGGAATGGCATAAATGGCCTTTGCAGATGGGAAGGGCTATTTGGACTGAATGAATAGCTAGTTTAGGCTCATGGGCAGTGCTTCTAGAAACAAGCAGGTTGAACAGCGAGGACTACAGATTCCTGGGTGCCGGGGGAAGACCCAAGGGAAATGGGCTCATATCTGGAACTTCCCCAGAGGGTCACAGTGCTGACTCTCCTCTCTCTCCACGATCTAAGGAACTCCACACACTCACATTTAATGGCAATATCGGGAAACTGTAATTTCATGACCCATGGGCAGTGTTTCTTGACCTTTTGGGGACTGTGGGCCCATTTGGCACAATAAGTAAAGTGACGGGCTCTCTCCCCAGGAGCATGTGTTGCATATGGATGCTCACAAAAGTTTTCTAACCATTTTGAAAGTATCACAGTCCCCTGAAGGCTGTCCCTGGATCCTCACCTCAGGGCACATCTTTGAGGTTAGTGGGTATAGAGAAGAGTGAAAATTTCCTAAGCAACCTGTAAGTCATAAGAGCTTTTACATTTATTGAAAACTCCATGCTTTACAAAGTGTTTTTCATTTCATATTCTCACAGTTCTTACAGCCATTATGTTCATGATGAAAATAAGGCTCCGAGGACTTAAGTGACTCTTGCCCATGGGCACACGGTTACTACTGATAGCTGCAGTTTACTACAACTACCTGCCAGGCATTTCAGATATGTTAAATCTAATTTCCCAACAGGATTTGAACCCAAGACTGCCTGAGTGCAAAGCCCATCCTGGTCATGTAAGGGATCCTTGGAATACAGAACAAGAATTTTTGTCATAATAGGGCTGTTTGGTTAACAAAGGAACGGATTTTGCTTAAAAGGAGCATTTGGATAGTGTAGGTATATTGGCATTTCTCCAATATAGAGCAGGAAAAGAATGTGTATTTAGATGTACTTAGTAGTCATAACAGCTTGCCCAGATTTGGGTTTTTCAACCTGGCCAAACCACCATGCAGCTGGCCCCAACAACAGCAAGCTCTGGGCGCACCAGGCACATTATCTGTAAGAGCTCTGGATGCTCTCAGAGCATGCCCACTCTGGCTCCTTGATTTTTCTAGCACTTACTTAGCATCTGCTCTCTTGGCTTATCTCCCACACGAAGCTCCATTGCCGCCTCTCAGATCTGATGACCAACTGAACTTCACTTCTCTCGGAGCTCTGGCTTTTCTTTCAGATGCTGCTTAAGCTCAGCCTCTGTTCTTGCTCTTGCCCTCTCTAGGGTCAAGCCTGTTGGGTAAACATTCTCCAGCCAAGCATGGGCCCCTCCCCCCAGAGCAAATTAATATGCTGCATTCTGACTTGACAATCAGACTCTTGCAAAGTAGGTTTGGTTGGCGTGAATCAGCCACGCACTGATCCAACTCAGCTCAGCTCTGAACCTGAGTACCGAGTCTCCGGGTGTCGTCACTCCCATGCCTTTACTAGGTAAGCCTGAGTGCCAGGGAAATCTGAGAGAGCCATTCAGTTACACGTGCATCCATTCACACATTCATTGAGCACCTACTGAGTGTAAGGCCCTGAGCTATAGTGCTGTGGGTATATCATGGGAACAAATGTCTTCTGAGCTCCTACATTGGGCCAACCTCAGGGCTGGGTGTTTTTCATATATACTTACTCAATGATTAAGATAATCTCAGGCTTAAGGTATGTAGTTTCAGATAAAAATTGGTAGCAAGATATATAAAACTAGCTTAAACAAAGAAAAAAAGAAGAAAACTTCAGAAGTTCATGGAAGAGATAAAATGCATGCAATAATCACCATACGTGAGATACTGTTAGAATAAAACTGTATGAACATTTGAGAGAGCAAGACGATACATGCTAGTAGGAGATGTCTATATATTAACCTTTCCATTTAAATGGGCTTCCCTATATTTTCCACAGTGAGTCCCTCTCTTCTGAGTCATTAACACACTTATTTTTCTTTTCCTCCCCCCAGACAGATAAATGTCTTGCCCATCGTATGACAGCAGCAATTCTACTCATTCAGGCAGCAAATCAAGGCAATGATACGGACCCAATGCATCTCGATTTCCGCATGGCATTTGACAAATGCTTTACCTGGTGCCCTTGAGGATGTGATGGGGAAATGAGAACTGGGTCAGAGGACAAGGAAGTGGAGTCATAGCTGAATGAGCAACCACAGTCAAAGAACGTTGATTAGTTTTTCTGTGTCAACCCAAAGGAGGGCTCTAGTGGCATGCCACAGAGCTCTGTCCTTGGCGCTGACCTCATTGGCATTGTTACCTGTGACTCAGAAGACAACCTACAAGTCTGCAGCAGACACAGAGCTGGGAAGCATCGTTCCCACCACAGATGACAGAATGGAATTTAGAAATGACCTCAACAGGAAGGAACACAGGGCTAAAACCAACATGATGGAAAGAGAAGACAGAAATGCAAAGTTCTGCATTTAAGCTAAAAATTAATTGCACGAGTACCGGATGGGGTAGACCTGGTTTGGCAGCAGTCCATGTGAAAATGACCTATTTGTTTGTTTTTCTGTAAATTGGCCGCTAGCTCAGCCGGGTCCAACTGTGTTATGTGGTTGATACCTGATACATAAAGTACGCATGATCTTGGCTACATTAAGGGAGGCAGAGTGTCTCTGGTCTAGATCATAACATGGCCTCAGCAGGCTCAGACCTGGTCAATTCTGTCTAGAACACAACCCTCAACCTTGGGCGTGACTGGGGAAGAAGGACATTGAGAAATTGGAGCACGTCCTGAGAACGGCAGCCAGATGGTGCAGAAGCTGAAAGTCATGTCCGTAAAGAAGTCTTGAGGGAGCTGGAAAACTGCGGACCAAGAGAAAGAGCCAATCAAGGGGCGCGTGAGTGCTGCCTCAAACGCGTGATGGGTTGTCACGTGGAAGCTGGAGTGGACTTCCTCAGCGGACACCTCCAGACCCGCCATTGATCTGTTGGGACACACGGGACAGACACATTCCCATGGCAGACCCTCATTTTTAGACCGCCCACCTACACTTGCAGGAAAGTAAAGAACTTACAATAACTTGGCATTGTCACAACAATTAAAGTCACATTAGTTGTGGTGACTTGGCCTCCAGCAAGAGTCTGGTAGTTGAGGAAATGTCACAGCTCTCTTCCTGCCCTCCCCCACTGTCCCCCACCAGGAGGAAAGGTGTTCTACAGGCCATGAGGTCTGAGAATGCTGACTGGGGGCAGAGCCCGAGTGGGACAGGAATTAATAAACACACAGTGTACAAAAATGTTCTTGGTCTCTTGTGTTTTCATCCACTTCTTGCTGACAAGTGTGGCCTTTTCTTTCTTTTTTTTTAAAAATATTTATTGTATTTTTTTCCATTACCATTTAGTCCCCTTACACCGTCTCCCTCCACCCCCAGCAATCACCACACTGCTGTCCATGTCCATGGGACAACGTGTTTCCTTTTTGCTCAGTCCCTCCACCCCCTAACCTCCCCCTGTCCCACCAGCTGTCATCAAATGTGGCCTTTTCTTAAACTGAAATTTCCAAAGCCAACAGTTAGGTAGGCTTTTTCGGCATGGAAGCTGGCACAGTGGCCTTTTGGCCAGCTTTGGTCTCAGGCAGTCCTCTTCAGGTAGAGCGTTCTGTAAGGGGGCCAGCACGGCTCACTGGAACCCCACACTGAGGACTGGGCCTGGAGTTGCAAAGGGTGATAACTCGTCTTTTTGCTTTGTTCCCTGTGTTCTAAGATGCTGGGGACCTCTCAGGGAGATGTGACAGGATTCCCTTATTTAGGTCCCTAGGCAAAGATTATACAAGTCTCCCCAGTCATCTTTGACTGTCATGGGACAAGTGAAGTCTACCGAGACAGACAGACCCATCTGCCTCTTCAGGGCCTTTCCGGTTTGTTTGCCAGTGCGGTGACTTGGAGCAAGTTATCTCACCTGTCTTCCTAGTTTTCTCATTTGTAAATGAAGCTAGTATCTTTCCTACCTCCAAGGGTTACTGAGAGGATTGGGTGAGATAATACACATAAAGATTTTAGCATACTGTCAGTCACAGAGTAAGTGCTTGAAGTTAGCACAATTGTTGACCCTTCTTCCCACTGCTCTGTTACTGGCCACTCTGGGCAGAGATAAGATAGGGTATGGGTGTGCCCAGTGCCTGTCACGTGTCAGTAACACCACACTCTTCTCTTCTAATCAAGCAAGTGTCCAAAAATGCACCCTGGCTGGTGTAGCTCAGTGGCTTGAGCAAGGGCATGCAAACCAAAGGGTTGTCAGTTCGATTCCCATTTAGTGCACATGACTGAGTTGCAGGCCAGGTCTCTGGGGGGGGGGGTGGCTCCACGCGGGGGGACCTCCCTACTCCTCCCCCCTTCTCCCCCCACTCTTGATATTTCTCTCCCTCTCTTTCCCTTCCTCTCTCTCTAAAAATAAATAAATAAAATCTTAAAAAAGAAAAGAAAAGAAAGTACCCAGGAATCCAAGTGAGTAAGTAAAAGGGACACTATTATAGAAATGATCTTGAACCTGCACAGTTTAATTTAAGAAGTAAATAATTTGCCAACTTCACCATTTTATTTTTAGGAAAAATTACTGACAGCATATGTCACAACTGATCACACTGTTGGGCACTGTGACACCATGCTGAGAGCTTTGCTTATAGCACTGAGTGTGTGTGTGTGTGCGTGTGTGTGTGTTAGACAGAAAGACAGGGAGAAGGGGGAGAGAAGGTGGGGATAGAAAAAGGGCAGTGATAGAAGGAGAAGGAGAGAGAGAAAGGGGGAGGGGAGAGAAAGGGACAGAGAAGAAGAGAGACAGGTGCAAATTCCTGGGCCCTACCCCTGGGGATTTTCTTTCTGTTGATCTTTGTAGGGCACTGGGCTGTGTGCCATGTTTTCTGGAACTTTGAGAAGCACGGATCCAGAAAACAGAACCCAAAATTTATGCAACTGAAGCATTCTGTAAAGGGAGGTGCAGTAAACAGCAGAATTTTCTGGAAAAGTAGAAGGTTCTGTCAGTGGGCAGACAGGGACACTGCACGATGCAAGGGCTATCAGAGGACCTGCGGGCAGAGCGGGTCAGCGGCCACCCTGAGGACACAGGCCCCAGGCCCTGGCTGAGCCTGCCTCCTTCCCCCTCCGCGGGGTCTCTGTGTAGCCAGGTGGGATGTAGGCTGGATTAAACGTGAGCTTCCCGCCACCTCGCAGCAGAACGAAGAAGTGAAACTTGTTTGAAACAAGCTCTCTTTTCTTTCACTGCTATGTCCTATGTGGGTGGCAGGGAGGTGGGTAAAGACTCAAGGTCAAAGTCTCAGTCTCTGCTAGGCCACTCCTTGACTGCCCTGGCGAAGGCTCGGAGCATCCTTTCTCACAGAGGTGTCTACACCTTAACAAGGGGACTTCTAATACTGACAAAACCCCGTGAGCCTGTCTTTAGGATCTGGTGGTGACTCTTCTGTCACGTCATCACCTAGCACTGCAGCACTTACAAACCCTCGCTGCTGCAGACAACGCAGTGGGCGGTTATGGGCAGGGTTTCTAGGCTACACAGTCCAGCAGAAACACAATGTGGGCCACATATGCCACTTAACATTCTCTAGTAGCTACATTAAAAATCGAAAAAGAAAGAGGTAAAGTTAATTTTAATAACAAATCTTCTTTAACTCCAAATATATCCAAAATACTACCACTTTAACATGTAATTGATAATAAAAATTATTAATGAACTATTGTACATTCGCTCTCCCTCTTTATACTGTCTTTGAAATTGAGGTTATAATTTACAATTAAGTTACACCTCAATTCAGACTAACCACATATCAGGAGCTCAACAACCATATCTGGCGAGGGGCTACATTAGTGGACAACACAGTTCTAGTCCCTACACTATCCTAAAACTTCATAGCTTTCCTACTTACTAGCACAGGAGCACAGGCAAACTATTTAACTTCTCTTTATCTGACTTGCCTCCTTCATAATTAGTGATGATAGTAATAGCGTCTTCCTCATAGAGTTGCCAGGAGGGTTAAATGAGTTAATATGCATAAAGTATATAGAAGTGTGGCTGATACATAGCAAGTGCTCAGAAATTCAACCCTGTCAGCTCCGTCACATAGGAAAGGCAGGAGTTTTCATCTCCTTTTTTAATTTTTTTTAAAATTAGACATGAACATTTATTAAGCCTCTCAATATGTCAGACTGAGAGATGGAGGTCACGAGCTCATTAAATTCTCCAGTAACCCAGAGAGGAAGAGATGACTGTCATGTTTTAAAGAAGAGGCTCAGAGAGGTCACCTAACTTGTCCAAGGCCACACAGTAAGCGCACGGCAGAGCAGGGATTCAAACTCAGTTCTCCTGATTTCAAAGTCCTCTTCTTTTCACTGAACTATGTGGCCTGGAAAGAGATGACCCAAGCTCTCAGAGCAGGTAGTATGAACTCAGAGGTGTGAGCCGCCACCCGGTTTTCCAGCGATCTTCCCTCCACCAAGCTGCCTCTCCAAGGGTAGAAGGGTGGCAATTGTAATAGGTGAAGGGGACATTTTTGGTGAACAGCCTTCCAGGGGTTCCTTCAAGTTACATCTCTTTAGGCAGCTCCTTGAGTCTGAGTTTGCCAACAAAACTGGGCCTCGGCACCTGAGCTGAAGGTGCAGGGAAGATGAAGGGAATGGGAGTTTTTTTAGATTCGCCAAAAATACTTCATAACATCAGAACCCAATTCTTGCTCAATGTCTGCCCGGTTTCTATGTCTTTAAGTCCTCAGTGCCTTGAAGGAAGGAAGCAGGCACTCTGGCCAGAGTGACACAGCAGAAGGGTGTGTCCAGGTGCCTCTCCCTGGCTGACGCTTGCCCCAGGATACCCCAACTCCCAGCCTGCAGGTGAGAGGTAATCAGAGGAAAAGAACTAAAAGAAAAATGGGAGACGCGGGATCCAGGATCCAGTTACAGAGAAAAAATGGGGAAAAAGAGATAGTGAGAGAAATAGAGATCAGCAATGCAGCAAAAAGAGCTTTTAGTGATAATTAATAATTAACATTTCTAATGATGTCCTGGCGACAGGAAGAGGCCAGCCCAGGGCTCTGGGGCACTCAGGGTGACGGTGACCTCCAGAAGGAGCGACAGCGTGAGCCTCATTAACCTTCACGAGACCCCCTCACGCAGCCATTGGGCCGATGGCCACTGTCGTGATGAGTCTGGGAGAAGGCAGGGGCTGGGGGAGTGATTTCAGGGAGATGGGCTTCTGGTACGAAAGGCTTCCTGGGAATATCTTTTCTGGGCTCCCAGAACCAGCTCCTGTGAAAGTCAAGTACCTGGCTTTCCCTTGGCCATGGCAAACAACCGGGGGACAGCATGTTCAAAAAGACAGAATATTCCTAGGGAGTGGCAACACGCCAAGAGCCAAAGGAAGGGAGGGAAGCAATGGAAGGGAGTAAAGGCAGGGGAGTAACTGGGTTGGTGGGGGGAGCTGTCCCAGGAGGAGGCAGGTGTGGCTGAAGCCAAAGCAGAAGCAGGAGGGTCTGGTTACACGTCTCAACTGTGATGGGGGCAGTCAGACTGGATGGCAGTGGTGCCCTCAGGACACATACGGTGAAGCCCTCACCTCCCAGAAATAATGCAGGTTAAATGAGGTCATAAGAGTAAGGCCCTAACCCGATGGAATAGGCGTCCTTATAAGAGAAGGGGACACCAGAGAGCATCCCAGCCACTACATACCCAGAAGCAAAGCCATGTGAGAACACAGTGAGGAGGTGGCTGCTGCAGGAAGCAAGCGCTCCCTTTGATCTTGAGCTTCCCAGCCTCCAGAACTGTGAGGAAATAAATGTGCTGTTTCAACCACCTAGTGTATCGTGTTCCTTTAGAGCAGACGGAGCAGATGAACAGCGATGAGCCCAGTGACTGAGGCAGTGAAAACACTGTAACAGGCGCTAGGGTGACCAGCCATCCGCATTTGCCCAGAACTGAGGGGTTTCCCAGCACACAAGGTTTCCTAAAACTGGGACAGTCTCAGGCACCCGGGATGGTTGGCCACCCCGGCCGGTAGGAATAACAGCAACAGCTATATTTATATCACATTTATTCACGTTTAAACTGTCTCACTCCCAAAGGATGTGGATGCTTTAAGCCCTTGTGTGCTCTATGGATACCAAGCGTTTGACAAACACATCTGTCCTGTCAACCGGAGCCAGCTCTCTGCCCGCCAAACTCAAGCTCGGCCCATTTTCCCCCGAAGGCCAGTGTGGACTCTGCCAGCTGGAGGGACTCTCTCCAGCCAAAGGCCCCGTGGCCCTGAGGCCCCCTGGCCCCCTCACTAGGTGCCAAGCAGATGCCCAGGCCTCATCCCTGGAGCTTGGATTTCTTCGAGCTGGGCAAGGCTGGGGCTTTGACTGGCTTCGTAAGCCCACCAGGGGCTTCTGAGAAAGAGCGGTACCCCGAGCGTCCACCCGCAGCTCCACCCACTGCTATGTGTGGTTATTTTATTTGCCGTGATTTTGCATTTTGAAAAAATGCCAAATTTACAGATAATTTACAGTTTCAAGAACTTTATTTTCTTTTTAAACTCTCAAATCCCCTTAGTCACATTCACTAATTGGCCATGTTTTGTCCCTTTGCTTAATATTTCTCCTTGTTTTATTTTATTTTTTATTTTATTATTATTATTTTTGGTTCTTACCTGAGGACGTGCTTACTGATTTTTAGAGAGAAGGGAAGGGAGGGAGGGAGGGTGAGAGAGAGAGAGAAACACTGACTGGCTGCCTCTTGTAGGCGCCCTGACCAGGGACTGAACCTACAACCTAACTATGTGCCCTGACTGGGAATCGAACCTGTGACCTTTCAGTTTACGGGAAGATGCACCAACCAACCGAGTCACACTGGCCAGAGCTAACTCTCTCTTTTTTTTTCCATCTAAAAATATAAAAAAAATTAAGCTTACCTAGTGGGATATAGATAGAGAACAGGGCACATGTAGCATGTAAGTAAATGTATCCATATATTTTGGCAGCTCAGTACTTGCTTACTAATAGAGATGGGCCACCATAACCTTAGGTGGCAAGACGGCGATTGCCTAGGGCTGGGGGTGAAGGATGAGGAACGAGGAAGCTCTGGGGGAATGATGGAAACGTTCTACATCCTGATGTGGTAGTTACACAGAGATATAAATGTGTCAAAACTCATCCATCTGAATGTATACTTACTATAGGTACATGTTACTGTAGACAATTTATACTTCAATAAAGTTGACTTTTAGAATGTATCTTTTTGTTTTGAAGTTTAGTGGCCTCTGTTCTGAACGACCCAGCAGACAAAACCTAGTGCCTGAAGAAGTATGGATTTTATGCCCTTAATTATCATACATTTATATGGTTCTCATATGTCAGGCTCTGCCTTAAGCACTTTGCAAAAACTCATTTGATCCTGACAATGAGCCTGGGAAAGGGCCGTCACAGTCCCCGTTTTACACACCAGGAAGAAAGGTTCAGTAGCCCAGGACGGCACAGCTAGAAAGTAGCAGAACATGACTTGCACCCAGGCAGCCTGACACCAGAGTCCCCGCTCTTTGACATTGTGCTAAGCTGCTTCTTTAGCTGATCGTGAGAAACCAGGTTTGTCTCAGCGTGGACTGTCCACTCCATTGCAGAGACGCCCCCGACCCCCTGGGACCAGCCGTTGGGCAGGGTGAAACTGACCGTCCTTGGGGCTTCGCTGCTGAGCACCCGTGACACCGCCCTTCCTCCACTTGCCCCCATCCTCGACACTCTCTGGGTCTATCATTCTCATCTCTAGTGCTTTTCAATTGCCCAATTTTAGGAAGCATCCAGATGCCACTAGCCTAGTGCTGGAGACAGAGCTGGTCATTTGAGCCACTCTGTCTGTCTCCAGGAGATATTAACAGAAAAATACCAGTGTGTGATTTCTGGAAGTTCTGTACCCCAGGAGCTGGGGCTGGTTTCCTGGTAATGGGGCACTTCCTGTAAGTTAGGGCTCTGTGGGGGAGAACACGGGACCAAATCTCGGGGGACCTAGTTCACTCATGGACATCACTACTGAATTGCTGCGTGATGTAGAGCAAGTTACTTCTCTTCTCTGGTCTCAGTTTTCTCACCCAAAATAACAGGAGGTTAGACTCAATCAGAGCTTCTTGGCCTGTGGATCCCTAGAAAGTCCATGGGTGGGCTTTAGATGTTCTAGGACCTCCCTCTCCCCAAATTTGAATGTAGTGTTTTTAAATATGGCTAAAGGGGAACATAGATTCATCTGGTTTTCCAAGGGATCCACTATTCCTCTAAAATTTCCATACTCGCCTGCCAAGGTCCTTTCTAGTACTAAAATTCTAAGATTCTATATCGTAATCTGTCTTTGTGCTACACTTCAGCCTGGAACCTTCATTTACAGAGAATGACAAAGGAGACCTGGGACATTCGTCAAAGCAAGGACTAGCATGTCGGTCTCCTGATTGTAATCCAGTCTTTTTTGTTCATTTTTATATTCAATCATTCATTTACTCAACACATATCTATTATAATAACAATAATAAGATTCCAATAATTTGATCAGTAATTTTACATATGCCCAGAGCCTCAAAAATGCCCAGGGCCTGACACAATACCTAGCACACAGTAGGCATTCTATACATATATTTGGCAAATAAAACAGTGAACTGGGAAGCTGGCTAGGTGCTGGGAATGGGGACATGGGGAGAAGAGCCTGAACCCCAAACCAGTCAACCCGAGTTTCTGCCTCAGCGTGACTCTCACAAAGCCCCTCCCCCTTTGGACTGTCCCCTTCTATCTGTGAAACGAGAACACTAACTGGCCGAGCTCCCAGGCACCTTCTGGACTAAAGACTCCAGGATGCCAAGACGACCCCAGACCTCTCGGGCAGGGCTGTGGGAAAGAGCGGTGCCTAAGGGTTCCGCGTCTTGGGGAGTTCTCTCGCCAAGTGTATTAGTTCTCTATTCTTGTGCGACAAATTAGCCTACATATTAGCAACTCACAACAGTGAGTGCTTGTTACTCCTCACCATTTCTAGGGTTGGAATCTTGGTAGTTCTGGCTCAGGCTCTCTCATAAGGTTGCAGTCAAGGTGCAGGCCAGCATGGCATTCCCCCATAGGCCTGAGAGGCACTGGGAGCTCTGCTTCCAAGTTTATTCATGTGGCTGATGACTGCAGGCCTCAGTTCCTGGCCACGTGGGTTTCTTCATAGCGATGCTCAGGCCGTGGCAGCCGGCTTCCCCCAGAGCGAGTGGTCTGAGAGAAAGAGAGAGTCACCAAGATGGAGGCTGCAACATCTTTTTATAGCCTAACCTAGGAACTAACATCCTACCACTTGTGTTGTGTTGTATTTTATTGGTTGTGCAGTTCAATCCTGTCTGAATGGACTACACAGGGTGTGACTGTTGGGAGGTGGGGAGCCTCAAGGGCCACCTGGGAGCCTGGTTGCCGCACCCAGGCTGGAGCCAAATTCCATGAGGCCCCCATTTAGACAAGGCCACTGCTCTGAACTTGTCTGGTGGGGGCGGTCTGAGTCGGGAGAGTTTGGGCATATGCCAGCCAGCATCATCCTCGGGATGTCCTACCTGCTCCTTTCCAAAGCAAGCCCAGGAATTCTGCAAAGCTCCTCACTGAAACCCCAAGGTTTCTGACTGCAAGGGCAAGGTCAGAGCTGGGCAGGGGGCTCAGCAGGGACCACCTCACACAACCCAGCAAAACCTCAGTTAACCAGAGCAAGGTGAGCCGGGACCCTCACTTACTCATACTTTTCCTGTATTCAACTTCCCCACACTGGTAAATAAGGCCAAATACTGTGGTTGATGATAAAGAGGCAAATGACAGAGAAATATGTTGCTATAAGGATTTAAAGAACACCTTGTGGGGTCCATACCTGCAAGTCTGTATACTCTACATCTAAAATATTGAAGACACTGCAATATCCTGAGTGACCAGTGAATGATCTGTTACCTTACTTTGCTCATTAAGGCAGAAAAGTGAAATAAAACATTTCAGAAAGTTTTTAAAAAATCAACATGTCTAATAATGCAGGCCTTTTTTTGCTGAACTTCCATCTAATTAGGAAATTAAATTAAACAGACCATTTCACTTCCTCTGTAAATGGGGTTGAATTTCTCATGGTAGCCGACTCAGGCTCCTCTCTCCCTTTCCCTGACACATCCGGCACATCCCGCCCCCGCCCGCCCGCCCGCAGCCTGGAGTGGTCAGTGAGCCTGGCAGTGGAGTGAGAGGTGGGTTCCCGTCTCTGTTCCGCTTCCTCCCATCTAGGGCATTTGGCCTCTCTGAACTCCTTTCTCCTCAATTATAAAAGGAGATTGAAGTACATGATTCTTTAGGTCTCTCTTTACCCTAACATTCTAGGACCCCTTACACAGACCATTTTCTCCCTCTTCACTTCCTGAGATCCAACTGCTTTTTCAGGATGCGAGTAAAATGCTGTCATCACCATGGAGCCTCCCTAACCTCTGTGGACAGAAGTAATTTCTCCCTTCTTCAGGGCCCTGCAATTAATAGGCTGTTTTATGTATTATATACAAGATACTAAGCTCTTTGAGAGCAGGGGCCTGGTCCTTCTCATCTTTCTATCCCTTAGTACTACACCTAGCACATAGTAGGTGCTCACGCTGTGGTTTGAAGAAGTCCAAAGAGCGTCGTGATTTTGTGGCACACTGCTGTATTGGCTGCCCTCGGCCAGCAGGAGGAGCACGTGTGCTCCTTCAAGAAAGCCAATTCTGAACCTGTGGGGAGCTGATGGATGGATTTACCTCGGAGGATGAGAGAGGCCCATGGGCCTGATGAAGGACTGGATGAGAGAGGGACTGTTCTTTGTGGCTAAGAAGCTACCATTTATCCTGCGACTTGGTAAACAGAATAACATCTCAAGAACAGAGAGCAACCTTCATGATAAACTCAGAGAACTTCCTTCCTCTAAGGCCTGCAAGGAGTTACATTGGAGATACATTCTTGATTAAACACTGTGTAACTTGGGGCATTACCTCTGTGATAAATTGGTAGATAGAGGCCTGCAACCTCATTATTTTTAAGGATATTTAATTACAAAATTCTGTAACAAAATTACAGCCTTATTAAAACGGTTTTTCACCAAAGAAGGGATCTCGAAAGGTGAGATGATGCCAATAGGATAGGTGCTATGACTTTATGGTTTTCCAAGAGCCTCTCTGTGCCACTGAACTTGGTTCAGAGATCAGGAGGAGGATATAAATAGCTCCTTACAGAAAACAGCCCCTTGGGGAGGATGGTCTATCTTTTCACCTGCCCCCACCTAGGAAACTAGGATTCTATTAGGGAGAGCTGTTTGATGGATACACCAGCTTCTCTTTAAAAGAACAAGCACCTTCATGTAATAATGGGTGGCTCATTAGTCACTTACACCTTAGTATGAATTACAATAATCATCATATTCCAGTTCCACATCCCCCTAATATGGGGGGAGATTGTTAAGCCTGAGAATGGTCAATTTGATTGTATATTAGAAGAAATCATAATTTGGGAGCACAGGGTACTCTGGAGGAGGGAGACCAGAGTATGGGCCTTTGCAAGAAGGCTTGGGAAGCCACAGACATGGCAGACATGGAACAGAGCGGGCACCAGGAGGCAAGTAACTATGCTGAGAACCATACTGTTAGCCACTGCCCCTGGACTCTTCCAAGAACCTGCTTCTCACCAGTCGACGCATCAGACCACATGTCCTAAATGTTCATCCTGAAAACATGGCAGTCCTGGTGGTTTGACCCTGCAGTACCTGTGTCAGCTCTCAGAGAGTGAGACCTGATCCCTCAACCAGCAAACAGGAAGAGTCGCCTTACTCCCCTCATAGGAGATACACTGACGGTGCGTTACTCTGCCTGTGCAGCGGTGAGCCCACACTGTTGCTGCTGCTGCTGCTACTGTTGCTGAGGATGCTGTTCCTGCCGTTGTTTTTGCTATTGTTGCCGTTGTTGTCAGTATCTGGCATATAAGAGGCCCCCGATAAACCCTGGCTGGTATAATTACAAAATCACTCTGTGTCCTGCAGCCAGGGTCGGCCGAGGACACAAGGTCTGCTGCTCATTACTTATATCCACGTTAGCGCCTCACCCCTGAGCTGCCTAATTAGGAACCAGAGAAAGGTGTTGAAATAAACCAAGAAATCTGACAGCCCCAGCTGTGCTCCTCCTTTCTCTGGTCACTGTGCAGACCCAATGTATTTGATCCTAGAAGTAGCTCCTCAGGAGGTAAGGGCTCCTTCTAGGAATTAGGTATTCTGGAGCAAGGGTAGAGATGGTTTGTAAGTGCCAGAGCTCCATCAGGTTCCAGCTCCATCAGGTTCCAGCAATGTCACTCTAGGCGTATCACTTAACTTCCTTTTTCCTCTTCTCATCTGCAAAGCAGAGACCATGTTAGTGGGGCTACTGTGAGCACTAGATGCCACCGTGCCCACTCAGACCTGATATAGAATAGAAAGGCAATCGACATTAGCTTCCTTTTTTCCAGCCCCTTCTCCTGTGCCCCTCCTCCCGGTAAAGGCCTAGAACATCAGAACCGCAGGGCATCTGAAAGACCGGCCAGCTCTGTCTTACATTTCCAGATTAAGAACGGACACACAGCGAGACAGGGGCGGGCCCCATGAGAGGCCGGATGGCCCGCTCCAAGTCCGTGCTTGCCCACAGTGCTTCCCTGCCACCCTGTCATTAGTGTGGGGCTGCTGGCACGGAGCTCCATTGGTTTTATTTAATTGGGACTGTGGCTCTCCTCGTTCTCTGAAATTACATCAGTGAGGCTCTAATGACCATTAGCCACTGTGGTTTTTCCCTTCCGAGGTCGCGCCTGTCTCTGGCTCTGAACTCATCTGTAAGCATGTGTACTCTGCTCGTATTTTCAGCGGATCTTAAGGATTGTGCCTGGGTCTGGGCTTCTCCTTACAAGCACAGAATTCTAAATGCAAATTCACAAGCCAGAGTCTATTTTCTGGAGCACATTCAAATGTGGGTGAGTGAGAACAGACAGTTTATAACCCCAAGATGCTAATCTACCTTTCCAGGTTCTGAATGTGGCGGCAGAAGTAATAAAGTTGGAGAACAGAATAGGTTCTAGGCCTGAGTGACCAATTAAGTCTCCAATTAAATGACCAAGAGCAATATCTATAAGATTCAAGCTAATTACAGGAATTAATAACAACCACTACCAACAAGCACCCAGACACTTTGACTATATCAAATACTGAGGATAAGAAATGCAAAGCATCTTATTTTCAATGCATCTGATATTTTACTGCCCATCTGTCAAATTAAACCAAGTCCAAGTTCTGGCCTCGGCCCACCTCTGGTCTGGGACACACAGGGGAGTGGTCCAAAGAGGAGGGAGGCCAGGATGACAGGAAACCACAGGAGGGGTAAGAAGGTCTCTGAGTTAAATGCATAAGATACTGGTCAAAGGGCCTTTTCCTCCCCGCCGCTCCAAGCAGCCCTCAGCGAACATTTATGGAGCGACTCTTCGCAAGCACTAGGTACTGGGGATTCGGCAGTCCCTGCCTCCACGGAGCTGACATAAGATAAATAAGATCATCTCAGAGAGTGCTAAGCCCTAGAAGGCAATGCAGTAAGTTAATTGGACAGTGAAGAACTGGGCTTGCATAGGAGCGCCTGGCTGGATGGTTGGCATCGATAACATCTTTGAGGAGGTGACCTCTGTGAGCTGAGACAAGCCACGGGACGAGATGGGAGAGGGAGGCAGTGGCCCAATGGTATAAGGCACAGGGAGGCAGGGTGAGGAGCGGTGATGGAGAAGCAGCTCCTGGATCAGACAAATCTGTAATCTCTGCTCCAAAACTTAACAACATAATGACCTTGAACAGATTACTTCACCTGTGAGCCCCAGCTTTCTCATCTTTGAAATGGGGATGATGATAAGAGAACCAGCCTTACACGGTTAATGTGAGAAATGAGTGAGAGAAGCCATCTGAAGTGGTTAGTGGAGCGCCTAGGATACAGTCAGGAAGTTCCACCTTCTGTCAGGAACTTTATTTCATGCCTCCCAAGACCAGTGCTCACAGGCCCTGGGCCCCGTTGCAGCCACCACCACTGAGGAAGCCACCAGGTGGCAGTCTTTCAAGCTTTTCTAGTTTCCGCAGTGGGGGTCAGGACTGTTTTGTCCTTGTTTTCACCCAGTAGGAAAGTACAAAGACCCAATCCTCCAAAGGTTAGTTGGGTACAGGTTACTAGAAATATACAGGAAGTATTTTCTGATTTCATCAACAAAATGCAACGGAGAGAACACCAGAATAAGAGTCAGACCCGGATTCTAGTCACCTCACCATCCAGTTCAGCAATGTATTTGACCCACCTGGACCCCAGCGTCCCCATCTACCTGTGTACCGTGGGGTCAGCGTGAGGCCCAGCTGAGGTGCTACTGTGTATGGACAGGCTGGAGGTTGTCTGGAGTGTGCTTGAGTGGCAGCTTTACGATTTACTTGCTGTTCACTTAACCTCAGCCTTTTCACCTATACAATGGACACACTAACAGAACCCCAGGCCCGTGGGGGTGACTGAAGTTGCTAACGCACGTGAACAGCACCCAGCACATGTAGTACGTTTCTAAGTGTGTGCTGTCGCCATTCGTAGAGCACGGTTTAGGTGGACTGGTGGGGGAACACGGGCCTTGGTGGCTTCGGGGGGGTGGCCTCGGGGGAACTGTAGAGGACAGAGCTGACACAGGACGAGCTCCCGGGGGAGTAAGAATGAGCAGAGAGAGGAGAGAGCTCCGCATGGAGATGGCAAGGGGAGGCTCACAGCCACCAGGTCAGAAAACCCTCTCCTGCCCTGCCCCTGTTCCCAGGCGGAGGCGACAGGGTGCAGGAGGGACATCACCTGCTGGCCCCGTGTCCCCGGCCCGTTCCTAGTCCTCCTTCTTTCTGATGAGTTGAGCATCGATTCTCTGCTCTGTTGTATGCTCCTGGAAGGCAGAAAAGGTCTTATCCATCTTCGTTCCCCCACTGGCCTAACACAGAGCCCACACCTAACAGTCCTGGATAAATGCTGGCTGGTGACCCATCTATCCCTGGCCATGCTGAGGACTGGTCACATCCCAGACACCCCCGGGCTGTGCACTGAGCCAGAACTCTGCCAGCCCAACTCTGCCTGTGACCTGGGGAGGCTGGTGACTCTGTGTTAATGTCCTTCTCTGTAAATGTGTGCAGAGCATGTCAAAATCACAGGCAGGAGAAAAAGCACAGGCACCGGCTGGATTTCCTGGGCTTCCCATTGGCCCTGGACCTGTCCCTCCTGCCTGGAAGGCTCTTAGGTGGGGGCACCAGGCAGTGAGTGCTGTGTAATGGAAGGGAACGAGTGCAGGGAAGAATTACAGAGTCGCAGGGAAGAATTACAGAGTCGCAGGGAAGGGAGGCAGGCGCGATGGGATGGGCCCTGCATGCTGCAAAAGGGCACCCACATCCCCAGACCTGTTTTGGCACTTGTGAATTTTGTTGCCAGGGAGGGATCATTTCGTCTTGCTGGGCCTGTTTCCTCAACTCCACTACAGGGAAAACATAAATATCCACTACTTTGTCACAAAGGACATTGTGCCTGACCCACAAAAAGTGCTTACATGCTCATTGAATAACTTGATGAGATAGTGCATGAGACAATGCTTTGTTAATCCTAGAGCAGCCCTGTTAAAATTCTTCTATCCAAATTCTCAAAATGCAGGGGAAAGGGTCATCAAATACCCTCACCTTAGGGGCCTGGGGCAGAGGGATGTCTCATCCAACAGGATGTTGGAAAGATCTTTTCAAGGCTCGTGCTTTGCCTAAAATATGCATGCACAATTTTGCATTTCATTCCACGACATATCCAGATTTGTTGAAATGAAAAGTGCATTTTCAAATTTTTTACCCGTAAAATTACCTACCATTCCTCCTCTTGCCCCCATCTCTGACACATCTAGTAAAAATGGCTGCTCCAGGAAGACGTGGCACTTTTATCGGGGGTAATTTGTGGACCTGGAATCCTTCCCAAACACTCCTGTTTAAGGAACACAGTGAAAGAGAGCTCTTCAGGTTCAGTTATTTGTATTTACTATTTTGGCGGGCCAGCCTCTGCACCCTGCTTTACCCGAGACAGACTGCTTGGCTTTGGCCGTCAGGGTCCCATCCAGCCCTGAGGGGCCAGGATAAGCTCCAGCCAGCAGGCAGTAATTGAACAGATCAGGCACCAAACAGCCTGCAGGGCTCTCCACTCAGAACTGTCCTTGTCGCTGGACCCTGACGCCCTGTGACCCTGGGGCCTGCCCTCCCCTCCCCATCCCAAGCCCTGGCCCTGTCTTGGAGCTCTTGCCTTCCTCCCAAGATACCCTAAACCCTTCTCTTTGCTGCCTGTGCCCCAGCTCTGCACTCACAGCCATCACATCCACCTCTCGCTGAAAAGAGAATTGTGCTCTGGCTCCTAAAGACCTCCAGGGGAGCAGTTTCCACAACCTCTGCAGGAATCTCGTTCTACCATCTCACAACTCTCTCGGAGAAGAAAGCCTTCTTTTCATGAAAACTCAATTCCTTTCTCTTTGTTGCTATGAGCATGGAGTTGCTTTTATTCTCAGTGAATTTGAGCTACACTTAAACAACCATAATTCCTTGTGATTTTCTCCCTGCTTACCAGGGCATGGAACGTTGGCTTTGCTCTAGTCGGCCCTCAGCTATTGTGTGCGCGGCCCTGGGCAGGGCCGGCCCTGCGCTGGCTGGAGCACAGCAGCGTTGGCTGAAGCCCAGGGACCCTTCCACCGTGGAGGCGGGGCCGAGCCAAGGGTGACCTTGCACTTCTTTTGGGTGCCTGGAAGAAATGAATCAACGGACTCTGTGGGCCAGACTGTAAAGATGTTTATGGGAACTATAAGACCAGGTCTCTATCCTCAGGAATGTCAATATGAAAGAAGCAATTACTCAACTCTTTGGACAGAGGGCAATGCCCAGGACACTCAAATTTGTGTCTCTCCTCTGCCTTATATCAGCCGTGCCACATTGGACAAGTTGCTTCATCTTTCTGAGCCTCTGTTTATGAGGTTTGTTTGTTTCCTTAATTCTGTTAGATGCTACACAAATGAAAGGATTACTGTAGATATGGGCGAGGGGAATATAAAGGCAGGGGGACCTACAGATCTGCCATGGTCGTAATACAACTTCCAGGGGCTAAAGGTCTGGAAGTAAAGCGAGAGATGAAAGCGAGCAGCATTTCAAAGGAAGGACAGGCAGGTGGGGGTGACAGTTTGGGAACAGAGACTGGAAGAAAAGAGTCACCAGGCTATCTCACTCACTGTGGAGCACTCACTGTGTACCAGGCACTCTGCTGAGCGCTTTGCATGCTTTACCTCATGTGCTCCTTAGTAAAGCCCCGCAGTGGGCTTTATTATCCTCGTTTTACCCTTGCATCTGGCAAATCATAACAACACCTCCAAACTCTAAAGCTGAACTTATGAGAAATCCATTCTATCTTTAATGGAATTTGGTGTCAAGATGAGGGTGGAGTTTAGGACAAATCAGGGAAGAACCAAGAGGTGCAGAGATGGGGTGGGGAGTGCTCAGTGATCCCTGGTCAATGAGATCAGGATGGAGTAATGATGTCCTTTGCAAATTTCAAACATGGATCCTTCTTCCCAGAGTCCATCAATTCCTGCCCATCCGTTCTTATTAGCCCTCCACTTGTATCCTACTTACTCTTTGAATAGTCTGTCTTTTCTCTCCTTCCTCTCTCTTTTCCCTGTGTCTGTCTGTCTCTCTCTCTTGCCCCCACCCCCTTCCACACCCTGGCTCAACTATCCATTCCATCTTTTATGCCAATGCTTGACTCTTTGTTCATGAGAAGAATCTTCATGTGCAGTTCCGACATTCAACTCAGACTAGAAGCACTCTCTCCACACCCTTTGCCTCTTTTCCTAACACCCTCCCTTCCCTTTCTCCCTCCTCCTGATTCTACCCCCCACCCTTTCTTTTTCTATTCACTTCCACCTATTCCTCTGTCTTACCTGAGGAGGAAAGTGGCCAGGGTACCCCTAGCCCAGGAGCTCCCTGGCATTTGCTGCCACTACATGCCTGCTACCACTCCCGAGTTGCCACAGGGCTTTTTCCTTCTTCTTCTTTACATCATGACCATGAGCTCACATCTGTCAGAAACTTGGCTGGGTTGGTAGCTGGGTATGCCAGACCAGGAGGGGCTGGAACCTGGATCAAGGCTTACACACCCATGCAGGGTCAGGATCTGGGGAGGTCTTGGCAGCTGGTAGTGGTAGGAAGAGAGGCCAGGTTGGGGGCACGTCAAAGGAAGTTGGCACGAGGCAGTTGGCAGGGGCTCAAGGAGGAAGGTGATGTCAGGAATGTGAAGCAGCAGGTGGTAAAAGACTCAGCCGTGGGGAGGAAGTAGTGTAGCTGGACCCCTGACTTCTAGTCCCTAAGCACCAGGGTACCAGGGTGGGAGACTGGTGTAAACACCCAGTCATTAGAGCTGGGGGACCAGACAGAGAACTCTGGCAGAGGAGAAAGGTAAGAGCAGGTTCTAGGACTTAAGAACAAAGCAAAGCAGGAGCAAGGTCAACAACAAAGCTAGCCTATAGAGTCAAGATGAGGCTTCCCTGCTGTTGGCTTGGGCTCCAGGGAGCCCCCAGCCATGGAGGGTGTTGCTGGCTGAGCATCTGCAGCAGGCGCAGAGAACCATGCAGTCGGGGTCACCATGGCTTTCCCTTATACTGTCCTCCTCCTTCGCATCGCAGAGCCACCCATACAGTGTGGGGATGCTCAAAGCACCCAAGTCACCTGGCGACAGAGTAACCCGATGAAAGGACATCCACCTGCATTGTTGTCCCAGACTCCCAAGCCCCGAGAGGTGCTGACTTTTCCAACCGGACTTTTCTAGGACACCAGCAGCTCCTCTTTCACTTGGTGTCCTTTCTCAGGTCTGCCTTCAGCCTGCCTGGAGAAGTCGGCCTGTAGCACGCACTCCCAACTCAACCTTCTCTGAACTAACTCTCTCCGACCACGTGGGAGTTCACCGCTGTTTGTTCTCCTCTACAAGAGCTTCTGCCATCTTCACCCCTACCTGCCTCCCCTCAGAAGTCCACTCTTTACACCTGCGCTTACGAGCCACTGTAAACACAAGTGCGCCTGAACCTTACCAGCTGTCGGACAAACACGTGCTCCTGAGGAAAAAGGGACTACAACCCAATACAGCTTGGTTAGAGAACAGGTGATGTCCTCACATTCCCTC
>PVJI01000444.1:0-62685 GCA_004026765.1 Micronycteris hirsuta
GACTCTCTTCTCCCCACGAGTCTTGGTGTGAGATTCTTTTACGCATCGGGTTACGGTCACCCATGGGTTTCGCTGGGACAAAATCCCCACGACAAGCCAGCACTCAGTCTACTGACCCACACCAGCCAGGACCTTAGTAGGTTTTAAAAAGTTATTTTCCAGCCTAGAGCTAAGTCTCAGTCCCATGGACACTGTACAAACTTCAGTATGGCTTCAGCACTGAACCAAGCAGCTCCGTCTGCTCTCTCCCTGCTGCAGCTGTTTGCAACTAACTTGAATTATTATCATTAAAGAGCCCCTCACAATTTCTGAACCCAAAACACAGTGCAGAGCATTGTTCATTCATCTGCATTACATTTTTAAAAAAACAGATTTGTTTTGAAAATAAAGAGCTACCTAAAGCCCCAAGTCATTAAATCAGAAACTAAACTGCAAATTGATGGTGGTGAAATATAAGCTCAGAAAGAACTGGAGAAACAGAATCATTAAGGTTTAAATTTTCTAACTACCCAAGTTAACCAAGGCAATCTTAAATTGGAGGCATTTTTCTTCCTTTCAAGAAAACTCTTTCATCTATACAATTTTAAGGAGTTAGGTTAGAGAAATGATTCTTAACCAGAAAACCACACCAGGTCACCTAGGAAACTTTCCAAACACACATACCCACCCACACCCTAAACCTACTAAATCAGAAGGCATTATGTATATTTTTAAAATGTTCCACAAAAGGATTCTGTTATATGCCTTTAGTTTGTAAATTCTGGTTCTAAGTGCTACGTTAATAAATGGAGCCAATGAGAAGAGAGTTCTACCAGCAATAATGATTCATTGGTTACATGGTGGCGTCGCAGTGACAGAAGAACCGCACGTGGTCTCCATCTTGCAGTGCAGCTGTCGAGGTGGCTTTAATGTTATATTTGCATTTTACAGAGTCCTGTGTAGAAAAGGGAGATGAATATGCATTGACTCAAGTTCAAATTATTGCTTCTTCGTTGGGTTCAGAAATTGTGAGGAGCTTTAGTTACCATTATTGCTCATGGTAACTAAACTTGTTACTAGTTACTAAACTTAAATCTTTTGAGCCTCCATTTTGTTATGCATAAAATGAGAATAAAAGTCCCTCTGTCACCCGCTCACAGTGCCTTGTGCTAACCTTGACATAAAATAGGTGCTGGGTAAATGTTACTTTCAAACTTACCCTACTGACCCCTCATTTCTCTAAAGATAAGTCTTTCCTGTGTTTTAAAAGGCTGTTCTCATTTTAGAACCAATAAAACATTTTTATTTAAAAGAAGAATTGTGAAGTCTTAAGTATTTATGACAATTATGCAAGGGTACGTCACAGATACATGAAACAGTATACTCAATAATCAGTTTATTTAGTACTGTTTCCTAAGCCACATACCTCACTTCAGTCATTTCTTATCTCCAGGATAAATCCCCCACTTTTCTAAATACAGTACATCCTGGAATAACACCATTCAACACCATTTCATTATAATGTTGATAAATTGCCATAGGAACTTAACTCTTGTTTATACCAATCACCTATGGTAACATTGGTTTCTTTTTATTTTTTTAATTTTAAAAGATTTTATCTTATTTATTTTTAAAGAAAGGAGAAGGGAGGGGAAGGGAGAGAAACATCAATGTGTGGTTGCCTCTTGTGCTCCCCCATACGGGGACCTGGCCCACAGCCCAAGCAGGCAAGTGCCCTGACTGGGAATCAAACCAGTGACTCTTGGTTCGTAGGCTGGCACTCAATCCACTGAGCCACAGCGGCCAGGGTAGAATTGGTTTCTTTAAGTTGCAGAAGCTATGGAGAACGTTAAGTGAGGACTGACTTGCAGAAGGCCCTGGGCAAGTCTCTTCATCCTGTGCGCCTTTGCTGTGTAAAGTAGGAACGCTACTGTCTCCACCACTGCACCACCTGCTTCGTGGGCTGTTGTGAGATCCAAATGAGAATGTATATCAACTTTATTTTATGCATGCTTAATATTATGCAAATATAAAGTGGGGTGATTATATAGAAACTCTTGGCCTTTCGCCATGCTTCTCAGATGTGACAAATCTGACTTCCTTTAATTCTCATTTTCGTTCTTCATTCCTAGATTATGAGATGGTAAAACCAAAAACAAAACCAACCAAATGTAAAGAACATATATTTTACCTGATGAATAAGTTGATTTGTAACCACAATGTCATTTACCAGTCCAACCTCAACAACAGATATCCTATGTGTCTGTCATCTATGCACTTCACTTTAGTAAATCACATACTCAGGCTTTCTTCCTACAAACTCCAGTTATAATTAAATACGTGTATTTAGGACTTTATATTTTAAATGTTTTCCAATAATTGGAAAACAATAAGAAAAATAAATAGCAAAGGTGAAATTTTCTAAAATGAGCAAATTTTAATATAGGGGGCTAAGCACACCAGAATAACTATAGCTAACAGAGAATACTGTGGCCCAAAAACCCCTAATATATTTTAAGATTTGCCCATTTAGGCTTGGTTGGTTTGGGGATACCTTCTTATATGCTGTATCACCTGACATGTCATGTCATACATCTATTTTTAAATTAAAAGAAATAATATATTTTCACAATAATCTTGCAAAATCCTTTAAAACTGAAGGTGCATAAAGCCACGTGAGACAGATAGTACGGTGCCAGGAGAGGTGTGGTGCCACAGCTCCAGCGAAGCCTCTACGAAACCTCTTCAGGAACGTACTGTACCTGTTGTCTGATCTACTTCGCCTGTGTGAGCCGACTTCCCCTTATGCTAACAACGGCGGCCATTCAGCTCACTGAACATTTGTGCCCGAAGCGGAGCTCCCCAGTCCAGCTACAGACCTAGGTTCCACAATTCTTTCTTTCAACCAATGATTTTACAAATTCTGATTCTGGCATGCACCAAGTAATAAAATCACACATTTCATTCAATTTACTGCTGTTAGTAATTTCTATTTTTATTTATGCTTCACAAAGTTTTACTTATGTGCATGTTGAGTAATTTTGATAAATGCATATTTTATATTTTGGAAGTATAATATATTATGACTAAGTTCATATGAAAATGTTAAAAAACTGAATTATGTTTTCCAGTATGTTTGTCACTTTATAGTCTCTAAGAAATTGAGTTAACCAATAGTAATTAAACAGATCAGCCAAATTAAAACTATAATGATTAATTTGCTCATGGTTATTCAACAAGCCAGGAATAATACCTAGGAATAAAATATAAAACCTAGAACTAAATTAACAGTAAGTATACAGTACCTATTTTTTCATTGTACAATTTCAGTAGGACAGTGGTTTTCAAGTTTTTCACTTCATGGCACAAACTGATTACAAAAATTCTATAGCACACCAAAAAATATATTATTTTTTGCCAATCTGACAAAAAAGTAGAAATAATTTTGATTCATTCACACCAGAGAGCTATTGTTGTGTTGTCGATTATCATTTTTTAATTTGACAATCTAAGGAAAAAGAAGTCAGTGCCCCTGACTAGTCAGGTTTTAAAAATTCTGTAGCACAACAGTTGAAAATCATTGTAGTAGGACATTAAAAAGAAGTCTCAAATAAATGATGAATATGATTCATAGAAAGATTCCCTATCATGAGTACATAAATTCTCTCCAAATTAATCTATATATTCAATGTAATTGCACTAAAAAAAATAAAATGTAGGGGTGGAAAAGTTACAAAATGAATTTATGGACTTCTAGTCAGTCAGTAATGAATGTTGAGCAGACTTGGGAAGCCCAATCCACTCCCACCCCTTGCTACCCTCCCCCCATACCCTGTTCTGCTAACAAATAAGCTCCACATAAAATATAAGAAATTACTTTTAAATATATCTGGGATGAAAGCAAGAAAGGGAAATCTCCCAGAAACACAAAAGAAACTCTAAACCCACAATAGTGATTAGGAATTGAAGACCTCATAGGAACCTAAGAATAGGATATTCACCTTGCGGGGGGGGCGGGGAGTGTATCCACCATGAGGAGCACCCTACATAAAGTTAGGAGAGGGGGTGGACAAGAAAACACCACCCTCTCAGAAGGGATGCAGCACAAAAGCACGCCACTCGCTCTGGACTAGAGATGCAAAAGGAGACACCCGTGAGAAATTAGAGACTTAAGTCTGTTGGAGGCACAGGAAGGAGTTCAAATGTACTCTAACTACACAGGATTGGAAACTAGATCCCAAACTGTGGAAACATGCAGACCTCAACAAACGAAATCGAAAACTGCCTCATAGGAACTCCTCCACTGCCTAGGATACATGAAACTCAAATGATAAGACACATGAGCAAGCAAATCGCCATGAGAAAGATGAAATTAGCGGGCGAATCAAAAAGGACAATGTACTCCACCAAAAGCACAGCAAACAGAGCATTCTAAGAATTTTAATGTTTTTAAAATATTTGACAATATAAAGGATGGAATAGAACATACATATCAAGATGAAGATATTATAAAAGAACAAGGAGATTTCAGAAAGAACCACTTTTGCTTCACAATATTGCCTGAATATAGTGTTAGGCATACGCATAAAATAGCTTTAGATTGAGAATTTCTTTGAGCCAAGTAAAATGAAGGACAACCATGGCATATGCTTTTAAGGAAAACCTGCACACATATATACATATGGGTATGTTCATCCTTTTCCAGTTTGTCTTCTAAACCTTTGCTTATGCAACTTGTACATATTAGTATGCAGCAGTGGTGGGAGATGTGTGTTTATTTCCAATTAGTCTAGTTGCAGGCTCCTCAAAGGTAAAATATGTCAAGTTTTCTGTCATGGTAATTTTTTAAGAACAGAATTAAAATATTATTAATGAAAACACAGAACAATTTAATATATTGTATTGTTGTTTAAAATTTTTCTTCTCATCTTCCGCTGTTGAAGAGTCTAGTTCACCATGTCATTGATGTTGGGCTTGGCTGCTGACTGCCAGTTATAAGCAGAGGCTTTAGGAAGCATTGCAAGTCTCAGCCAGCCCTCCTGCATACCACCCGAACCCCACGTCCCAGACAGGGGCTGCTCTCTTCCTGCAGAATGAACTTGACCCCCCACCTGGAACAGAGACACTGCACCCAACCTGCAGCCACTGAAGTGCAACGTGAGGAAGAGATACCCAAGCCACTGAGGTTTCAAGTCATTTGTTACACTGTCTTATCAGAGCAAAAGCTGATCAACGAAGCCAGCTGAAGAAAGAATTAGTGAAACTACGGATAAATCTGAAGGAAGTCCAGGTAGCAGAAAATGTATGCAGTTAAGAGACATGAGGATAGAATAAGAATTTCCAGCATATGCTTTAATAATTTTGAGAGCATAGAATAGAAAAAATGGGGAATGTACTAGTTTTCTGTGGTCATGAAATAACTTACCACAAATTTAGCAGCTTCTTTAGGGTCCTAGTCACATGGCTCTCTCACAACATGGCAGCTTGCTTCTTCCACACCTGCAGGCGAATCTCTCTCCAGTCTTATGAAATGTAATGTCATCATGGGAATGACTTATTCCAGCTTCACAGGCTCTAGCCAACTCAAGGGGAAGGAATTTACAGGGGTGTACACGAGGGGGCAGAATCTTGGGGACATCCCAGAATTTAGCCTACCATAGGAGAAAGGCACAATTAGGAGATACGCCCCAGGTCACACCACTTCTGTCACTTTGGCTCTCACCACTACTCTAGGAAGTCCACGTGGCATTTGTAGCAGGGCACTAGAGCAACACATAATTGCCCTCAGCATCCTAAGGGCACAGCAGGGGTTCCCCTACAGCCACAGAAGACTGACTGGAGACCTCATGCCAGGTCATCACCTTTAGTCCATCTTCCAGGCCAATCTAGTATCCTACCTCTGGATCCAAAATTCCACTGCTATGGAATAAACTGCACTTGTTCTCTGTCAATGTACATCCTTTATGGGTGTCTCACATGTATTTTTCAAGTTGCCTTTTCAACATCCAGGAAAACTTTAATAGAGACATTATTTAGATAATTCCCTCGTCACTACTTTACTATTAAAAGACTTTGATTGAATGAACATTGCAAATTCAGGGAAGATAATATGGAAGCTAATAATTTAAAGCCCTTCTAAAATTCCCCAAAGCTGAAAAGAGAAATCATTAGTGTTCTGTTTATTCTAGAGTTTATGGGCTTATAGGCATCATCTTTATTGTTTACAGAAACACACATACTTTTTTTTAATTGATCAATGACAGAATACAAATGGCGAACAATTAATCTTAATTGTTTTTGCTTCTGTGACTCTCTGGAAACAGAAGGGGAAAATTGTCTTATGTGCTTATTACACAAAGGCAATATCTCAGCTCACTTCCCCAGCTGTGGAACAGATTGCAAACCTCGTTTAAAAATTACCTAATGTATAGCCCGGCGCGGTGGCATGTGCCTGTAGTCCCAGCTACTCGGGAGGCTGAGGCAGGAGGATCACTTGAGCACAGGAGTTCTGGGCTGCAGTGCGTGATGCCAATCAGATGTCCGCACTAAGTTGGGTATCAATATGGTGACCTCCCAGGAGCCAGGGGCCACCAGGTTGCCTAAGGAGAGGTGAACCGGCCCACGTCAGAAACAGAGCAGGTCAAAAATTACCTAATGTCCCTGGCTTGTGTAGCTCAGTGGATTGAGCGCGGGCTGGGAACCAGAGCATTCCGGTTCGATTCCCTGTCAGGGCACATGCCTGGGTTGCAGGCCAGGTCGCCAGTGAGGGCCATGTGAGAGGCAACCATACATTGCTGTTTCTCTCCCTCTCTGTCTCCCTCCCTTCCCCTCTCTCTAAAATGAATAAATAAAATCTTTAAAAAAAATTACCTAATGTATATTTTCATTGATTAATTAAATTCTGCTAGCATCACTTTAAGATATGAAAAGTTATTATGACATTTCTGTGAATAGAACAAGTTTAATTCCTGTAATAACCATCTCTGTCCTTCCCCTCTACCCTCTTGTCAATTATATGTGAAAACTATATATCACTGAACTATATATATCACAATTCTATCACTGAAAAACTATAGATGGTTTTACATGTATGGCCCATATAATGGACAAGCAGGACTTACGACTCTAATCAGAAATTTACTTTATACATTTCCTCCATTGCCTCTTTACATTTATTGTATGGGGCTGGTTCTTCCCTTATCCTTGGATAAAATTCAGAGCAGTTGTCATGACTTTTCCAGTCACTCTTAAATAAGAATAACACTTGCAAGTCACTCTAAGTCTAAAACTCAACCACAGCTCTGTAATGAAAGTGTTCAATCTCATACAGCCCTCAAACTTTTTCAACTTCATGTAAAGTTAAACTCCCCGCATTCAGCTGCGGCCTGCTGAGCACTGGCCAGGGTACTGGGGAGGGTGGACAGGGGAAGACTGTTCCTTGGAGCCAAACTGCTAATGTAGGCTACCCCACTGTCTAATACAAAGGCGGGGATGAGGTAGGAGGAAGAAGAGGCAGCAGCAATATTCTTGCATGGCCAATACATATATAATGACCTAATGCTGGTGATCTATGCACTTCATGAGCATTTAAATCTTACTTTTTCTCTTAAGCCAAGGGTGGGGTGGCGATGAGGAGAACAGGGGGTGGAGATCCTCAACTCCACCCCCATCACTGGGGCTCTTTCCCCTACAGATCCCTTTTCGCAGATGGTTACTTAAGGCTTTTCCGTCAGTTTACCCTGCTGGGGTCCAGGTGGCCCTTCACACATGACCTGAGATGACCTCTGGCTAGCTCACTCTCCAGTGTGGTCTACCTTTGATCCTTGGGGAACAAACCTGCATTCTGTGCTATCCAACTCTGGAACAATGTAACTATATCTTTTTTGACCCTCCAGTAGAGGACCTAGCCAGCCAGTTTCTTGTCCTTCAGATTTCTCAAGCATGAATCTCTGATCCATTGTGCCTCTGAATCTGTGGGACATACACATTAGACACTCCGAATGGTCTGAGTGGCACCCGTTCCTCCAGACTTGAGATGAAGGGACAAGTACCTCACACCCCTCTCTCACAGTGGCAAGAGGGGGCACTCAAACCCACACCAACTCTGTCTAAACACTGTCTTCTAATCTTTTTTTTTTTTTTTTGTCTCTGCAGCCTGTTTTATCAGCTGCGGGTGGCAGATGAGCTAACTGCAAACATTGCTAAACTGGTTCTCCTGTACTTCTTTTCCAGTCTGCGTTGTGCAATTACACCTGACTTTGGAACGTGGCCTCTATTACGTCCAGCTGCAGCTAAAACTGAAAACTAAGACGGTTCCATTTTAACATCCTGTTACATGTGTACTCATATTTCTCTTGATTGGTTCATTTTTATTTTTTCTAGAAGAAAATATACAGATTCAGTTCGTTCACAAACTCCTCCAAGGGTTTGAACTCCCAAGGGTTAAATAACTGCAGAAACTGAGGTTTAAACACCAACCACGAGGGATGAAATGACAACGGCTAAGGTGGGGTTTTGGCGCACGGTGGGGGCCTAGTTAGAGGCATACAGGAGCAAGGGTCAAAGACACAGTCTGAGCTCCCAACCCATAAAACCTACTGCACACTGAACAGAGTCCACGAGTGTTTATTCTCCTGCCCTGCTCCTCCTCTGTGACAGCACAGTGTTGCAGAGTCACCCTGGGAGTTATCTTAGATTCCCGCCCCCCCCTGCACCCCGCTCACCTGCCAGATCCAATCAGTCACCAAGTCCTACTAACGCTATTTATAAAACATCCTTCCCATCTAGCCCCTCCTCCCATCTCCTCTGCCACTCTTTTCACTTAGGTCTTCATGAACTCTTACCTATGTATTTAAGATAGGAGAGGAAAACAGTGTGGGAATTCTTTCCACACGTGTGAAAACACGCAGCCCTGGGAATCACACGCATACAGAGCACGGCTCCACGTGAGGAAAAATTATTCCCGTGTGGACAAGCGTGATTCATGTCTGTAGAAAAGGAATTCTCTAATAGGAATTTGGCAAAAATGTATCTTAAGAAATTCTCTGACTTGCTGAGTCTCTCCTTCCCCAAAGCCAAGAAGCTTAAGTTAATGAATTCCTGCCTCAATGTTTTATGGTCCTAAAAGTTAACAGCCCTAGTTAGCTTACCCTCAATTTACTTGTCTCCTGTTTAAAGTACTACCCCGGTCCTGTCTGCCACCGGACCTGAATTTACAACCTAATGCTCTGTACCCTAAATGTTTACCTTACTGAGTAAACCTACCCCTTATCTATTCCCTTCCCATATATCCTCATGACCCAACTGAAAACCCCTGTTCTGCATAAGCCAATGAATAATCAATCCATTGTAAATGTGTCCTAAAGCTTCTCATAAAAAGCCCGGCTGAGCTACCCCCCTTCGGGATCTTTCGAAGATGGAGCGAAAAGCCCGTGGCTGCCGGACTCTATTCTCCAAGTATGTCTCTGGGTGAGTTTGATTCACACGATCAGTGCGGTCCCCCCCACGGATTTTGCAGGACGAAATCCATGACAAAACATACTTACATGCTAATGGAAAAGAGTCCATAGAGAAGGAGACTAAAAATATTTGAGAGGGAAGACCTCTGGTGAAGCCAGACCCTTAAAGGAGGAGAGATGGAAACTTAAACCCAGGAAGAAGGATAAATCTTGGACAGGAAAACAAAAGTTCACTATCTGATACTGACTTTCTCATAAAGTTAAATTTATTCAGTTTTTTAATGCTAGTACTTCCTTCCTTTCCTGAAACAAGTTAAAATTAGATGGTCGTATTTTTATTTTATTTTTTTAAGATTTTATTTATTTATTTTTAGAGAGGGGAAGTGGGAGAGAAAGGGAGAGAAACATCAACGTGTGGTTACCTCTCGCACGCCCCTCACTGGGGACCTGGCCCACAACCCAGGCATGTGCCCCAGCAGGGAATCGAACCTGTAATCCTTTGGTTTGCAGGCCGGTGCTCAACCCACTGAGGCACACTAGCTGGGGCAGATAGTAGTATTTTTAATGTCCTTATTCAAAAAAAAATTAAACCTGGCAAGTTTTGTCCCTAATTTTTTTTTGAAATGTTGCTATTTCTTCAAGTCCAAATCCAGTTCTGCAATCTTGAGTATCTATCTAGCTACTGACTTCTCTCTCTCCTCTCATATCTTTCCCCTTTTCCCTAAGGGAAGAACTTTTTTTATCGGCTGTTTACAGTTTCCAATCTTCCTTATTCTCACTAATCATTCCACTGCAACCTTCCTTCTAGCTGTACATTTCTTCTGAAACTGCCTCTGGATGACGTCACTCCAATCTAATTGCCAGACACAATGATAACATCTTTGTCTTCATGATGAAAATAAGAATTCCTTTCAGCTTAAACTTCTAAATTCCCTTTGATTGCCTATGTCACACTCTCCTGATCTTTGTCTCTACGCTGGCCACTCCTTCTCAGTCTCCTGTTGGCTTCCCCTGTGTCCTCAGGGTTTCATTGCCGAAGGGCTGGCTCCACACTCTCCAGGGGCCATCTCGTCCATGCCTTCCACCATCAGTGTTCTGACAACCCCTACATAATTATGTCATGAGATCTGTGTCACTCTATGAGGTCAACATGATCTTTTCCAGGTGAAAGAAGGGAGGCTAAGAAAACTAAAGTAATTTTCAAAGTTTCCATTATTGGTAGTAAGGAACTCATTTAACCCACAACCTGCTGAATCCAAAGGCCATGGCCCTCCAACTCTAAGGCAACAGTGCTAGGGATAAAATAAGGTAAGGTATAAGAGTATGTGAAAACTGAGATAAAGATCTTTATTTTAATTAATTTCTGGCAGTGTACAATAAAGAACATTTTGTAAAGAACCAAAGCTCCCTTCTTCAGTACCATCTACCCCTTACACTCTTCCTTCTCTCTGAAGTAGTTAAGTAAACCACAGCACATTTCAACTTTTTCTGTCTCCTTTCACTGACCATGGACTCAGCCAAGGGTCCACACATAGGCACATCTTAACTCCTGGTTTGGTACTAATAGGGATTACTTCTCCAAGGTAGAGCAGACAGACAAAGAATACTATGTATATGAAGAGATTGTATTTGAAAAGGAGACGCTTCTAATGAATTACCATAGATGGTAATTATTTATACTAAAATAAAGTTGCTGCACAGTAGCAACTTTTATATATTTTCTATTTAGTGGATTCAACAAAAAGCAAAAGAACTTCATCGCTATGAAGTTAAGTAGGTAATCATAAAGCAGGAAGGGTCTAAGATTAGGAAGGACAACTTGGATACCAAAAAAATACCATTTCCAAATAAAAAGTTGCAGTGGAGGTAGTAACATATTAGGAATGACTAAAAATCTGATCAAAGTAGATGATAAGCTTGAGAAATTCTGCTAATATTCAGAGAAAAGTCAAAAAGTCTAAATTTATCAAATAAGAGATGGTCTGGGAGGTGAATACACAAATGTATGCATAATTATAAAACAAAAATATCAATGAAAAATAATCAGAAAAAAATAATTGAATATTGAGATACAAAAAGATTTGTCGTCAGATCAAAACTACTCAAAAGTGCCAGGAAAAAATTAATAAAACAGATTATCACCATGATATAGTCTGATTTAAAAAAAAATAGAGAAAGCAATGTTTTAAGCATTGAGATAGAAAAACAGATTGCCTACAAAATTAACTTCGTTTCTGCAACCCTAGTGCTAGAATTCAGTCAAGCAATATCTAGAGTATTGAGGTACAGACTGTGACCCAAGCATTTTATATAAAGCAAGAAAAGCAGAAAAGTATCCTCATCTCTACTGGCTTCCTGAAAACAATTTCTTAAAAACATTCTCAGAGCTGGAGACGCTCTACTCTCTGGCCCCACGCTCCAGCCCGCCGAGGATCTGCAGCACCTGGGGCCAAGACCGCACCAAAATGCCTTCTCAAATGGAACGCAATGTGGAAACTGATGTTCACCTTTCACAAATTTGCTGGGGATAAGAGCTGCTTAACAAAGGAAGACCTGACGGTACTCATGGAAAAAGAGTTCCCTGGATTTTTGGAAAATCAAAAAGACCCTCTGGCCATACACAAAATAATGAAGGACCTGGACCAGTGTTGAGAGTGCAGAGTGGGCTCCCAGAGCTGCTTTTCAATAGTTGCTGGGCTCACCATCGCCTGCAATGGCTGCTTTGTGGTACGCTGAAGCAGAGGGAAAGGAGTAGGCCGCTGGGCAGCTACTTCCTCCGGGATCAAGAATTCATTCTCCCAATGAGTCACTTAAGGAATCTCGGCCCCACAGCCTCTCCCTGCATAAGGATTTCATGAACAGCCTGAGACCCTTAGAAAATATACAAATAAAATCCCAACCCCCACTTCAAGAAGAGAAAGAAAAGCCAATTAAAGCCAAATAAGCTTCTGATTTTTATATTGCTTGCATCCTCCTGACCTCAATAAACAAATTTCTTTAAAAAACATTCTCAGCTACACATGACGTCCTAAAAAAATTACTTGAATGTATACTTAAAAGTATTGTGATATGAATTTAATGATAGAGGAACTGTAATATAATATACTGTAAAAATATTAAGTTGTTTTGCTGATGTAAGCAAAACAACTTAAACAGAGTTAAGTCTAAATAAATTTGGTCAATATGGGCATAAACCTTAAATACAATGTCAAAAGTAATTTTTTAAATAGAATATAAATGTCATCATCTATTATTAATAATAAATTTGATTTTAACAATCCTAGATTAAACCAACAAAAACTAGAAAATAGAAGAGCTAGAGAAAGAGAGGTAGTAAAAGTGTTAAATTTCTCATCTTACAGTAAGAAAGGTAGTAAATACCATTTCTTCCTGGCATTCATTAGGGAAATCAAGTATCTTTATACAGACACACACACACACAACCCTTAAGGCAGCAATAGTTGGATTTTTAAGATATAATCCACACCGCCCTGGCTGGTGTAGCTCCGTGGATTGAGCGCGGGCTGGGAACCAGAGGGTCCTGGTTCGATTCCCAGTCAGGGCACATGCCTGGGTTGCGGGCCAGCTCCTCAGTGAGGGCCATGTGAGAGGCGACCATACATTGATGTTTCTCCCTCTCTTTCTCCCTCCCTTCCCCTCTCTCTAAAAATAAATAAATAAAATCTTAAAAAAAATTATCTAAAAAAGATATAATCCACACCTTTCAATCTATCAGAAGAAACATGAGCAAACAAAATATAGTCCAGATAGCTAAGAAAAATGTTCAATAGCATGGGCAATTCCTATGACATTGTTAAGGTTTTTTGTTTCATTTTGTTTTTGTTGTTATTTTAAAGATTTTATTTATTTACTTTAGAGAGGGGAAGGGTGGGAGACAGAGAAGGAGAGAAACATCAATGTGTGGTTGCCTCTCATGTGCCCCCTACTGGGGACCTGGCCAGCACCCCAGGCATGTGCCCTGACTGGGAATCGAACTGGCAACCCTTTGACTCTCAGGACGGCACTCAATCCACTGAGTCACACCAGCCAGGGCAGTTTTTTGAAAAGAAAAAGAATGCATAGAAAAAAGTCTTCATTCTCTAACAACGACATTCATACACATAAATGCCCAAATGCATAATTAAAAACTGGAAAAGTTATGCTAAAATGTCAGATGTTGTTGGACGGTAAGATTAGAGGTGATTCTGATACTTTTCTTTATATGCTTCTGTATTTCAAAACCAAAATATAAAATTAGTCAATTGTCACACATGCTCTTTAATCTTTTTCATAAACCGACTTATAAACTTAAATATATTTATATACAAATTTAAATATGATAGTCCAAATAGTCTTACCTCGTTCTCACATGGTTTCTCAGAAAACATTTAAATAGTGATAAAATCCTGAAGTATATCAATGGAGAATATGATTCTTTTAGTATTTTTTAAAATGTCTGTTGATTTTAGAGAGAGGAGAAGGGAAAGAGGGAGGGAGGGAGGGAGGGAAAGAGTGAAGCATTGATGTGAGAGAGAAACATCATTTGGTTACCTCCCATACGTGCCCCGACCAGGGATGGAACCTGCAACCTAGGTACTATGCGCCTTGACTGTGAGTGGAACTCCCAATGTTCCAACCAACTGAGCCACCCCAGCCAGGGCAAATGGAGAATACGATTTTTTTTAAACCTGGACTAATTAAATATTATGGGGAAAATATTAAGTTATGATCATTGGAAATTTTTTTCTTTTAAAAAAATTTGTTCAATTACAGTTTACATCCCATATTGTTTTGTACTAGTTTCCGGTGCACCGCATAATGATTAGACAATCTATATACTTTACCAAGTGTCCCCCGATATTTCCAGTACCCAGCTGTCATTACAGTATTCATTGACTGTATTTCCTATGCTACACTTTACATCCCCATGACTATTTTGTAACTGCTCAATCCCTTCACCTTTTTCACCCAGTCCCCAAATCCTCCCCTCCACCAATCATCAGCCTCTTCTCGGTGTCTGTGAGTCTGTTTCTGCTCTGTTCATTTATAAAGCAGAATTTCATGGGGCACTACTACCCTCTCCAGGAGGGGACGGATGTGAGGAAGGGTGTGGCAAACACTCTCTGAGTTGCTCACGACAACATTCCCAGACTGGGAAGGTGGACTTTGCCAATGTGTGGCCAATTGCCCAACTGTTGTACATACTAGACCTGGCAGTGGGGCCTTTCAAAGCGTTTACAAAGATGTTCTATGAATCAGCTAATTCGGGGAATAACCTCTGCCTTCGGGCTAGGGAAGAAACTGCAAGGGGAGAACGGCGCTGAAAGCGGAAGGAAGCCCTCTGCAGGTGGAAGGACTGTCTCTTGGGGTGGAAGCTTCAAGATTAGACTTTAAGGAGACAATTCTTCACTGTTTGATGTAAGGCTCAATGTTAATCCAAAGCCAAAAGAAGCTGATTAAAATGTATAAATTCATGACACTAAAGGTAAAACTTTTACTCCCACATAGTTACACTTGTGACAGATTAAGTAATATTTTCTACAGGGCAATGACTCCCTACCCTATCAGACTAATACCCATTTTTTTAATGAATACTTTGAAGTTATCCCTTTACTATCTTGAAATGAAATTCATAGAAAATATAGCCTAATTGCATACATACTTTCTATACCAAACAAATATAATATTCTAACTATAATATAAAGGAAACAAAAGAAACTAAATTTAGTAAACTAATACACACTTTAACTTGTACTTGCTCTGGCAGGATGACACTACAATACAGTTTCTACAAAGTCTTGAAAGAATTGGCCCCCTACATTGGAGAATCACTTGTAGACAGCAATGGAGACTGTGTCAAACTAGTCATAATAGTGATGTCTTGTGGATCACCAAAATGTCATGGCATCATAAAGAAAGGATATTTTTAAAGACATCCTTGTTGTTATGGATTAATTCCACATATTTTAAATGTAGTAAGTATATTAAATCATTAAGTCAATGTCAGAATGTTGAGCTCCATACACTGAATGCACCTGAACTGAAATATAAGCACTTATGAAGACTTTATAAAGTCCGTTCAGAATTAGGGAATTTGTCAAGACACCCCAAAATAAGCATACTGACATCTATAGATTCAATCAACAGCTTGCACTACTTAGGGAAGCAGTGTGGGGTACTGAAAGTGATATGAGTCCTTGGTCAAGATGCTTAACTTCTCTGAATCACAGATCTATGTGAAGGGGATAATAATGGCTACCTATTGAGCTGCGAGGAGTTTATGGTTTCTTTTTTTTTTTTATTCCTCACCAGAGGACATGCCCATTGATTTCAGAGAGAAGGGGAGGGAGGGAGAGAGAGAGAGGAACATTGATGTGAGAGAAAAACATAAATCAGTTGCTTCTTGTATGTGCCCCTAACAAGGACTGAACCCGCAACTAGGCATGTGCCCTGACCAGGAATTGAGTCCGCAACCTTTCGGTTTTCAGGACGACGCTCCAACCAACTGAGCCACACTGGCAGAGGCTCTATATGCTTTCTTAAGATTAGATGCAATTTTTTTGGTGCCTACATATCAGAATAAATTCTTTTACAACTGATGACAAAAGAAAACTGTCTCAACACTAGGATCATGAGCAAAGAGATCTTTTAACACAGAGGAGCTTGAAAGACAGAAACATCAAGTGGGACTTCCGAAATCAAGCCTTAACTCAGTTGGGTGTTGAGGGCTAGAAATGCCAGTGGTTGTTTGCATTATTTCAGATTAAAATCTCTGGGAAGGGGTCTAAAGGCCAACCATTCCTGAAGGATTTGCTGATCTCATAGGTTATGCTTTTCACAAGCCTCAGCACCTTACTCTTCCCCATTTATACTCCTCTTTCTTAGTGCACTCCTTTTCTTCCGTCAGCCAGTTGAAGTCCCCCCCCTCCCCGCCCCCCTCCGGGCCCTGCCTACTGTAATGAAAAACTCAGGATGCTAGTTTCGAATAGTTCACCACCTTTATGAATGGCCCATGCTGCCTTTAACACCACACTTCAAGTTTCACTGGAAATCTAGCTGAGATTTGCAACATGTTTTGCTGCCATTTCCACATTACTGAACTTGTACATAAATCCATTTAAAATGAGCAAAATCCGCATTACTCCAAGAACAGGAAAGAGTATATAACTCCATTTAAATGAGCAAAATCCACCTTACTACAAGAACTGGAAAGAATATAAAATTTAATGGGTATCGTCAAAGTATGAATTGTGACTATGAGTGCTTCAATACTCATCTGTAGAAACAAATGCTTACAATCTAGATGACTTCTAAAGTGCCTTCCAATTTTAATATTCTGTGACTATTATTTCTACATAGTTGAATCATTGGGAAATTCACATAGCAATTAAATAAGGCGATTTGTGATCTAGGCCACACTATGACTATTCTCTTCATAACTAAAGGTTATTTCTTAGAATGCTGAGCTAAAAATGTAACTACATTTTCCAACCAATGCAAACATGTTCTAATTGATGGGAAGGGAAAAAATTCAATCCAGAGTGCCAGCAATTCCTCTGTGAGCTGGCGTGGCAGGGAGAGCGTGGGGTCAGTGAAGCATCAAGTTACAGACCAAATTAAAGGTCTGGAGAAGAGTGGCCGGGTCTAACCATCCACTGTCTGAAGCTGCCAGAATTGGATCTAACACCCTTACCCACTCACAAAGGACTGCTCTACATATCCTAAGCCCACAGACTAAGGGCTTCAAATGTGTTTTATTAAAAAGATCTTCGGTTCCAAATAGAGCTTTATAGAATTATTTCCTTGAAGTTTTTAGTTCTGTCATATTAAAATGTCCATTAAAAAGTAATCAAAACCTAATGCTTACAGTGTTCTGCCACAAAGAAAAATATTGTGGGTTTTTGTTCCTATTAAAAACATGTGTTACATATATATACATAATTATGTGAGTCTCAGACCCAGTATACACACATATACACAAAAACCTTAAGAAAAAAATAATAATAGTTTTGCCTAAGCCAACAAAATTCATAATATAATTTGTATTCTGTCCATAACACCCCTCATTAAGCCGATGCTTTGAAAAGGTCAGTGAGCAATGAATATTTCTGCATATTTTGTGGCACATGTTACAAACATTCAATCTATATGGATGAATTAAGGTCACTTTTAAAATTCAAACCGTATTTTCTGGACCTGGTTAGCTGAATTGTGTGTATCTGCACTACTTTTCCTCAGGGAAAGTTAATTTTATAAAGAAGAAAAAGTTTGCCAGGAAAACAACCACATTGGCTCAATACCTAGACAGTGACTCTTAAAGTTCAAGATGCTTTACAGAAAGTCTCCTACTTGTACTGAAGATCCCTGAAGGCGGGTACCAAATATCATCCCCATTTCATAACAAGCATCTCATCATATGTATGGTTTAATATTATACCCATTTTATGATATTTTTGAAAGTTAGTCCCTCACTTCAATTTCCAAAAGACAAATAAAAATCTTTACTTTCCCTGGCAGTTACACTCTGAGAGTGTACTTGGAATGGTTCAGGTACATAAACAAATATACATAAAAAGCAGATGTATACATGTACATCTGTGACAAATGACAAGATAAAGAAACAGTTATTTGTGTAAATTCAAATACAATATAATTTACAGACATTCAACCAATTCATAGTAGAAGAGCTTGATTTAAAAAATTAGAAATGTAAGTAAACAGGATCCAAATTAACTTACACGCTCATTCCTCCTCCTTTTCCTAGAGATAATAGTCCATTTGGGTCTCCAGCCTTAAAGTAACCAACATGCAAACATGCCAGTGGTCACTGACAGAAAGTCAATCAATGCAAGCATGCGAAAGATCTTCCAGTTCCCACCAGCATAGGCCTCCTTCTTTCTAATAGCCAAAGTACTTGTGAAGGAATTCTTACATTTTTAAAATTGATGTTTAAAAGCTAACTCTTTAATGAGGGCTCTTAGAAGTGGTATTTCTCTCCACTCTATATCTGAGTTTCAAATGAACTTTAACACCCCCTTCCCAAAATTCTCATCTCTGAACTAATGGCATCCTACCAAATTCACCAACGTAAAGGGAACCAGCTTTCACTCCGTTTTTTTTCTCTATTCACACTACTATTTCCAGATGAGGCTTACAAACAGTTGGGCGCCCCCCTCCTATGCGGATCCTACAGATGCTTTCTAGTGATTATAAAGAGAGAGCGCATCTCAATCATGTAGAGAGCTTTCAAATACACAGAAACCTGCAAACACACACACACACACACACACACACACACATTTCTGAATCAGGATCTCAGCGCTGGACTAGGAGCTATTGCTCTAAGCTAAAGTTCTAGCACCACAGTCCCCCAGAAAACCTTAGAAACATCACAGTATTTGATTTTCAGTTAATTAATTCCCAAAGACCCTCAACCTACTGTTTGGTGCAGACACAAAAGATAAGACACTATACCTACCTTGACCAAAGGTGAATTTCCCCCCAAAGTTAGGATGGTAACAGAAGGCAGGGACAGGTATGTTTTGGAAGGAGAGGAACGGTGATAGTTCAACCTGGAAATCATTGCAGACTGGGGGGGGTGGGGCGGAAGCGGGTGCCAGTGTTTACGCCCCACACCTGGTGAGGGTGGAAGACCTTCCGCCTCCTCCCCCAGAGCCCCGGGTGCGGGGTTCCGGGAGCTGCCCAGGGGGAAGGGAAGTGAGAACAGGGAGAAGACTGAGGTCCTATGCGCCGCTAAGTAAAAGCGGGGATGGCGAGGGTCGTGGGTCCCTGCGGGCAACCGCCCAGGACTCCTGGGCACCGAGGAGACCCGGGAGGGGCGAGGGAGGCCGAACCCCACTTGGTACGCCAGCCTCGCCACGCTCGGGAGAAGGCTGCACCCCGCTCCCTTCCTTACCTTGAGCGCGAGGTCGGTGTGAGGAGCAGGGGACCCGGGAGCGCAGGGCTCCGGCGAGGGCGTGCGCCACTCGGAGTCTGCTGTCAGCTCCGCCCGGCTGCCGCTCCCGCTCTGCCAGGCACTCGGGTCTCCTGCAGCCGGCCCCTGAGCGCGTCCTGGCCCCCTCCTCCGGCCCTGCCCCTGGAGCCGACTCCTCTCCCCTCGCGGCCCTTCGCCGCGCTCCCTTCTCCCCCTGCTGTCGACTCCGGAGAGCGGTGGCCCCTCTCCGAGCCTGCCCTCTGCCTGCGCGTACACGCACACACCTCCCCCAGAGCGGCGCTCTCTCAGCAAGGAGGCAGCGACTCAGGTCCTTGAAATTCTGGGGCTGGGCAATGTCAGAAAATCCTTTTAAAAATCTTGATATGCCCAATGAGGTTCAAGATAGGCACGACTTCCATTCATCCCTCCTCGGTCAGCATTTGTCTTAACCACAGCATCACTTAACACTGGACATTCATGTAGATTGTGCTCTGAGAATCTCCTGCCAGTCATTTTAATTTTTCAAAATAACAACTTCTGTTGTATTGTTTTTAAAACGAAGACGTCCCCAGTGTTTACACTTAGGTTGCCAAGACGTTGGACTGGCCTCAGAGGGGAAACATGTTCAGCTGTACAAGACAGGACAAGTCTCTTTTGCCAGCACTGTCGACACCTGCCACCTGTCAGAGCTCCGGGCCAGGGCCAGAACAGTTCATGACACCGGGCTTTGGTTACTGAGCATGCTCTGAGCCTCTGTTCTCACTTAGGAGAGACGCAGCTCCGAAGCCAAATTTCTAGAAAGGAACAGGTGGATGTACTCAGAGAGTTCTAATGGCGAGCGAACTGGCAATGGGCAAAGCATACTGAGTAATTTAAACATAATGATGCAAGAGGATCCGTGAAAACATTGCTGTATCAGGAATATGCAGGAGCTGAAGTGGCATATTCCCTGCTGAAAATTGGAAAGGTGACTAATTAAGTGGCATTCCATTCATTCATTCACCTATCCTTATACTATATATTTATGGAGTAGGTTAGAGGCCTAAAAGGATGTTAGGAATTAACATGGGAAGCAACTGATTTACTACAGAGCCCTGTTCATGCAAATACCTATTCAACATTGATCAGACAACCCCTAATCTGAAGGTTGGGGGGGGCGGGGGAAGCTTACTGGAATTGTCAGGTTTCTCTATTGGGCAGGAAGTGGGTGTTAGAAGATACACTCATCAAATGAGTTATTGCAAGGACCAGCTTAGATGACACAGGAAAAGGAGTAAAGAAAGGTTAGCACAAAGACTCTGGCCTTCTTATTCATTCTGCCCATATTTATTGCTTGCTAGTGTGAGACACCGCTAGGCACTAGAGACTCAAGAGTTCATCAGAAAGTCGGCATCCTCAACTTCACCACGTTGAGTAGGGAGGTAGACAAGCAAACAGGCTGCTAAAACTAGATGCTCAGATGGAGGGCAGCACACATGGAAGGCAGCGTACACGAAGCCCAGAGGAAGTGGCCTTTACACTGACACCTGAAGAATGACTGTAATTTGGCCAGGAACAGGAGACTAGGAGGAGAAAGAATTTTCCAGTAGGGGGTATAGCGTAAAGATAAAGCCAAAAATAAGAAGGAACATGCCAATTCAGAGATTTTGAAGAAGCTCATTATGGCTGGAGGATTTTTTTTCTTGGGGATGGCAGTGGGAGTGGCTGGAAGAATAGAGAGACAAGGCTACAAGAGGTAAGCAGATGCCAGATCATGGAGAGCCTTCTAGGCCATGTTTTCAAAATTGCACTTTATTCCACAGACAATGGGGAAACACTGAAATGTTACAGGTAAGGTAATGGCGAGATCAGGTTTTTGCTTGAGAAGGATCACTGGCTCTAGTAGTAGTCCTTCTCAAAGGAGGATGGGGTTAGGGATGAGAGGGAATCAGGGAAAAGAGCTCTAGAAGCTGTACAATATCAGTGAATACCAGAGTACAGATCCTACTACTTCTGTGAAATCAAAGTTCAATCCTACGACAAGTCTCTAGAGAGATAAACTCTTCCTGAAGGAAGGTGTGGATGGAGGAGAGTCAGTGGTGGTAAACAACTGGGAAATAATAGAAGCAAAAAGAAATTAGAGATAGAAAATGGTTTGTTTGGGTTTTATTAATGAAATATTTTATTTACACAGTAACTCTATGTCATATAGTTCAAGGATGAAGAGAATGTTGATTTGTAACTGAGTAGTGGACTAAGTTAATGGAAAACTTGACACATAGGAATTACTCTGATATATATATATCCCAAACTTCCTATTACGTAACAGCATGCTCCTACCACAGCTTCCCTCTCCTTTCGAGAGTTATTTTATCCTTACTATCTTTCACTTCTCCCATCTAATTTTTTATGACCTTCTTCAGTCTGGATCCATCTGTTCATGCTACTTCTCCTAGGCAATGTTTTCTAGATTCACCAAGCTCTAGACATCTATGGCTGCCACTGGGAGCTGAATGACTTTGTTATAACTGTGTGGGCTGTATTCAGAAGATCTCATGGAAATAGTGAGTGCCTGGGCAAGGGTACTCTGAGGTATTAGGGCTCCCTGCTGAACCCTCCCACCTGACTGAGACAATTGGGCAAAGGTGAAAGCAAGGGGCAGGGTTGGACAAGCTTAGGAAAGCAGAGCCAAAGCAATACAGCCAAACCTTGTACCCCCAGATCATGCTCTTCATATTTTGTTGCTGTTTTAAGATCATTTGCTATCTCTGTCTCTATCAGTTCAGTTCTATTCACCTCAATTTTTTTTATTTCTATTTCTCTTATTTTAAACCTCTCATCACTTTTTTCTACTTTCCTTTCATCCTTTATTCATTGATTCATTCCACAAATATTTTTGATTCTAGTATCTATTTTGTATCGATGTAGTACTGTTATGTCACTAGGATAAGTGCTATATATACAAAGATGGCCAAGGCAAGGTCCTTAACCTTGAATTCGTAATGGATGTATGAACTCTATGGTTGCAAGTGATAGAAATGCAATCAAGATAACTTATGGGAGGGATTATGTAATAGGTAATGGGGCTGCCACCTGGAAGCCCAAGGGATGGATACAGACAGTCTTCCTCAACAATCTGGAACTGGAAATTAAATTCAACCATGAATCTCCATTCTTTCCCTATTCTAATTCACTTTCATCTTCAATCTATCTCAATCCCAAGTTCACAGGGAGGAGACTAACTGGCCTTACTTGAGTCAGATGCCTAGTCAAGGACAGGGTGTCCGGGTCATTACATAAAAACAAGAGCTCTCCATGCAATTATATGGATGGTGGCTCATATAGGATTAGGGATGAGGACGGAAGGTATTTCAGGAGGTTAGGAAGAAGGCAGCTCTTCAGGAAGCATATTCTAGGCAGACAACTTACATGTTTACTATAAAAGCAGACATGTAAATGAGTAATTATATTACAATTTTGTAAGTACTGGAATAAAGATATGAACAAAGCACTAAAGGAACACACTGCAAGGGAGAGGAGTCTCAACTTCAGAATCATAAGGAATGCTTCATGGAGAAGGCAGTGGCTTGAGTTCTTAAAAAATTAATCTATGTTTGCCAAACATACTAGCCAGTCTATAGGACTTGCAAGATTACTCCCTGTTTGATGGACTGTTTTTCAGTAATGACGAGGCTTCAGGGAGAGACCAGTAAGAAGGCTATTACGACAGTTAAGGAGAGAGCTGATATGGCCTGGAAGACAGGAGATATGATGAGAGACAGAGGTTTAGAACTGAAAAGACTAGATGTGGGGTTGTGAAGAGGGAGACACCAAAGATGACATCAAATATTCAAGCTTGAACAACAAGGTGGACAAAGTGATTACATAAGTCAGTAAAAAGAGGAAAGATTTGCTAAAGAAGAGCATGAGCTTAGTTTTCCATATGTTGAATTTCAGATACTGGCGGGATACTGAGTGAAGAAATCTAATAGGCAATTGACAAGAGTCTGGTACTCAAGGAGGAAGTAAATTGTTAAATATATTGATTTAGATTTTTTTTAATCTAGAGGTCATTGATGCCATGGGTGTGGATGAGATCACCCAGGGAAATCCTCTGTAAGGAAAGAACCAAAGGAACAGGTGGATCTCTGAAAAACACCAACATTTGCCAGGCTATCGGACACAGACAGGATAGTCAACAGGGGAGGTGCACCAAGAGAAAGGAATGCCATGCAAGTCAAGAGAAAACCTTTTTGAAAGAAGGGGATGGTAAATCTTGCCAAATGTTGCAAAGAAACTAAGTAATATTGTAGGAACATTCAAAAGAAGCCTTTAAATTTCATAGGAGATCATCGCTGGCCTTTATGAGACCAGTTTTAGTGGAATGCTATGAAAAGAGTGCATTGCATTCTATCACTGTTTACAAATTTCAGCACTAATAATGTTTGGAACCAGACAATTCTTTGTTGTGGGGGCTGTCCTGTGCATTACAGAATGTTTACCAGCATCCTCTACCCACTAGATTCCAGTAGCACCTTCCCCAAGTTGTAACAAATGAAACTTTCTCCAGATAGTATCAAATGTCCCTGGGGGGCAAAACACACGCCCCCCCCCACTTGACAACCACAGCATTAAATTGAGATGTAGATGGGAGATACACAAATGTATTTTTCAAAAAAAATGTGTGTGTGTGTGTGATTAGGATGTAGCATCACCTTTTAAAATCTTTTTCTTTTCCTAATTTACAAACATCTGTTTCTTCTAAATTTAATTTTTAAAACCCAAGCTGCCTATGGAACAAATATCCACCCAAACCTTCCCTAGTTTACTTAAAGAATAAGTTATAAGAATAAATATTTTATTTCTAAAAATCTAGATTCAAAATAAGATTTATAAAAATATTTTAGATTAGACATATCTTTTTTTCCCCTAAAGTGTCAGAAAAAATATCATTAGTCATTATCCAGGGTGTGGGATTGGACAGGGGAGAGGGTAGGAAAACGAAGGGCACAGACAAAGAAAACCTTTGGAGGTGATGGGCATGTTCCTTATCTAGATGGTGGTCATGGTTCCATGCTGTATACGTATGTCAGACATATCAGATAGTATGTTTTCATTGCAATTGCATGCATTCTATTTCATGCTAATTATACCTCAATAAATTGTAAAACAAAACAAAATAAAAAAACAGAAAAAAAATAGGTTGACTGTATGAATAGCAAGGAAGAGGTGATGAAGCTAAACAAGTAAGCTAGGGTTCAAGCTGTCGTACAACTTGCTGCAGGTTTAAATTCCATCCTATGTTAATGAGGAGTTGATTGAGACTACTAAACATGGGTATGACCTAGACACTCCGTTTTCTAAGATAACATCCCATTTTGATAATCTTGTGAATATGTTGAGGACTTCTAGCCAAATCATAGTGGAAAACACTTTTACTGCCTCAGATGTTCTGATTCAGCCAACAGTGATGGCATTAAATATAACCTAAGCACTGAAAGTTAGTCCATAAGCAGAAAAGCCCCCTTCAAGATGATCTTATTATATTTTACAAAGAACAAAAGAGCCCTGGCTGGTGTGGCTCAGTGAATTGAGTGTCAGTCAGCAAACCAAAAGGTTGCCCGTTAGATCCCCGGTAAGGGCACATGCCTGGGTTGCAGGCCAGGTCCCCAGTCCGGGGCACGCGAGGGGCAACCGATTGATGTTTCTTTCTCACACTGATGCTCTTCTCCCTCCCTTTCTCCCTCCTTTTCCCTCTCTCTAAACATAAAAATAAAAATAAAATAAAAAAGAAACAATACGAGAGCTCTATGCTTCTCTAATTGGTAACATTTATCATTTGTTATTCAACTTTTGTAAGTCTTACCACCATTTCCCTCACTTTCTCCTATTGCTCAACTTGAATAGTCCTTCCTGGCCATTGTCAGATAGAATATCCACTTTACCAACCAACTGAATATTTCTGCATTCACATATTTTCAAACCTAATCTCAAATCACTAAATTGTGTACTTCAGCTAATTCTTTCTACCAAAATAGGGTATGATATCTTGTTTTTACAAGAACCAAATGTGTCACTATATTTATAATTATGACCAGGTTTAAATAAGAATCTGCTCTCAGCTTATTCAAGCCATATTCATTTACTGAGTTGATATTGCTGGAAGGTCTTTAAATAGTGGCCAGGCAACAGACTCAAGCCACTGTCTCAGAACCAAAAGGGGATGCATTTCAATTAAACATATACATTTAAAGTATTTACTGTGTTAGGCACTGTGCCATGTACTGGGAGAGAATAAATAGCGTGCACTTGGTCTCTATCCATGAAGTTTCTAGTCTGGGAAAGATAGATATGTCTATGTAAGGGCTAGATAAGTGTATAAGAAAGACAGATATAGGTGTACAGTGCATATAAAAACTCAAGGCAAAATGAGAAAAACATTGAGTCAGGATTTTAGTACAAGGTGGAGCAAAAGTAGATTTACAATTGTGAGTGTGTGAAAGTTTATTGTTTATTATTTATTATTGCATTATTTTCCATATGAATAACTATAAACCTACTTTTGCCCCACCCTGTACTTCAAAAATAAAACTAACATATTTTCAGGCACATTCCCTGTTCGCCCTGATCGTACCTTATCTGGTTGCAATTATTAGCCCCTTCTGTGCAGAGACAGAAATGCTCACCAGCTACTCCGTATGTGCCCCATATTGCTTGGACTCTTTGCAGTTAGAGAACTGATGTGACCGCTGGAGAATGAACAGAATCACAGAAGAGCAGGAATGAGTTCTGCAGTCTTGCCCTACCACCATGAACACCAAGGACTTGTGTTGAGATAGTGATCTTTCAGATCAAAGTAGCCTAGAGATATAAACCACCTGAATAGAAGCCCTGGGGAGTTGCCCCAACCAACAGAAAGCTTTACAGAGTGAGAAATAAACTTTGGCTGTTTAAGAAAAAAAAAACAACAAATTGTTGAATTGCTGTTAAAGAATCTTTCACTGAAATAACCTGTCCTATCCTAATATACCATCTCAATCAAACAAAAAAAGTTCTGAATCATAATGAGAGTTTAATAAGAGTTGGTTTGTATTCACTCGGCAAATATTACTGACCACCTACTATGTGTTTGGCACTGCTTCGGATGCTGAGACTATCATGATGCATAAGAGGGTCCCCTGCAGCTATAAGGAACTTACTGTTTCACTGGGGAAGACAGTGAAATTTTCAGGTAGTGATAAATGTAACAGAGAAATAATGATCTTACCTCATGATAATGCCCCATTTTCACTAAGTCTCACCTCTCTCACATCCTTATTTTCCTCCTTACTCAATCAACTCAGATTGTATGTACCATCATGTTTATTGCCTGCCCATAGCCTCACCTCACTTACCCTTCTCTCCTGTCTTCATATTTGCCTGGCAAAATCCTAATCTGATTAAACACAAATCTTTGCCATCTTCACACCTACTCCTGGATAGCTGAATTTGGCTGGAGAAAAACAATAATCCTGACTGATCTCACTTCGACTTCATGGCCACTAGTCTCACTTGGTCCTCCTTACAGCTTCCTGGCAACCATTTGATATTCCCTAATCTATCCAACAAACTAACAAACTAGCTCACATTTCCTTTCTTCTGAAACCTCCAGCAGTCCTCTCTCACACTCACTCATTGTCAGTGATTTTGCTCCTGATTTCACCGAGAACCGTAGTGGAATAAGGACTTCTAAAATTCCCACTACATCTGCCAGCCCCCGCCCAGCGTTGGTACCCTATCCTCCATGTTTCCTCTTGTTACTGTGTAGAAACTAAGAACAACTCCTCCACTTACGCACTATATTCTGTCCTGTCTCATCTCCTGTTGTAAACATGGAAATGTGCAACCCAGATCCCTGATCAAGGAAGGACCTGCTGCCCCGTTGCAGAGCCTACAGCCAGCGGCCCCCATCTGTCAGCTCCGTCAGGGTCTGCCACAGCTGTGGCGTTATCTCACCTGAGGTCATGCCCTTCCTAAGGCAGCTTGCACGCAGTGACTGGGCAAGGCTGGGGTATAAAAGCCCAGCCAGGCAGGACACTCAGAAGAGCAGTACTCACACCAAAGCTCCCCACAGAGCAGGCTGCAGCTTTGTCAGGTCTGATTCACCGTTGGACTTCTTCCTCTGTCCAATCCTGCTTCCTACCTGCTTCCTTTCACAGGTACCGATCGCTAATAAATATTTGGCACCTCAAATTCTGCTTTGGCATCTGCTCACAGAGAACCCAACTTAACAGTCCTACCACCACTACTGTAGGTTGCTCGTCTCTAGCTATTTTTCCCTACCCTCTTTCATCAATTTTCCCTTCTCACCTGACTCATTCCCATCATCCTATAAACAGAGTAATATCTTCCTTCCTCAAAGCCGAACTCCTTTTGAGCTATCTGCTCTGTTTTTCTGCTTCCCTGAACATCAAAATTCCTTAAAAGAGTGTCTGAGTCCATTCCTTGCCTACCTTTCTCTCCTCCATATTCATTATCCACAGAAATAGCTGTTGTCAATCTCTGATAACTCGTCATTGTTATATCAATAGTCAATTCTCAGTTCTCATCTCACCTGACCTTCTAGCAGCTTCTGACCCTGTTAATCACCCTCTCCCTCTTAGACACTTGTTATTCATTTGGCTTCTGAGACCCAACTTTCACTTGATTCTCTTCCCACTTCACTGGGTACAGTTGCTCCTCCTCTCTTTTGCTGGTTCCTCTTCCTCTCCTGGACCTCTAAGCATTGAAGAGCTCTTGACCCCTTCCTCATTTATACCAGTGTTCACTCTTGAAGTGATCTCATCTGGTCTCAGAATTTAAGATGCCATCTACATGTTGACAACTGCTAAATTTATACCTTGAGCTAGAGCTTCTTCTTCTGAATGCCAGACTTTCGCATCCAGCTGACTATTCTGGATCTCCATTTTAAGGCTAACAGGAATCTCAAACTTTACACATCTGAAACAAAACAGCTGATCCCCTTCTTCACCACCCATCCCTGCCCCACCCAAAGCCCTGCATCCCCTCCCAACTCCTCAGGTCTTCCTCATCTCAGCAAATAGTTACTTGGTTCTTCTTGTTATTGAACCAAAAATCCAAAGTTATCATTAACTTCTCTCTCATGCCCCACATTCCATACTTCATAGAATTCTTTAGGATATGTGCAGCTTTCACTGCTCTCATTTACTTAACATCTCTTTTCAAATATCATCTATTAACAAGATCTTCCTTAATTATCAAATATGTAAAATAAAATCCCATCCGCCCTACTGGTACTTACTATTTCCTTTACTCTGCTTTATTTTACAATATATCCACTTATTCATTGGTTCATTGTCTCCACTAGAATGTAAGCTAGAAAATGGCAGGGACTTAGTCCTGCCTTCTAGCTTCCTAGTGATGAGCAGAGAGTAGATGCTCAATACATGTTTTGAATGAATAAATGAATGGATGAAAAACAATGGGAAAGGAACAGTGATAGTACTGAGGGAGGAGAAGCACTTGACCATAGAGCTAAATGATGTGAAGGTGGAAATCATCTGAAGATTCTGAGTGAAAAGCAGTCTTAGCAGAAAAAAGTAAGTGGAAAGTTGAAAGGTTAGGAATGAGCTTAGCTTTATGGGGGAACATGAAGGCTTGTGTGGCTGAAACAGCTAACTGGGTTGGAGAGATGGGATCTAGATTGTCAGCAACTGAATTATGTAGGACCTTATAAACCTGTGTATTTTGAATTTTATTCCAAGTATGAGGGAAGCCATTGCAGAGTTTTAAGCACAGAGTACCCAATCTGATTAAAACGCCACCACCTTGGCTGCTGCGTGACAAGTAGGGGCTGGGGGTGACAGGGGGGGAAGTCACCTGACCAGTGACTGGCTGGGTGAAAACCCAAGCAAAAGGACAGGATTTGAATGGCCTCAGTGAAGCGGGAAATGCTATAAAATTTCAGGGTAGAAATGACAAGATTTGCTTATGTTTTCAGTAGGTACACAAAAAAGAAAAGAGAGGATTCAGAAAAAATGTCCAACTTTTGCCCTCCAACCGAGTCCGTTGAGGCAAATTTATTTTTTCATTTGGAAGGATCATACTTCTGTTAAGTTTGGCAGCTAGTGGTTTAGGAGTTTGTGAAGAGCATCACATATAGAAAGGGGCAGTATTGCGGGGAGGAGCAGCAGAAACTGACTGCTTCAGTTTTTGAAATGTTGAGTTTGAAATGTATCTGCGGAGCTGGTCTAGAACTCTGGGAGAACTCTGGACTGGGCAATACCTTATTTCCTCTACTATAATACACACACACACACACACACACACACACACACACACGTACGCAGTTTCCTTCTACATTTACGGGTCTGAAAATCTGTGTCACTGGTGACGTGAACTTCCAACGTGACAGGCTCCTGTTCCTTACGGTGCACCTCCCGGCGATAGGTCCTGAGACATACAGCGGCATCAGGAGTCATCGCCAGAACCTAAATGGGATCGATCATTTCTGTGAAATACTGCAGACAGCGACTCCGCGATTTGTAAACTTCTCTAGCACCACTGACCAGCCCCGTCCCAGGCCCCGAGACTGCGCCTCCTCTTTTCCGGGAACGAGCGGTGGACACAATCCCCACGCAAGCCCCCTAGCTTCCTTTCGTCCAGCTCCTCGCGGGACAACGCCTGCCCGCCAGACGCTGGCCGCGCGGGCAGGAGCGCTCGGCCCCTCCACCCGCCGCAAGACGACCCCGCGCGGCCCCGCCCCACCCCACCCCACCCGGCCACCGGGTTTCCCGCGGAGGCGCCTCGCCAGCCCCTCCTCCCCGACCCGCGCGCGCCAACTCCCAGCTCGCGGTCCTGATTGGCCACCGCATTCCCGCTTTCTTGCCCGAACCGCCATTTTGAAAATCTTGTTGATTCTGGCGAGCTGAGCGCGCGGTGCGAGCGTCACGCCAGACAGCGTCCCGCGCGCCTTCCCTTCGGCGCCCGCCGCAGCATTCCGGAGCCTCTTTGTGCCCGGCGCGCCAGGCCCGCGGCGGCCAGGACCAGCGGTGAGGGCTGCTTCGGGGCGGAGAGGTCGTGGAAGCCGTAGGGCCCGCCCGCTCCGCCGCGGCCATTTGGACCGCGGCTGGGGAGGGGGAGGGGATCCGGCGCGGCCGGGTGGTGGGAGGGGCGGCTCGGCCCCTAGCGGACTCCCGCTTCGGGGATTCGGAGGCCTCGGGCTCAGCCCCAGGGAAGCTGCCCGTGGGGAGGGAGCTTCGCTGTTCCCGCTACCGAAGACGGCAACTTGTGTGAGGTCGGGTTTCCAGCGGTCCCTGCTTCCTGGGGCTGAGGAGGGTCGGGTGGTGGCAGGGGCTGCCCCATCCTTCCCGCGGGGAGCGAGGAGACCGAGGCGCTTGGCTCTTTCCCGTCCGCAGGTGGACAGCATGTCCTCCTCGGGCCCTGCTGCGGAGGGAGAGGAAACAACTGACCATCCTGCGTCCGAGAAAGAACCCGAAATTTCCGGCCCGAGAGAGGAAAGTGAGGACGAAGAGGAAGACGAAGACGAGGACGAGGACGAAGAAAAGGGTGGGAAGTCCTGTCCCCTAAGCGATGGATTTTACAGAAAACAGTTTCCTTGCTCTTTTTGCTCTTGGAGGCACTAAATGGGATTGATTTTCAGCGAGAAGGCAAAGTTTATGTTTTTGTGTTGAGCAATAGCAGAGAATTAACTTTGGGAATTCCAATGTTTAGAAAATAATATTCGTGAGCGTTGTTATTACGTTACTTCGGAGTGCAGTTGACTTCTCACCTTCAAAATACTTTCATAACATTTCATCAGTTGACAGGAAGTTTGTAAGTTTCAGATCTGTTTTTAAAACTCTTAACCTTTGTAGGTAATGTTTTACTTTAATCTTTTGATGATTTAAGCACACATCTTTTGCTTTTTGAGGTAATTGTAAGGTCTTCAGTAAAACGACACACTGAGTTATTGTTAGTCCTGGAAATACTTTGTTTACTGAACTTAAGCAGAAAACGTTTTAAAAGGCGTAGGGCAGTTACTTTCATGGGGGAAACACCGGTGAAAGCTGTTGCTACTTGAGAAAGTCTGTAGTTAAATAGGAAAGCAGTGAGCTATGAAATAATGAGCTCAGTGCCTTTTCGGTTTTGGTGTTGAGGGCGAGCGTGTTTAACCAGTTGACTGAAGACAAGAAACAGAAGAAGCCTGCAGAATTAAGGGATGGTACTTGATCAGTTTATCCGAAGCAGAGGAGGCAGTGTCATTTTGAAATGTGCCAGCTCCCTAAGATGTTTCCGATCACTTAAAGATCCCTATCCCTATCAGAGGTACATTCTTTGATGGCATTAGCCCAGTCTAGGTTTGCTTACAACTCAGCCAAACTTGGGAAGACGTTTGAAGTTTTCTTTCCCAAAGCAGATTTAACTGTTAATTTCTTTTCAGCCAAAATCAGTCCATGGTCAGCATTTTATAAATACCATCTGGGTCGAGAGTACACTGAATGTTACGCCTTTTGTTTGTTTAAAATAGTAGGTGCTTTAAGAAGAGAGCATGACCACATTTAAGTACAAAAATGCTTAGAAAAGTTACTTTTTAAATTGTTAATAATATAATAACAAGATTGGCTGCAATATCTACTAGACCAAGATTTTGGAAAAGCACTTTTTCCTCCAATCTTTTTTTTTTTGCTAATTTTTTCAGTCTTTCAAAAGACAGAGTTTGGATACCACAGAGATGGTGAATTTCAACATAAAAATTGTTTAAAAAATATTCCCAAGCAGTTTGTAGTTGTTCCAATTTATTTTTTCCCTCATTCTAAAATTCTGAACATTTTATCCTATTTAGCCCTGAAAATTCAAGTCTACTACAGAGGCAAAAAAGAAACAAGGCAGTGAATTCTGTGCCAAATAGGAGATGGAACTGATTTATCTTGGTTTTCTTGGCAGGGGTTGGGGGATGCCTAGTAAAAGATGACTCCTAGATTTCTGCCTGTGGCAGCTGGGTCGATAATATTACTGTTTTCTAAAAGATAGAGTTCATGAAGGTGAGTGAGTTTGGAAATAATTATGACTTCTGTTTTGGATGCACTGGGTTTGGTACCTGGAGGACGAATGGAGCTGTCCAATTGGCAGCCACATTGAAACTCTGATTGGGGGAAGCTCTGGAGTAGACCAAGAAAATTATTAGCTGATAGGTGATAATCTAACTTAAGTAAATGGTTTAAATCACTCAGGGAAAGGAAGCAGATGGGTTGCTTTTGAGTGCTTTCTCTTCTGTGCACCTTTGCGAGAATGTACCTGCTAGAACCCCTTTCTCCTAATTCTTTCCGTGTGGCCCTTAAATTTCCAAATCTTACCTGTCTTTCAAAGTCAGCTCCAGTGTTTTGATCCTTTTTCCTCAACTTTCAGAACTCTTATTTAGTGTCTTTAGGAAAGGCATTTTATCTACTTTGGAGTAAAATATTTGTGTCTCATTACCGTCCAGGTAAAATCTAAAATAGATAGTCAGCCCGGCTGGTGTATGTAGCTCAATGGATTGAGCGCAGGCTGGGAACCAGAGGGTCCTGGTTCGATTCCCAGTCGGGGCACATGTCTGGGTTGCAGGCCAGGTCCCCAGTGAGGGCCATGTGAGAGGCAACCATACATTGCTCTTTCTCCCTCCCTTCTCTCTAAAAAAAAATAAATAAAATCTTAAAAAAAATAAATCAATAAAATCTAAGAGATAGTCGATGTCTTAATCATCTACTCAGTTCCCCTTAGTATCTTGTTGTGCAGCTTTGCACAAAACAAGCATTCAGTTAAATGATTGGAAGGTTCTCCAATGATATAGTACAGTGTGCTGTTACTTATCTAACTTTATCTTAGACACTGGGTAAGTGGTTTTAGAAAATCAGGCTTAGTGTTTTAAGTATATTTTCTAGCTTTTTAAAAAAGGCAGTCCGGACTAAACAATTCAATATTTTAATGATTTATGATCATAATTATGAATATTATTTATTATACTACAAAGCAACACAAATGCCCTCCCAGTTGATTGCAGTAAATATAAACTTGTAGAATTTTATCCTATCCGTAGTAACTCCAGGTTGCTTTTCCTTACTTAAGGTCCTTTTTTTTTTGGTCAGCCTACTAAATTACTGCTTTTCTCTGTAGTCTTTTGAAGTTCTTTTAATCTTAATTCATAACTTTTTGAGGTACAGTGAATTGAATTCTAATTAATAGAATTACATCGAATCAAAGAATAAGCTAAGTGAGGGCCTTGTCGATTTTTCACAAACTGGACTTTCATAGCAATAATTGTAGTTGGGTAAAAGTTTGTTTGCTTTCTGATTTTTAAAAAAAATTGAATCCCTGTGAGTTTGCCAGGTAAGTATATTATTCAAAAAAAAAAAAATTTGATGTTGGTATTGAGTGATCAAGTATTTTGATATCTGTTAATTTTCTTCTAAAAAATCTGCTGAGGAGAAGAGTAAGGTATTAGGTTTCTATGATTATTTTCTACATGTTTATCTAGTAAAAATATATTTAAGCTTTTTGTCATTTAAGAAGTATTAAATTAATTTCTAGAAAAGAGTCTCATCGTGGAAGGCAAGAGGGAAAAGAAAAAAGTTGAGCGGTTGACGATGCAAGTCTCTTCTTTACAAAGAGAGCCATTTACAATTGCACAAGGTAAGTTTATTCTATGTTTTTCATTTTATGGTGAAAATGCCTAAAATATACAAAATGATGTTTAGTAGTGCTTAGTTTTTACTAAGTAGTTTACCAGTGTATTGTTGTTTTAATTTGCCCTATTAGAGCAAAAGTTATATAAATTATGCTCTAAAAATAGTTTTCATTAAATTAACTTTGTAAATGTGTAAACATGTAATGGTATTTAACTTCAATTATTACGGTATTTTTTGCTAGGAAAGGGGCAGAAACTTTGTGAAATTGAAAGGATACATTTCTTCCTGAGTAAGAAGAAAACAGATGAACTTAGAAATCTACATAAACTGCTTTACAACAGACCAGGCACAGTAAGACCTTTTTATACCTTCAACCTAGTAGCATATTTACTGTATTAATATACTTCACAATAGAAGCATACAGGCAATTTTAGTCCTGGAAAGGACTTTAGTGACCAGATAGTTCAATTTCCATAGCATATAAGTGAGCAGACTGAGACACATACTTTTAAAATGTCTTATCAAGAGATACATAGCTGGCTATTAACAATTAGGATTGCAGTATCCAGGGATCTTTCTACTGAAGTTGTTTTTATGCCAAACTGAAATGTCAAATTGTGATGATTTTAGTGATGCTTTAATTGTATAAGAAGTTATTTTTTGGGACTTTTTTAGTCATTCAGAATAAATGATAGAGTATAAATGTATATTATTTTGAGCAAATATCTAGTAAATTAAGTGGTATTTCCTTGCCAATGAATTTGTTAAAATAAATAAATGTTTTATTTACTGAATTATTTTACAGTAGTCTCCCCTTATCTGTATGGGATATATTCCAGGACCCCCAGTGGATGCCTGAAACTGAGGATAGTACTGAACCCTATGCATACTGTTTTTTCCTATACATACCTATAATAAAGTTTAATTTATAAATTAGGCACAGTATGAGATTAACCATAAGCAATATTGAAATAGAACAATTATAACAATGTACTGTAATAAAAGTTATGTGAATATAGTCTCTCTCAAAATACCTTACTGTACTGTATGCTAGTCATCTTTTCACTTAAAGGAAGCACTTTATGGCTTCTCTTTGGCATATCTGAATTGCCAGCATCCCTCCTCTTGTGCTTTGTGGCCATTATTAAGCAAAATGAGGGTTACTTGAACAAAAGCACTGAGATACCACTGCAGTTCATCCAAGCTGGCTACTAAGTGACTAACAGGCAAGGAGCGTATATAGTAGTCTGTTTCACTTTTCATGGTTTTAGTTACCTGTGGTCAGCTGTTGTCCAAAAATATTAAATAGAAAGTTCCAGAAATAAAGTCATTAGTATTACATTGCACGCTTCCTGAATAGCATGATGAAATCTTATGCTGTCCCGCCTGAGATATGACTCTGTCTGGCGTATCCATGCTGTATACTCTACTTGCCTGCTAGTCACTTAGTACGAGGTCTTAGTTGATCATGAGATTGACTCTCACTATCACAATGCTTTTGTTCATGTAATCCCTATTTTACTTAATAATGGTCCCAAAGCCATTCACATACTTTTAGTACAGTATATTATAATTGTTGTATTTTATTTATTGGATATTATTATTATTAATCTCTTACTAGGCCTAATTTACATATTAAACTTTATAATAGGTTTGTGTATATATAGGAAAAAAATGTAGTATATATAGGATTTGGGACTAACTTGTTTCAGACATTCAGTTAGGGTCTTGGAATGTATCCCCCTCAGATAGGGGGAAACCACAAAGGGATGATTCGTGTTCCAGTGGGGTGCCTTGAGATTTCATCAAGCTAGTTAGAATTGCCTGCAGAATTCTAAGCCAGTGGATTCTGTTCCCTGTTAGCGCATATGCCGAGGTTATGGGTTCAGTCCCTGGTTGGGGTACAAATGAGAGGCAACCAGTTGATGTTTCTCTCTCACTTTGATGTTTCTCTGCCTCTCCTTCCTTCTCCTCTCTAAAATCAATAAGCATGTCCTTGGGTGAGGATAAAAAGAAAAAAAAGAATAGCATATACAAAACTTAGAGTTTTTATTTCCGGAATTACAGTATTTTCAGACCACAGAATCCATGGATGAAGGACTACTGCTCTACGCTCAACTTCAGTATTCCGTGTAATCGAAGCTTTGGGCTTGTACATGGGCAAAAGTAAAATTTGACATTGTTAGGTTAGAGTTTCTGAGGCATGGTATAATTTATTTTCATGCATGTTATCTCATTTGGAGGTGCTCTGTTCTTTACTTTTCAAAGAGTAAAACCCTTGACTTTGCTGTTACTTGTAACTTTTTATTACTGAGGGAAAGGATGTCTTTTTAGGTAGTAACTTTCCACATCCCTTGGTACTGGCAGATAACATTAAGTTGTGGTTTTATGATTACCGCTAAACATTGCTAGATGAAAATTCATTCAAATTGTCATTTTCAAAAATTAAAGTTTGTAAGCCTATTATAAGGTTAATATTTTAGTACTACAGTTTTTAATTGTAAGAAATGTTGCATAAACCATTATTGTAACTTGGAGACATACAGGAAAATAAAGATGTTGGCTTTGAATTTTTTTCTTGTGTACACTACTAAGTAATAAGTACCATTAATAATAAGAAAAACATTTTCAGGTGTCCTCATTAAAGAAGAATGTGGGTCAGTTCAGTGGCTTTCCATTTGAAAAAGGAAGTAGCGAATATAAAAAGAAGGAAGAAATGTTGAAAAAGTAAGCTATTTTTATAAATACCATATTTTGATCAGTGTGCTTTAAATTTTAATTTTAAACATTTCCTGTGACCACCCATATATTTTTAGTAGACTGCTGATTTTTAGCTTTAAATGCCAAGACGTGATTTGTCTTCATAACTGTTAAGTTGGTATATTCATTGCTTTCCAATAGATAGTGGCTGTCAAGATTATTGAAAACTCAAGACATTTCTGTTTCTTTGTCTGTTGTTGTTTTTTAATATTTATTTTATTGATTATGCTATTACAGTTGTCCCATTCTCCCCCCTCTATTCCCCCCTGTCCCACACCCGCCCCCATTCCCCGCCTTTTAGTTTTTGTCCATGGGTCATACACATAAGTTCCCTGGCTTCCACATTCCCCATACTATTCTAAACCTCCCCGCCAGTTTTCTACCTACCGTTTATGCTACCTATTCTCTGTACTTTCTCTTCCTCTCTCCCCCTCCCAAGTCCCCTGTTGATATCTATGACTTACATAAATCCCTTTAACATTTTATATAATAAAGGCTGGGTGATGATGAACTCGTTGAACTTGACCTTATCTGAGAAGCACTTTATCTGTCCTTCCATTCTAAATGAAAGTTTTGCTGGATACAGTAGTCTTGGATGTAGGTCCTTGCCTTTCATGACTTGGTATACTTCTTTCCAGCCCCTTCTTGCCTGAAAGATCTCTTTTGAGAAATCAGCTGACAGCCTTATGGGAACTCCTTTGTAGGTGATTGTCTCCTTTTCTCTTGTTACTTCTAGGATTCTCTCCTTATTTTTGATCTTGGGTAATGTCATTGTGATGTGCCTTGGTGTGTTCCTCTTTGGGTCCAGCTCGTTTGGGACTCTCTGAGCTTCCTGGACTTCCAGGAAGTCTGTTTTCTTTGCCAGATTGGGGAAGTTCTCCTTCATTATTTGTTCAAATAAGCATTCAGTTCCTTGGTTTTCCTCTTCTCCTTCTGGCTCCCCTATGACCCGGATGTTGGGATGTTTACAGATGTCCTGGAGGTTCCTAAGCTTCTTCTCATTTTTTTTGAATTCTTGTTTCATCATTCCTTTCTGGTTGAGTGTTTTTCTTTTTTTTTTTTTTTTTTTTTTTTTTTTTTTTTTTTTTTTTTTTTTTTTTTTTTTTTTTTTTTTTTTTTTTTTTTTTTTTAATTTTAAAGATTTTATTTATTTTTTAGACAGAGGGGAAGGGAGGGAGACAGAGAGGGAGAGAAATAGCAATGTATGGTTGCCTCTCACATGGCCCTCACTGGGGACCCGGCCCACAACCCAGGCATGTGCCCTGACGGGGAATCGAACAGGGACCTTCTGGTTCCCAGCCCGCACTCATTCCACTGAGCTACACCAGCCAGGGCTCTGGTTGAGTGTTTTTCTCTTCCTCCTGGTCCACACCATTGATTTGAGTCCCAGTTTCCTTCCCATCACTATTGGTCCCTGTACATTTCCTCTCAATTCTCTTAGTGTATTCTTCATATTTTCATCTAATTTGCTACCAAATTCAACCAATCCTGTGAGCATCCTGAGTACCAGTGTTTTGAATTGTGCATCTGATAGGTTGGCTTACTTGTATCTTCTCTGGAGTTTTGATCTCTTTCATTTGGACCATTTTTTTTTCTCAGCACACCTGTTACTTTAAGGGGCAGAGCCTTAGGTGTTCACCAGGGCAGGTCAACCCACGGTGCTGTGTTGTGACGATGCCTGTGGGGGTGGGGCCTGAGAGAGAACAGTGGTGCTTGCTCAGCTCTTCATGGGCTCCCAGTCACCTTGCCCGACACCCACAAGCAAATTGGGCCCCTCCACGCCAGTTCTCGGGTGGGTGGGCCTGTGCCCTGTGGGTTTCTCCAATGAACTCTCCCGTGATACTGGGAGTTCCTCCCACTGCCGCCTCACCCCCCACAGGTGTTCTCAATCTGTGGTTTGAGGCTTTATTTCCCCAAGTTGGTGGGTTGTACGGTCTGCTCTGCTCCCCAGCTTTTCCTCCGGGTCTATCTGCACGCATATGAGGGACCACCCAGTCCACCAGCCTCGGCCCCGATGGGTCTGGGTCTGGGTCTGGGTCAGCCAGCCATGGGCCTCTCCAGGCAGCTGCAGAGTTGCCCCCACTGCTCCACAAACTGCAGCTCGCTGCATGCTCTCTGCCTGGCTCTGCCCTGCTTACCAGTCTGGATGAATGTGTCTTTTTTAACTTCTTGGTTGTGGGACTTCCAAACAGTTCGATTTTCTGTCATTTATGGTTGTTTTTTTGTTTTTAAATTATTGTTTTCCCTCTTTTGGTTGTGTGAGGAGGCATAGTGTGTCTATGTACGCCTCCATCTTGGCCAGAAGTCCTCCCATTTCTGTTTCTTAGAAGAACAATACACTTAGGGAAATGGTTCACAGTCCAAATTTCAGAGGGTCTAAAGGGAATATAATGAAAACTCTCACTCCTGTCCTGTCAGCCACTCTGTTCCTCCACTTACAGGTACCATTTAAGTACCTATAAGCTTTTGAAGATAATCAATTTGATAGAAACAGTATCTTTCCCTATATTGCAAGCAAGATGATATACTAGAGCTTTTGTTTATTAAATTCTCTGTAGTTTAAGACCTCTAAATAATAAAGATGATTACATACTTTTTCATTGAAACATAGTAGGAATACTGAGGTTCAGGAATGCAATAAATATTTAGTCACAATCAGCAGACAGAAGAATGATCAAGTCCATGAATTTTATAGAATTGAAAACTTTATATTATTTTCTAGTAATTAGGTATTCTTTTAATACTTTTAGAATTTAATTGGTAAGTGGTGTTTTCAATTTTTAAATAATCTTATCTGATTGTATTTGTACACTAAGCAAGATTATTAGGAGTACTTCTAAGATTCAGAGAAAGATTGGTACTCTCTTAATGTTTGTAGCCTAGACAGTTTGGTTAGCTATTGCATTTATATTGTGGGGAATGTTTATAAACTTCACAACCTAATCACCTTTTTGTTTTCTTTTTCAGATTTAGAAACGCCATGCTAAAAAGCATCTGTGAGGTTCTTGATTTGGAGAGATCAGGTGTAAATAGTGAGCTGGTGAAGAGGATCTTGAATTTCTTAATGCATCCAAAGCCTTCTGGCAAAGTGAGGACCATTTTGTATTATTTTAGTGACAAATCAGTTATTTATAGCCTCTCGTTAGTTTCCCTTTTCTATGGAACAATTTAGTTAGCATTGCTGTCAACATTCAGTAGAGTCGTCTACGTTCAAAGAATATATATGCGTTCCATTGATCTATCTGCAACAATATCATGATAGAAATAACATAGAAGGCATATGGATATATTCTCCCTTATCAGATATAAAGGATATAAGATTAAGAAAAATAGTTATTAACTAAATATCAGGTGGGCCAGAAGTACAAACTAAGTATCCAGAGTTATGTATCTAGAAGGCACTGGAAGAACAGGAAGAGACAGGGTTGAGGATGAGGTGTTGGGCTGGTATGTAATCTGTAATCAGGTCTTGAAAGACAAGATGGGGGTTTATTAGACTGGATGTTTCCTAGATGCTGGAATACAGTTATGTAAAAGTGACATAAAGCTGACTCTTAATAAGTTTCTTGGATTTGGTTTTGAGAATCCTCTGCAGAGTCCAAGATTTGGACAGAGATGTAAAATTTCCTTATTGTTCACCCTGCTGTTCCTAAAATCTAGATTAGGTTTGCCTTAATTGTTTAATAGTAAGAAATAATGTCATTGACTTAAAATGTCTATTGAAGTGCTACTTATATGACCTGCATTTTCAGTTTTAAGTCTGTCAGCAAGTATTTGCATATTCTTCCTCATTTAGAAAGGAAAGAAATTGTGAAGTCATCTAGCGGGCCTAGGGGCTCAGGGGAATACTATCAGCCAGGGAAGAGGGCCTGAAGATTAGAAACCAGAAAATAGCTCTGGGCTTTGTTGTTTTCTGTTCTTGGTCCTGTTTATCATTTTCTGGACAAGGACAGATAAGTGATATTTGTATCATATAGCTACAAACCTAAGAGGTATAGTGATTTTTCAAGGTTGTTTCAAATTGGCTTACTTAAAAATGAGGTACTATGAAGATACTATCTTTTTGTTTTTCTATACTTTTACTATGGCTAAACCTCTACTGCTTCAGAATTTTATTCAACCTAGAAGCAATGACTAAGTTTCCAAAGTTATGAAGGATATTTTTATATTCTCTTCCGCACTGATTTTTTTTTTAAGATTTTATTTATTTATTTTTAGAGGGGAAGGGAGGCAGAAAGAGGGAGAGAAACATCAATCTGTGGTTGCCTCCCACATAGCCCCCACTGGGGACCTGGCCCGCAACCCAGGCTTGTGCCCTGACTGGGAATTGAACCAGAGACCCTTTGGTTCACAGCCCGTGCTGAATCCACTGAGCTACACCAGCCAGGGCTCCTCACTGATTTTTAAATGTGTTGGTGTGAGAACTCTACTACCCTGTTAAAAATGAGTGAGGACCCCAAGAGCTTTTGTTTCCATGGGCTATTCTGATATATTCTGTATTCTAAGTTCAAACTAAAAAACTTCTCACAGAATGTCCATTGCATGGTAACAAAGGTAATATTTTGTATGAAATCTATTCATGTCTGACTTAAGATAGCTATATTCTCATTTGCTTCTGCATTTTAATTTGTTGCTACGTGTTTCTTTGCTTGAAATATATGAAGAAAACCCATCCTCACAAAGTTATGTACCATATTTTGCCTCGTATAATGTGCACTTTTTGCCCAAATTTTTTAAAGAAATGTAAGGATGCATATTATCCAAGGGCATAATAATCCTGTGTCTAATGCGCACAAAATGTGGATATGCATTATACACAGCAAAATACAATAGTTAGAAAAAGGAGTATCTTTAAAATCTTTTAAAAAAATCGTGGATATTCTTGCCTTGGCTGGTGTAGCTCAGTGGACTGAGTGCAGGCTGCTAACGAAAGGGTCGCCGGTTCGATTCCCAGTCAGGGCACATGCCTGGGTTGCAGGCCGGGTCCCCAGTAGGGTATGTGTGAGAGGCAATCACACACTGATGTTTCTCTCCCTCCCTTCCCTTCTGTCTAAAAAAATAAAAAAAAAAAATTGTGGATATTATCCTTTAATATAACATCAGAACTTCTCAGTGGTAGTTTCTAATTTTCCCTTGAATTTTGAAATTTATCATTGCTAATAAATAGGAAGTTATTTTCCTTGAACTGACAGGATCATGTTCTTCATTTTTGAGAATATGTCTGTCAAATATTTAAGTCCAAATAGGTATAGTTTTTCAGTTATTATTTTTAACAGTGTTCCATGAAAAAAGTAGCTAGCTTAGGTCACATCTCAATAGCACAAGTGTATTTCCTTGAGAAAACCAGTGAACTTCAATTTGTATAGGAAGTACTTCATGTTGTACCTCCTATTTTGTTAGGTATTCTAAGGACACGCACTTCCAAGTTTGAATTTAATGTAGTTAATATTTACTGCTTCATCAGAAAAGTGAAACTCCTTTTTCCCCCTGCTAGTGTGTGGTTGTGAGGCATATAATGACCACTAGCATATTGTGCTGCTCTGCTTTGATTAGTAAATATTTTAAGGTGCCAGCAGTTTTACCTACCTTTGCTTTTACATAATCAGTGCAAATGTCAACACTGTGAAAGAGCAAATAAATGTCGTGATATTATGAAAATAGTTTTGACCTGGTAGGTTTCTGAAAAGTTCTCAGGAAACCCCAGGGTCCACGAACCACACTTTGAGAATGACTGTTTTATCCTTCCTTATAGAATGTTAACTTTTCATATTTGATTCTGATTACTCTTAATCAGATGGTATCTTAAGCTGTTTTCTATGCTACCATATACTTCATCACTTAAGGAAAACACTAAACTCATTAGTACTAATTTTTTCTCCTCTATAATCTTAATATTGTTGAATTAACGTTCTACTATTCTTTTGTGTTTCCACCTTAATTATTTGTTAATCAGATTTTGTTTACAAAATGGGATGATACTATTGATACTGGATACTGGATTTAATTTTAAAACCAGTGTAGGAAAGTTCTGAAGCACTTATATATTACTATTTTTTTTTATTAAAAGCCTATTTATTTTTGGAAGTTGCATTTTCTTAATTGGTTACTTGAATGATTTAAAAGCTTTTATTTTCCTATGTAGATTTATTTAGCACCCATTCCAGTCCTCATATTACTCATTTCATGTAGATTATATTCTCACTACCTGCATTTGGTTCCTGAGCTGAGGAAAGTGAGGGTTGTCATATTTTTCTAAAAACATTTGAACCCTGTATTTCATATGCAAGTGAGTAGTGCAATTTTAAGACAGTGAAAGTTACCTTTTCTCCAAACAAGGATATCAAAGAATTTATCTAAATGTATTTGTTTCCCGGTAATGGTAATAGTTCATGTAAGAAGGCTATCTGTATTCATTCAAGGAATTTTCTTTACAGAATCTCTGACAAATATCTTTGGTCCACTAATTTACAATTTCTGGAGTGACCTAGATTGGCTGTTTCCCAATCTGTTCTGAAAAGGATAGGTAGGTTGTTTGAGCAAGTTAGAGGCTATTCTGTAAATTGTAGATCGCCTGAGAACACTACATTACACAAGCAGCCACTTTTCCTTAACTGTTCTGCAGGTGTCAGACAGTGACCTCTACAACTAGAAATTCGTGAGAGAAGGGACCTGTGGTTCTGCTAGTTTCATAAAAAGTACTGCCTAAAGTTATCACTAACATTCACACAATTGTGCATCTTAAGGTTATGCTATGGAATTCTTGATGTTCCTGTTGACTACAGAAAATAATATAGGCAAAAATAAAAATACTCATAATTCCAGAAATGAGTCATTTTAACTCCTTAGTGTATATCTTTTAGATCCTTTATGTAGGATTATTTTATGGTTTTTAGTTTTAGAAGTTAGCCAATTCTCCCCAAAGAAAGCATTTAAAAATTAAATTTGTTGTTTTACATAATCATTTTCCTCATATGATCTACTCTGCTTTTTAAATGTGTTTTAATCAAACATCAAAGTAAGAACGATGTACTTGCTTTGTGGTTCTTAGTTTCGTAATTAACATACTTAGTACTTACTGCGTGTTTCCAATCATCAGTGAGAATATAATGCTGGCATTATTGAAAGCAGAGCTCAGAGGTAATATGAATATAAACTATGTAGTTCTTAAATTCAGATATGTACTGTGAGATTTTATTTACTTTATGGATGGTTCTTCCCAGCCCTTTGATTGGAGGATCCCCTAAAACAAGAACCTTCTCTGGCAGTGGCTAATGTTTATAGAAATGAAATAAGTTATAAGTCTAATTCAAAATATTGTCTTGATAAAGTGTAAACAACTGTCTGAGCTTAACACAGTGTGTACTTGGGCTTCTAGTCCCATGTCAAAACATAGAATGTATATTTAAACATTTGTGAGGTGTCTCTTGCCTAGGTGTTTAGAATACAAGTGAAAGGGTACTTGAGACAAAAACAGTAATGACACATTAAGTTAAAAATGAATTCTCTAAAGCTGCTAAGCTTGAAAATATAGTATCTTGGAACAAGAAGAGTTGAGTTGAAGTAGGTCTCATAAACAGTTGATTGACTTGGAAATATAATACCTCATTGGGACTTATTTTATGCAGCCATTGCCAAAATCTAAAAAAACTTCTAGCAAAGGCGGCAAAAAGGAACGGAACAGTTCTGGAATGTCAAGGAAAGCAAAGCGAACCAAATGTCCTGAAATTCTATCAGATGAGTCTAGCAGTGATGAAGATGAAAAGAAAAACAAGGAAGAGTCTTCAGAGGATGAAGATAAAGAAAGTGAAGAGGAGGTAAAACTTGTGTTGTTTTTTTTTTTTCCCTCTAATTACTTTTCCTGGGGAGAGTTAACTATTCCTGCTATATCAAAGGTATAGCCAGAAAACAGATTCTAGGAACTATCAGTACCATATTGGTGGCTTTTAATTCTGAAGACATGTAAATAGTTACATATAAACCCTTTTTTTTCCTCTAAGAAGCTTTTAGTTTTATTGCTATGCCAGAGTGTAAAAGTTGGATGAGTGAGGTTTGTGTGGACTGGATTTGAGCTGGGCATTGACTAGAGTAGGTCAAATGGGAAGGGAAGAGTCTGTGGGAGGGGTTCATATCCTAAACAGGAACACAAAGGAGCAGATTTTTTTAGAATTTTTTCATACTGTATTAATCTAATATGATGATCTTGAACTATGTTATTCTGTTTTATACCAAAAACAAGGGGTTTAAGGACCACCATTTTTTCCCCTCAATTTGTTGGGGATTGATTAATGAGAATAACAGCATTTGAAGTTGGTGGGCAAGTTTTGTATCACTTAGGAATGCCTGCCATTTTCCTTTACTTGCAAATCCTTGTTAAATGTTGAATATTTAGTTTTCAAAGTGAAACTTCAGGAAGGGAAGAACTGGTGAACCATTTAAAGGGTTAACTTTATACCTTTTCTTTGTGTGTCTTCAGTCAGTCAAGTAGATGGGAATGATTTCCTGTTGTTAATAGTGGTTTGGTAGATCTATATTAACTTTGTTTTATTGCCCTTATTGGTCAGAACTTGTTGTATAAGTTGGGTAATGTACTTGGGTCTTATTTAGGACTTGATTAATGTGAGTTGACATTTCGGGCCAAAATGTCAAGACTTGGCCCGGCCGGTGTGGCTCGGTGGATTGAGCGCGGGCTGGGAACCAGAGGGTCCCGGTTCGATTCCTGGTTGGGGCACATGCCTGCGTTGCGGGCCAGGTCCCCGTGAGGGCCATGTGAGAGGCAACCATACATTGCTCTTTCTCGCTCCCTTCTCCTCTCTCTGAAAATAAATGAATAAAATCTTAAAAAAAAAAAATTATTTAAAAAAAAAAATGTCAAGACTCCTCATTGCAGGTAGCTGTCTTGTGCCTTGTATGATGTTCGCCCACTAGATGCCAGTAGCGCACTTCCCCAGCCTCCAGTTGTGAAAACCAAAGATGTCTCCTGGGGGACAAAATCATCTGCATTGATAACCTCTAGAGTAGAGGGAATGAAGATGTGGTGAACTCTGATTTTATATGTATAAATATGTATTTTGTATGTATTTGTCTTTACGTATTTAAAATCCATGCATGTTTTAATGTCAAATTTAGAAAGACTTTAGTAAAGTTAAGTTTGAAATGCTTCATAATTGAAAGAATATTACAAATCTAGCAGGTATTTCATAAATATTTTAATGTATTTTTGATGCAAAAGGAAGTTGAATAATCTGAGCACTATGGTTTTTGTGTTTTTGTTTTTAAAGATTTTATTTATTTCCAGAGTGAGGGGGAGGGAAGGATAAAGAAAGGATTAGAAACACTCCATCGGCTGCCTCTCACACACCTCCAACCAGGGCTCGGCCAGCAATCTAGCATGTGCCGTGACTGGGAGTCAAACTGGTGACCTTTTGGTTCTCAGGTCAGTGCTCAACTCACTGAGCCACACCAGCCAGAGCTGAGCACTAAGGTTTTTATGGAGTAGATTTTAAGACCATCTGGGAGGAAAACATGCTTGTTCATACATGAATATGCAGTAGCAGTAATTGTGTAGTAATAGTATTATTTCTCATTCAACAAAATTTTGGTTATCTGCTGTGAGTATTCACCATACTTCCTCTAAAACCCCTTGAAAGGCGGATTTTTTAAAGCATGGAAAATTGTCCTAGAATATAAACATCTGATTTTTTTCTTAGAGGCAGTATGCTTATGAGCATGGGCTTTGGAAACTCTCTGAGTTCAAAATCAGCTATACCTTTGTATGACTTTGGGCAAGTTACTTAAACTCTGTAACATCAGATTTCCTGCTGTAAAAATGGGGATAATAATAGCAGCCTCAAATGGTTGTACTAAGTGACTTTATGTAAAGCACTTAGAGCCATGCTTAGTACAAGTACTAACTGCTATTCTTAGTATTCAGCTGACCTTTTATCATGCATAGGATTTCTAAATCTAGTCTTCCTGTGATTACTAAAGTGTAGGAAGATTGAATTTAGGAAGGTTATTCATTTTCTTATTTGCTTTCTAGATTATTGTTTCATTGTTATGAGTAGAAGTAGTAGAAATCTGTGAATATAGATAACCCCTGCTTTATAACCATATTGGTTACTGGTTAATTGATCACAAGTGAAACTGTTCCACTGTATGTCACAGTCTTTCTGCAGTGCCATAAATGAGGAGCTTTTGCTAGAAACCCAGGTCAAGTGATGAAAATACATGGAGGAGAAAAGCAAACAGAAAAAAATGTTTTTATGGACATTAAGTATATAAAGTTACACAATATAAAAGCTGTATCATGTACTTTATTTTCTGCTTCAGTTTTTCTGCTTGGGCTGGTACAGGCCAACTTCATAAAATACAATGCCAGCAAAATCTGATCTGAGAAATGATTCCACACCCCCCATGTAAATCTCCCTCCAATAAGTATAGGAATTTTTTATTGCTCTAAAGACTTTGAAATTTAGGGGTATCCTCCTCAAAAACTTGACTGCTGATTCCATTTCTGTGAAAAGCTCTGCCTTTGGAAGGAAGGTAAGTGCCAGCAGGAGGAGTGTATTTCTCTGATAACTGTTTTTGCTTCCATTTTTTGAGGATTTGATTAAGTGCAGCCTAGTTAGGGACTTCATAAATGGAGGTGTTTGGGTCATGACCATGAAAGGACCTCTTTTCTAAGAAAGACGAGTTTCAGGCTGATTAGAAAAATGGTAGACTACCTGTAGATGGAATTTTTTGCAGATTTTTTTTTTTTTGTAGAAAATTACTAAGTTCATATTTATTCTGTTTATTTCCTGGAGTAAATTTTCTTTCATAAATAAACACTTCTCCCTACTAAGATCAGTTTCATATTTTATTTCAAGTTCTTGGAGTAAATAGAAACTTTAAGTAAATGAAGATGAAGTTTTCCCCTTTTTTAAAGTCTTATAAGCAAATGTCACATTAGCATGTCAACCAGTAATTGCTAAGACATTTTGTTCAAAGTTCTCTATACCTATATCTGTTTCTGTGGTACGTAGTGAATGGTTTACAACAGTTTTTAATTCTCTTTTTCTTTGTAATTAAATAAGGTGCTTTTTCTGCAAATTACTTGGGTAATAATTGTTTCATAAAAGAGCTGTTTTAAACTTGTTTATCATCTTGGCTCTTGGACATTTGCAGGAGAGCAATTTGGAATCAGGAGGAAACTGGTAGATGAAGTTAGAAAAATGACAGGTTTAGTTATTTTCTGTAAACTTTGAAAATGAACCGGTTCCCATATTGGATTAGCATCTTTGGGGGAATCAAGCTAAAATGAACTAATGAGATTAAATCATATTCATATATGCCATTCACAGAAATTAAACTCAAGCACAGAGAAGTTACTGAAGAGTACAGGGAAAAGAAGGAAGAAGCAGTACTTCTTAGGTTGGAGGAAATGAGTCTAATAATTATTTTAGACCCTTAAAGCATACTTAACTTTTTTTCATTTTATCCTGTAGTTTTTGTTTTCTATTATTTTTATAACCTCTTATCTTTAGAAAACATAAAACCAGATTTTTACTTTGTGAGTATTGAGAATGTATCTGAATGCTATAATATAAAAGAGGAAAATCTTCAGTTGTAAATACTTAAAAACTTCACTAATAATGTCCAAAACAGAAGTTCCTTCTTCTTTCATGGCATGAAGTCCATAGACAGGCAGTATAGCATCTCAAGAAAAAAAGTATCAAGAATTTGGGTACCATTTTCCTTCCTGAGCCATCATCTTTATATATGGCATTTAACCTTAAGATCACAAAATGGTTGTTTTACCTTTAGGCATTGTTTCCCCTTTAGTCATTGTTTCCGCCTTCCAGGTAGGAAAGAACAAAAGGCTTCCCTCTAGTAATGTTTCCCACACCACCACCCCCATGCACAGGAAGGGATGCTTTTTACCAGCGGTCTCCATGTTTATCACATTGGCCAGGACTTTGATTCATGGTCACTTTATTTTGGGGTTGTCTAACTCATTTTCACCACGGGCCACATCAGCCACTGGGTAGAAACAAGGTGGAGGGCCTAGTTGAATGGAAAGGTGTGAGATCCAGGTGTTATTAGCTTTCCTGCTTCTATAGGAGGAAGGCAGATAAAAAGAGGGATGTTGAGTGAGCCATTCTACAATGTTTGCCAAATAAAAGAAACTTGCATCATAATTTCTGGGAAACATATTTGGACCATTTGAAAAATTTGGTAGTGGTAAGAGGGTGAATGTGAAAAAGTTTTTAGTCTTGAATTATGTTCTAAACAAAGAAATCTCCCATCTAATGATTTGATCCAAGGGATTACAAAACTGTATAAACTATTAAACCTTTTGTTGGAAGGCAAAGTTGAATAATCACCATAACAAAATCTATCTAGACTTGTTTTCTTATTCTTCTGTGAAATACAACGAGACTTGCACATTCTTTACTCTTGGCGCTCTTGGGTTCTCAGCCAAGTCATTATAAGAATAGTGTATTTTAAGCTAATTTTTATTTTGTTCATCTGTTCACCCAGTACCTTTCTGCTGTGAGGACAGGATTCTGGCTCTGTGACAGGCGTCTTTTTTGGAGACCCTCCTTCAAAGAGCCCTGCTGCCTATAAAAAAGATAGGTAAGCCTCTCTCCCGAGATTTTTTTTTGCCTTCCTTCAAAAAGTGCTTGTGTCGTTCCTCTGATTTTATACCTTCATGGTTATCAGAGACATGGAAAATCCCCTTGAAATTTTTAAAATATTATATTAATTTTTAAAAAATTTAAATTACAGTACACTATACTACCTAAAATTAATGGCAGCTGTCAATTCTTACCTGTTTTCCTTTAGCATATCAAAACTACCTATAGTACTGGCCGGTCTTGATTAAACTGCTCACAGCATATTTAAAAATAGCAAGCCAGAATCTTACAAATCCATGACAATTTGGAAACTCACCTTTTCTTTTTGTTTTAAACTTACCTAATTTTTTTCCCATACATTTTGTTAAAAGACTCAAGTTTTGGCAATGTGCGAAATGCTGTTGGAGTTACAGAAGATACTTTCTACCCAAAATATTGTTTGAGTGATACTTAATATTATAGAATTTCAAAAAAGAGAATCTCTCTATTGATGAAGTAAAGCTTGGGGAGAAATGGAAGATGTGTCAGTTGAAGTTGACCTTGGGAATAGAAAGGAAAGTTGAACTTGTGAACAGAGATGAGGAGTAGGAAAGTACAGGGTAGCATTGACATTGTGGTTAGGTTGTATCCAGAAGTAAAGGAATGAGGGGTGAAGCTAGAGTAATGTACTTTGAAGCCAGACTAAGAGAACCCATGAGGTTGGACACTATTATGTGAACTATAAAACTTTTGGGGATAGATTGATTATTCTCAGTCATTTAAAGCAATTGTCTAATTCCACCTGAGCACTTTGCTCTGTGGGGAAAAAGAGAGACATGGCCTCTGCCTTCCAGTAACTGACCGTCTAAGTGTGGAAAAGTACTGCTTGTTCAGTAAGCCTGTATTGGTACATACAAGGAGGAGAAACTATTGAGATTCATATACTTTCAGGCTTCGCATCCCATTTAGCTTTGACTCCGTGAGAGAAGAGTGTATATCCTCATTTTTGTGCTTTGAGGGTATAATAAATATATAGTGGTTTTAAAAAATGTTTTCTCTGTATTACTCTTTCCAGAGCTTCTAATTAATGCACTTTTGTCTTCAGAATTCTCTGTGTAGAACGACTTAGACCCAAATTTGATTTTAAGTAATAGCTTTAAGAAAGTTAATGATGAGTATATATCTACTTATGCTTATAAAAACTTAAAACTAAAAGCTATTGATGTAAATTTTATAACTTAAGAAATTATCCTATTGATTTATTTATCTGGTTCCAGCCCTCTCATATATCTCTAATGATGCATAATCTAGACCAGGAGTTGGTAAATGGTGGCCTGTATACCAGATTCAGCTTGGGGCCTAGTTTTTACAGCCTGCAAGCTGAATGGTTTTTCTACTTCTAAAATATTTGGAAAAAACAAAAAAATTAGGAATGTGCAATAATGACCATAATAGCCAGGAAAGCCTAAAACATTTACTATCTGATATAATTTATAGAGAAGATTTGGTGACAGATCTAGACCATGAACTTACCTCTTACCTTATGTGATTCATAGCAAGGATAGTCAGCTCTGGGGCTTTTCAAAATATAGATGCCAAGACCCCACTCATGATGATTTGATCTAATCTTTATTTTTTTCTTAAATGTATACTCTGTATAGCTAAGTTGTGCCAGAAGGCAGTGATATTAAAAATCAAGTTTGGCTAACTGCTTTTAATATTGTAGAAAAACATGTTTATTTTAGGAAGCAGAGTGATTCTAATGAAACAGAACCTTGGGGTTAGAAGAGATTGTTAAAGATTATCTAGTCTCCACAGGTCTTTTCCCATCTTAATTTTCAAAGTAATTATATAGGAAGTGCCAGTTTTAAGCTCTGTACTTAAGAGCAATAAACAAGACAGGGCCTCTACCCTTAATGCAGTTCATTTTACTTGGTAGGAGGGGAGAGGTCAAAGATTAGGAGAAAAAAGTACAGTAGAATATAACTTAGCTAAAAAAGAGCTGTGGACAAGATAATGTGGAAGATCAGAAGATAGGAGCATTTACCTCTTATGAGGAGAATGTGGGGAGCAAAGATATCCAGATAGGAAAACTTCACAGGAGGTGACAGTTTGATATGAACCTTGAAGGTTAAGCAGCAGAGGTTGGCAGAGCAGAAGAAAGGTATTTGGAGAACACTACTTAAAACAAAATTGGATTGCACCAATTTTAGATTTAAAAACTTTTTTTTTTTTAAGATTTTATTTTTATTTTTAGAGAGGGGGAGGGGAGGGAGACAGAGAGGGACAGAAACAGCAATGTATGGTTGCCTCTCACATGGCCCTCACTGGGGACCTGGCCTGCAACCCAGGCATGTGCCCTGACTGGGAATTGAACCAGGACCGTTTGGTTCCCAGCCCGCGCTCAATCCACTGAGCTACGCCAGCCAGGGCTGTTTTTTTTTTTTTAAACTTCTTTTTAAAGATTTTATTTATTTATTTTTAGAGACAGGGGAAGGGAGGGAGACAGAGAGGAAGAGAAACATCAATGTGTGGTTGCCTCTCACACGTCCCCTACTGGGGACCTGGCCTGCAACCCAGGCATGTGCCCTCACTGGAAATCAAACTGGCAACCCTTTCGTTTACAGACTGGCACTCAGTCCATTGAGCCAAACCAGCCAGGGCTAAAAACAATGTTTTTAAAGAAAGGATATAAGGGCCCATACAAAGTTTGGAGTTAAACTCAAAGACAGCCCTGTACAGAGTTTGGTTGGCCTTTGTTGTTGCTATTCTGTATTCTCTGCCAACATTTTTTTTATTCTTTGTCATCATTAGTAACTTTTGTATGTAATGGGGAAGAAGTTTAACAATATGATATATAAGTTATGGTGTCACTGGCTTATTCCTGTAATTTAGTTCATTAGTTTCAACTCTGGCTTAAAGAAATGTATAGGTAGACTCGTCATTTCTATAAGCAACTGATACAGTAGGAGGCACACTGGATTTACTAGAGATCTTGGATTTTACTAGCTATAAGGCATTGGCTTACTTATAATGAGAAACAGTTTGTCTTTGCGTTTTTTTTGTTGTTTTAGCTTACAAGATAGTGGATATGAAAGCAGTGCTATACAAATGCATGTTTTTCCTTTCAACTATATTTTTAACCACATCCTGGGTTACAGTAAACCAAATCCTACAAATGATACAAAAGTGAACATGACAAAAAATATTTAAGTGGCTGCTTTATGTCAAACATTCTTGTAGTTGCTGGGGATGCATAGGACTAAGTAAGATAGGTGTCTTTTCTCAAGAAGGTTGTCAGATACTGCTTTAAGAAACTTGTAGTGGAAAAACTATGTAAATAACTATAATTTAATAACAGTATATTAAATGTATATTTTTTTCTGCTGCCTTATATGTGTTTATGCATTTGATCCTCACATAAATTCTTCAGCGATAGCTATAGTTCATCAAATCTGCAATGCCTATAAGGCATCATTTTAATGTAAATTGTAAAATGTATCCCAGTATCAGAGATACAAGTGTGGAAAAGGGTATTAAATTTAGCCTAGTCTGTTATAACTCATATTTTACAGATGAGGAAACAGGGAAGGATGATTTGCCTGAGAATGCAGAATTAGTGGTGGAGTTAGGACTTAAACCAGGAAGTTTGGCTCTAAAACCTGTGTTCTTATTCACTGCTTCGTAATACCTTCCATAAAGTAGGTTAAATGAATTAATAGGCCAAGTACTGTGGGACTGTGGATTAATCAAATTGGTGGTATTATGAAAGATTTAGAGGAGGTGATTGATTGTTAAGTTGGGTTTAGAACCGTGAGTGAGATTTGCCTAAGCAGGGGAGGAGAAATGAAAGTAATGAAGGTTTTTGAAAGTTCATGTAAAATTTAGGTGGGCATGGCTTCACTTTCTGTCTCAGCTCTCCAGGACGTCTTTCTGTTTCCTCCAAAATTCCAGATTACCCATGTTTGCTTTATCTGCCAAAAATTCTCTGTAGTTACCTATTCCTTCTATACCTAATAACTTATTTTTTAGGGCAGCTGGTGTGATCGTTTATTACTTGAAAGACCAAAGCACATGATGCGAGTTAATCAGTTGTCTGATTACCTCTCTGCTAGAGATGAAACCTTTAGGTATAAGTATCTACATAGTTTAGTTATTATACTTTGTAGCTTCTCCTCTTGCCCATACCAACATTTATCTGTCTAAAAAGATACTTTACTGAATTCTTACCTTAATTTGTTACACAATAATTTGTAACTTGTTGCTGAAGATAAGTGAAATTTGTTAAATAACAATTTATTACAGGGATTCGGATGTTGGGACCAGTCTTACCTATCAGAACATAATGAAATAAAATGATGTATACTGGTTAGTTAACCCAAGTGTCATTGAGTCTAACTGCTTTTTATTCTATTTATCTATTTTATATATCTGCCTTGCTTTTTAAAAAACCTTTAAGTTATTAGAGGAAAGTATATTTGCATATTGAATTTCTTTACAAAAGAAAGCACTCAAAATAGTAATAATAGCTAATAGTTATTAAGTATTTTCTACGTGCCAGGCACTATTAAAAGTACTTTTGTGTATTAATGCATTTGCTGCCCATAAAACCATAAGTACCTTTATTTCCCCCGTTTTGTAAATGAGGAAACTAGGGCTTGGGGTGTGCTGAGGTTACAATTTGAAATCTGTAAGTTTGACTCCAGAGCCCACACTCTTATTATTATTCTGTATCTCTATAGTGCTTGTAACAGCATTTTTGCGGTCTTTTTGTTAATAGGTAATAGACTAATGGTCTATATAAAAAACTGTAGAGAACAGCCCTGGCTGGGGTGGCTCAGTGAATTGAGTGCCAGCCTGTGAACCAAAGGGTGGCCGGTTTGATTCCCAGTCACGGCACATGCCTGGGTTGCAGACCAGGTCCCCAGCAGGGGGGTGTGCAAGAGGCAGCCACACACAGATGTTTCTCTTCCCCTTTAATTTTTTTTTTAAGATTTTATTTATTTTTACAGAAGAGGAAGGGAGGGAGAAAGAGAGGGAGAGAAACATCAATGTGTGGTTGCCTGTCACACATCCCCAACTGGTGACCCTTAGGTTCACGGGCTGGCACTCATCCATTGAGCCACACCAGCCAGGGCATGTGCCTTTTAAAATTTTAATGACAGACTTATACTCTGGCCTTAAAAGGCTTTGGAAGTATTTTACTTACATGATTCTAATTATCTAATTTGAATGGGGATAAAGTAATAATGTTTATAACATTGTTACTCCTTGCTCAACCTCTCCGACCCTTTCTGTAATAACTTAGTTTCTTGTAAAATATTTGAACGTCTTACAGGTCCAGATTTTATTAACCTTTGACTGATGAGTGATATTTAATAGTGATGATTTCATTCTGTATATTAAGTTCATTGACAGAACTTAGAATTTTTAGTATTCCCTTTCAGACCCTGGTGTGGTTCTTCATGAATTAGGTAGGTGCTTAATAAACTTGAAGCTTGGTTTAAGTGAGTCACAGAAAACTGATGAGCCATTGACACCTTTCCAGCAACCGTCTATCTGGAACACCTCTGGGAAGTAAAAATGCTCTTTAAATGTAAAAATCCAAAGTAAAGCTCATGAACTTTACTTTTAGAAGCATGTCAGCCTCTTGACACCTCATAAGTAAACTTTTTAGTAGCAATTAAGCTAGATAGGTTAGCAATTTCCAGCCGACGTTGTGTTATTGAGGTAATTCAGGGAGATATGTGTACAGTGATGGCAGTGGAGCAAGAGAAAAGACAAACACTAAAATCCAATGAACTGTACTCAGAAATCTCCTGAGCCCATTTGATTTTTGGAACAGATTGATATAATATACACCTTAACTTTTCTTAAGGCTAAATTCAATACAATGTCTCTGTCCTTTGAAAAAAGGTTGAATTATGCCCTGGCTGGTGTAGCGCAGTGGATTGAGCGCGGGCTGGGAACCAAGCAGTCCCAGTTCGATTCCCAGTCAGGGCACATGCCTGGGTTGCGGGCTGGGTCCCCGTGAGGGCCATGTGAGAGGCAACCATACATTGCTGTTTCTCTCCCTCTCTTTCTCCCTCCCTTCCCCTCTCTGTAAAAATAAAATCTTTAAAAAATAAAAAATAAAAAAAAATAAAAAAAGGTTGAATTATGATGATAATCAGTAATTTGATGAAAACATTTGGAGAAACATTCTATTAAAAGTGGTTTACAGTATTTTGGTGTATAAAGATTAGATTTTAATTTATCTTGGGGAATTTGCTTATATAGGATACTTTTACCTTTGGAAATATTAATTAAATGAAGAATTAATGTTTTCTAATTTCATAGACCCTGGTTGAGAAAAAGTAACTATAAAACAATTTTGTCATTTTAACTGATTCATATGTATATTCTTTGCTTTTGTCTTATCAACTACGAGTTAATATTTAAGAACTCAGGTTCTGGAGTCAGATCTATTTGAATCTCACTTTATTTTATTAGTTACATGGCTGTGAACAAAAATAACCTCTCTGAGCTTCAGTTTTTTCCATATATTCACAAATAGTAATTGAGCAACTACTGTGCACTCTGCACTGTTTTAGGAGTGAGGAATATATCAATGAACATGATAAGTCAACAAAAAAACAACACAAATTCCTGTCCTTTAGAATTTGCATATGAGTTGGGAGAGACTGACAGTAAATAACAGAGCATGCTAATAGTACCTGTTTTTAGGGTTTTTCAAGATTAAGTGAGGTAATACATATACATTTTTCTATCTAATCGTGTGGAATAAGTGTGGGCTTCTATTATTTTTAGTGTTTTTTAATCCTGACTTCACATGACTTGTCATGTTCGCATAAAATTAAATTTGTTGGGTATATTAGTCATCTCAAAAATTGATAATAAGCAATACTTTATTGGTGATATTGAATACATTAATTTTCTCTAATATTGTGAAGGTGTATAGAGGAGTAAAGAGATGGCAGTTAATCTCATCATGTATGTACTTTGCTTTCCTTTACAACAGCCACCAAAAAAAGCATCTAAAAGAGAAAAACCTAAACAGAAGGCCACTTCTAAAAGCAAAAAATCTGTAAAGAATGCTAATGTGAAAAAGGCAGATAGCAGCACCACCAAGAAGAATCAAAACAGTTCGAAAAAAGGTATGTTAGAAATTACACATTCTCAGCAACTTTAAAAATATAACATATGCTATAACAGTCTTAATTGTTTAGAAAATAGGTAAACTGAGAATATTGGGGGAAAAGTAGTGTGCGCGTTTTTTATGGTTTATAATTTTTCAAAATTGACAAATTTCAATTGTATGTTTGTTTTGAATTGAATGTATGTTTTGTAGGTGCAATAATTTATAGTGGTGATTTATACTTTTTTATTTTATTTTTTTATTTATTTATTTTTAGAGAGAGGGGAGGGAGGGAGAAAGAGAGGGAGAGAAACATCAATGAGTGGTTGCCTCTCACATGGCCCTCACTGGGGACCTGACCTGCAACCCAGGCATGTGCCCCAACTGGGAATCGAACCAGGACTGCTTGGTTCCCAGCCCGCGCTCAATCCACTGAGCTACACCAGCCAGGCGTGATTTATACTTTTTTAAATCTTTGAGAATCTGATGAATGCTTACAGAATTTTTCCCAATCTAACTTGCATGCTAATTTACTATGTAAGAAAAAAATTTTTTTCACATGTAATTAAATATTTTACTTTTAGAAAGTGAATCTGAGGATAGTTCAGATGATGAGCCTTTAATTAAAAAATTGAAGAAACCTCCTACAGATGAAGAATTAAAGGAAACAGTAAAGAAATTATTGGCCAGTGCTAACTTGGAGGAAGTTACAATGAAGCAGATTTGCAAAAAGGTAATCGGGCAGATGCTTAGATCACTTTTCTTTTCTTTGAAAAATCCTTTCATCCATCTTTCAGTTTGAAGCCAGATTCTTTAACGCGTTCATTCATTGAACACATACTTATTGAACTACCACATGCCAGGCAGTCTGATACAGGAGCTGTAATAGCCATATTCAATAAAAATAAATCAAAGCCTCTGTTCTTTGGAGTTATTTCATAAATAGCAGTAGAATGTATGCTGTGAATAAAGTGCCATATTCCAAACTGCATAGGAAACTTCCTTTTCCTGGTGTGGAAACTTCTATTGATGTATCCTTAGATTATGTTAGTTTTACAAAGCAAAATCTCAGGGACCACCTCACTGTTAGTATCACTGTAATAAATGAAGTGTTATAGATTAGGTTCTTAGCTCAGATTCCTGTGAAGTTCTAATACTTCTCAGGAAATGAAATGATCTAGTCTTGAATATGATTCTATACCCTACCTCAATATTGGGAGATTTTAGAATCTAGTTTCATATGGTAAAATGAAATTAAAATTTTCAGTGTATCAAAGGTGAACTATCTATACTTTTTAAAGGCATTTTTCTTTTTTTTTCTTTTTTTAAATTCATTCAGCACTTACTGAGCCTGTACTATATATTAGGCCCTGGGACAGATGTTAGAAGTAGAGCTAGAGAAGATAGTACTTCACTTTAGGGGGCTTACCATCCAGTGGAATTGAGAGACAGCTGTTTTAGTCATTAGAGTTCATTGTCTGAGGGCTGTGTTGGAAGAGCGGAGGAGGTACTAATACCGCACAGTGAACAGGAAGGACCTACTTGGGACTGTGATGGAAGAGCTTGGGGAAGTCTGGAAAATCACCTTGAAAGATAACTTAGAGCATTAGTTGTTCCATTGAATTGAGGAACAATTGACACATTCACAAAATATGACACATAATGACTACAGGGAATAGTAATTAGTTTAATTTGGCTAAAGACTAGAGTTGGAAGTAAGTCTTTACAGAAGTTAGAGAAAATACTAGAGCTTTGCAGTTCTGAACTATACTGTGTTACAGGGTTTGGTTTTCTTCCTGAAACAGAGAATCAGGAGGTTGGGTAGGTTATTGAGAGCTATTTGGCAGGGATGTGACCCAATCAGGTTTTTGTTTTTTAGAGTCATTCTAGATGCATCAAGGACAGACTGGTAAAGAATGAGAGAGAGACAAGCAATTCATTCCATCTCAGAGTCAAAAGTTACAGGATTGCCATACCCAAGTCAGAAATCAAGAGAGCCTTATCACAGGTGGTTTTATTGTGGGTATAAGGGCTTTGGTGCATTAATCATAATAGGAAACAGAGCAAAAGGTGTACTTTGTGAGGAAAGGATGAGTTTTGTTCTAGAAATTTTGAGATGAGGTGCATGGAATATTGAAGTGGGAGAAATTCTGGACATTAATTCTAAGTTAGGAGAGATACCTAAAAAAAGTAAACATGGCCTTTAAACAAATGAAAACATGTTTAACCTTACCTAGTAATGAATGAGGAAGGTAGAAATGATTATGGTATCTTTGGCATGCCTAATACTGAAAAATCAGAAACACTTAAATGGCCTTTAATAGGGAAATGGTTAAACTGGTAGCCACGTCCATATTTTTGGAATACTATGTAGCAGTTCAAAAGAACATGCAAAAACCTTCCAGCTATTGTCAGAATTTTAAAACGGAGTATTATCTCATTATGTCAATACAGAAAAACTGTATTGCTGTTTATACATTTGTGTAGAAAATCATTTTTTAAGGAAGGTCTAGAATAAAACACAGCAAACTGATACTGGTTTCTTCAGAGGGAAGAGAGCTATGAGGGCAGCGTAGAGGGAAACTAGTTCTGTCCCTTTGAGTGGTCTTGTGAGTATGAGTACATTGTTGTAAGTTTACAAAGGGATTGCTCATAGTATGGAGAGGTCAGGTGAGAAGGACTGAAGGGTTTTTTTGGACTTGGCAATTAGGAGATAATTGTTCACTTAAGAGCAGTTTTACTGGATGGTAAATGAATAGTGAGGAAAGTGAATGAATTAAAGCTTCCATTTGAAGCAGCATTCTTTAGAAGGGAAATAGTAGTTAGATGGTTGGGGTTGGATGCAGCTTGGTAAAATATTTTTTGAGAAAGTACAAGCATGTGTTAAGCTAGGGGACAGTGCTGGGAAAGAAGAAGCTGAAGATCTAGGAGAGTTAAGGGATGGCTCTCTACAGAGGGAAAGGAAATGAGGAGTTGAATCCAGGTACAGATAAACTGGAGGGAAAGTTATACCAGAAAGTTGAAGAAATGCATCATAATAGCTTCTTGGCTGAGAGACGGACTGTGTAACACTTGAGAAGGGATGAAATTGCCAGAGACAGTGGTTGCTAGGGAGGCTTTGGCGTTGAATATATCAGACTTAAAATGGGATCAGTCTTTCCAAAGTTGTTAAATTTTTCCACAGAAGAGAATAGTTGGTAGTTAGACCAGTTCAGGTTTGTAGTTTTGTAGAGAATGAACAATGGGCAAACAATTAGAGTAATGTAAATGATTAACTGTATTTGCAGAGATTGGCAAGCTGCAGCTTGTGGGCCAAATCCATCATCTTACAGTTTTTGTGTTGTGATACAGCCATACCCATTCATTTAAGTATTGTCTGTGGCAGCTTTCACACTACTGTGGCATAATTGATGTGACAGAAAATGCGTCACTGGAAAAGCCAAAACCATGTATTATTCTGGTCCTTTAGAGAAAAGTGTGCTGACCTTGGACTATATATACCACAGGAGTGAAGTTGACAGGGTGCATATGGAGTCAGTACTAGGAGTTATTGAGAAGTAAAGCAGCAGGTATCAAGTTGATAAAAAAGGGAAATTTGGAGAAAGATTTTAGGAGTAGAGGACTCCTGAGTCCTCTCAATGATTTAGCTTTGGGGAGGGGATTGAGCAATGAGTGAAGTGTTAAGTACACCAGAGTTCAAGTTGAATTATAAGTAGTTGGCTGATACAACATAAGAAAGTAAAAGTATCTCTAAAAAATACCTGACAGATAACCTGCCAATAGAAAGAATTCAGTCCACTTAGTTAAGATCTGTCTAGATGTTTTCCTCACTAATGTTGTTCATTCATCTGATATTCCCAGCTTAAAACACAGAATGTTTGCATGCTAGTTTATTTTCTGCTCTATATACAGTATTATTAAAACTACTCATTTGCATTGGAATTCTCTATGGTGAACCAGAGTACTGTTAGAATATACATGCAGCTTTTGTATATAACATACATTTTTTATCCAAAATAGAGCATTATTGGATTTTTAAGTGTATTTTTAACAGTTTTTCCTTTTCACTACAGGTATATGAAAATTACCCTGCTTATGATTTAACTGAAAGAAAAGGTTTCATAAAAACAACTGTGAAAGAGGTAAATGCATCCACCATTTCTAAAAGTTCCTAACTTCAGTAATTTTGGACATATGAGACCAAAAAAAATGTATATTAAATATTGGATATTTTTCAAAATGTATGACCAGCTCTGGCCAGGTAGCTCAGTTGGTTAGAGTGTTGTCCCAGTTCGGCAAGGTTGTGGGTTCCATCCCTGATCACGGTACACACAACAATCAACCAATGAATGCACAGATAAATGAGACAACAAATCAATCTCTTTCTTCCTCCCCCCCACCTTTCCTTCCGATCCTCCTCCTCCCAGGCCTCTCTCTAAAATCAGTAAATTTTAAAAATGATTAAAAATACATGACTGAGTATCACGTCTGATCCTCAAATTCCCTCAAAATAGATGGGGAAAGATGTTTCTTTTCATTCCCATTTTAGAGCTTAAAAATAAAGCCCTGGCTGGTGTAGCTCAGTGGATTGAGCACAGACTGGGAACCAAAGGGTCACCGGTTTGATTCCCAGTCAGGGTACATGCTGCCTGGGTTGTGGGCCAGGTCCCCAGTGAGGGCCATGTGAGAGGCAACCATACATTGCTGTTTCTCTCCCTCTGTGTGTCCCTCCCTTCCCCTCTCTCTAAAAATTAATAAAATCTTTAAACAATAAATAAAGCCTGCACATTAGTGACAGAACCTTACCTGAGGTGAAGAAGAGTTGTGGGCGGGCTCAGTCTACTGGGCATGTCAGAGGCATTCACACAACCTCTTGGGCACATGTTTTTTCCACAAGTCAAAGGCAGGAGAAAAATCAACATAGCTATAGTTTACATTGATCTCAGCTGATTTCCCAAGGTCACAATAGTAAAATAAAGTTTAAAATGAAATAAGGTTTTATGACTTGCGTGAACCTAATACTGTATGCTGGGGTATGGGAAAATAATGCTTCTCTTTCATTACAGCTCATTTCTTGAGGTAGAGGACAGAGACAGATGACTTCTTCCATGGACTTAAAGATCTTATTTATACCATTATACCAGCAAAGAGAATGTATTTCCTTTTATAAATCCCTACAAGTGTTGTGTTGATAGAATTTTCTGCTGACTTTATGTTGAGTCTTAACGTGAATTTGAGTTTGCCATTTTAAATTGCATTTCTGTGCAGTTTTTAGTTTAAAATTTTGCATGGCAGTTACTATTCCTTGCTTTCATAGTTGTATTTTGTACATTTTGGGTTTCTTTATGTAAGGTTCATAGATTCTTGAACTGTTGTAGTTTTCAGTGCAGTTAATATTAGCTTGTTTAGGACATACTTTAAGTAGAACAGAAACTATTATAACTGGCATTTATACATGCAGAGACCAGTGCAGTATTTAGTATATGAAATACTTTGAATACAACACATCTGTCAGTGTAAAAATTCAGTGGCAGTGTATTCATCGGATAAAGAATATACAAGCTTCAGCTGTCCAGATGATTAAATTGGAACTTCCTCCTGCATGTGTATATATGTCAATTTGTCAGCATGACAAAAGTGACAGATGTTATTTTTCTATTTTCAAAAACAAATTTGTTGTATATAAATTTTTTTAAAATTTCTTTTGTGCAGATCAATTTTTAAACACACATAGGTAGGTGTCTTTACAGTTATAAATTGTGAAATGTCAGTGTTCAGCCAGATGGTATCACGGAGCAATGAAAGTCAGAATTCAAAGAAGAAAACACTGAAGGAACAGATAATTCTCTGCTTTGCCTGGAAAGTGTCATCAGTTTGTAGTTTTAGTGTCGACTCTGCAAGTGTCTGTGGATGTATTTTATATTAAGGACAGCCCAAAATCAGAACTTTAGAAACTTGGAAAAGAGTGGGATTAAGTACAAGGACATTAGGCTCATAATGAATGACTGATTTTATTAACTCCTTTCTTTTGTCCATATAAAATGCTGGTATTCACAGGAAACCTGGGCCTTTAATAATTATGACAAAAAGTGCTCAGTGTTAACGCCAGAAGATAATGTGTAGGCAGTAGTGGGTATCTCTGACAAAGTATTTCTCAAATGTGATAATAGACTTG